>LR749941.1:46046-307655 GCA_902729485.2 Mus minutoides | reverse complement strand
GTTTTAAACCCAAATTGTAAAATGTCAGCAAGACATCTGATTTTGATCTAACCAAGTAAGCACACATGTCATGATCTTCACTTAAAACAGCTTTCAACCAAACTGGCAAAAGAATTTTGAGTTTTGAATTCAATAATGACAGAATTTGATCAGTTACTTCTGTGATGATAATGATCACAGGTGAATCAGTCATATTCTAGACCAAAGCACATACCAGAGGAATGAACACACAGAGATACTAGCAACTGCTGGAGGTTAAGTGTTTTTACTTTTTTATGATATAATCCTTTAAAAATACACTGTTTGATTTTATTTATCTATCAGTAGGGAAGTTGAAGGTATGCACAAAAAAGAAAAGCCAGATATTGATGCATACTTGTCACCCCTCATTTCCATATTCCTGAACTTACTATCCCATAATCTTTTTTTTTTTAAAGATTTATTTTATTTATTATATGTAAGTACACTGTAGCTGTCTTCAGATACTCCAGAAGAGGGCGCCAGATCTCATTACGGATGGTTGTGAGCCACCATGTGGATGCTGGGATTTGAACTTATCACCTTCAGAAGAGCAGTCGGGTGCTCTTACCTGCTGAGCCATCTCACCAGCCCCCCCATAATCTTCTAACAGGAAGCATAGAGAATTTCATATGATTATGGATTTCTACTGATGGTTAAGAAATTGTATCTCCAGGTTTCGACAGTTACTTCAGATGATTTACTCAGATCTATCTAAATAAGTATAGAAGAACAAATGGTCTTTGTTTTCTGGGTTTGAAATACCACACTCAAAAAATATTTCCTCACACGAGACAGCTATATCAGGGCCCTTTCAGCAAAATATGGCTGGCATATGCAATAGTGTCTGTGTTTGGTGGCTGATTATGGGATGAATCCCCAATGGAGGAGCTAGAGAAAGTACCAAAGGAGCTGAAGGGGTCTCCAACCCTATAGGTGGAAGAAAAATATGAACTAACCAGTACCCCCAGAGCTTGTGTCTCTAGCTGCATATGCAGCAGAAGATGGCCTAGTTGGCCATCATTGGGAAGAGAGGCCCATTGGTTTTGCAAACTTTATATGCCCTACTAGAGGGGAACACCAGGGCCAAGAAGTGGGAGTGGGTGGGTAGGGGAGCAGGCGGGAGATCGGGGAGGATATAGGGGACTTTTGGGATAGCATTTGAAATGTAAATGAAGAAAATATCTAATAAAAATTGGAAAAAAAAACCCAAAATGGGCACAAAAGAAATAGAACATTTTACTACTTACATAACCTGAGGAAACTTAGAAGATTTAAAATTTCTAAATTAATTACGTGTGTATATATATATATATATATATATATATATATATATATATATATGTGTGTGTGTGTGTGTGTGTGTGTGTGTGTGTGTGTGTGTATGTATATGCGCATGTGAACAAACAAATGTTTAGACTTTCATGTTACATTTATTTCTTTATGCACTTAATTTGTTCATGTGCATGCATGTGTGCCGATCAGAGGGAAGCCTGCAGGAGCCAGTTCTCTCCTGCCCACACACACATGGACTCTGGAAGTCAAGCTCAGGTCGGGTGGCAAGAACAGTCATCTGCTGAGACATCTAGCCCACCCCAAATTAAGCTCTTTTATTTGTTTTTAAGTGTTAAAGATTAAATTTTATTAATAAAAATATTTCATATTTTTTTCTATTTTTCCTGAAATTTTCATGATTTTTTCCATAATAATAGAATTGTATTATGAGTATGCATCATATTTCTATTATCCACTCATCTCTTGAATGACATTTAGGTTGGTCTATTTCTTATCTGTTTTGTATTGGGCAGCAATAGACATGACTAAATATGTGTTAAGTAGAGTATTGAGTCCTTTGGCCTATGGTAAGGCATTGTATACATGGATCACACAGTACATCTAATTTCGTATTCAAGAATTTCAGACACTGATTTCCATAGTGGATAATTTTAACTTCACCCGTCTGTTTTCATGGGAGCAATAATGAATGTTGTGGTGGTTTGAATATGCTTGGCCCATAGGAAGTTACACTATTAAGAGGTGTGGCCTTGTTGTGATAGATGTGGCCTTATTGGAGGATTGAGTCACTGTTCAGGCAGGCTTTGAGGTCTCCTCTTATGATTAAGCTTTGTTCATGGCAGGAAAGACCTACCTCTTCAGGCTGCCTGTGGAAGACAGTCTCCCATGATTGCCTTCAGATCAAGATGGAGTACTCTCACCTCTGCCAGCACCATGCCTGCCTGTGTGTTGCTATGGTTCCTGCCATGATAATGACCGGAAACTCTGAAACTGTAAGCAAGCCCCAATTAAATGTCCTTTAGAAGTAATTATTTGGGCATAATTTTGTAGAAACAATGCCCCATGAAATGGAGATGTCCCAGAGGGACACCCTCTCAGAGACGAAATATGGGTAAGGAGTGAAGAACTCTGGGGAGGGGGACCAGGAAGATGGGCTATATTTGGGATGCAAATAAAAAAAATAATTAATTAAAGAGTTGCCTTGTTCATGGTGTTTCTTCACAATAATGAAACCCTAACTAACACAACTGTCCTTTTTTATGATTAGGATCTTGTGTTAATTCTTTCCCATGAATATTACATTTAAAAACAAGGAAATTTGACATAATGGAATACTTACAAACTGATGGATTAAGTGGATATTTAATATTTAGGTACAAAAAGAAAAGATATCTTCACATGTAATTTGCGATGTTAAGCAAGAATGGAGAAGGAAGCCTGGCTGTGGTGGTGCACATCTTTAGTCCCATTACATGGGAGGCAGAGGCAGGTGGATTTCTGAATTCGAGGACAGCCTGGTCTACTGAGTGAGTCCAGGATAGCTAGGGCTATATAGCAAAACTCTGTCTCAAAAACAAACAAAACAAAACAAAATAAAACAAAAAACAAAAAGAATGGAGAAGGAGAGTATCAGAAAGTAAAACCCTGATATTAGGCTAACCCAAGCATATGTCTCTAAATTCATCAGGAAATAACATATGCCTTTCCTTTCTTGTGGTTCACTGTACAAAAAAATAAGAATAAATTTGAACAAAGTCTATTAATAATGTTCTGTTTGTTAGGTAGGTCCCTAATATTAAAATTGTTGAACAAACTCATTTTTTTCAGATAACTTTTGTTGGGTATATTGTTTTGCTTCAATATAACAGATACATTTAAGAAAATTATTTTATTTCATTGATGAATATGAAGATAGCATGAAACATGTGGACTTTCTTTATGAAAGTATGAATTGCCAGTATACTAGACTGTTGGTCTTCATGTCTGCCTTGCTTTTTGAATACTTGAATGCAACTGGCATGATGCTTAGGGAAGGCAGAATGCAGTCCAAGATAGGCTGTTCTGGTCTGTGTTTCCCCAAGTGAGAAACAGCAGGTGCTGTGATGGATGTTATGGTTCTCAGTCTCCTGTGTGCTCAGCTGAGGGTTGGAGCATCCCCTATGCTCCAGGCAGAAAGGGGATGGCTGAGCCCTGGATAGGGGTGGAATCCTGTTTTGTCCCTAGTGAGTGCCCAGAGAGCACAGAAAGGTTGGAAGACAGAAAGAAGGCCTTCTCTGGAGATTTAGACTCAGAAATTCATTACAATGGCCTTCCCCATGAAAAGGCCTTACCCATTGTGGTGATACTTGATGAAGGAATTGGTTATTGCTTGTCCAAACTAATTTATTTTTATGGTGGATGTGAATGAATATGTCTTACTCTCGGTAAACCAGAGTATAAATACCTTTTGCGGGAAGTGATGCCTAGGAAAGGAAGCTCATTGGCTAAACACTCGGGGCCTATATAGATAACTTATTAGCATGGAGAATTCTAGAACTTTATGCTATGTAACTGGTTGTCATAGTTCTCTCAGTGGGGTTTCATGGACAGGTAAAGTCTGGCCAGAGCCGGTTCCAGTGCCTTCCATTCTCAATTATGAGATTCCCCAGGGTTTTTGAACCTGCTTCAACATTACCGGTTCTTTCTGGGGCATGCTTCATTTGCCCCACACTGATTCAAAATTTCTCTTAATATTTATGAATTTTAGCTGGTGTACTATTATTTTCGATAAATCATTAAATCTCAGTGGAAACTACATGCCATGACTAATTGATTCAATTTTCTCTTAATTTCAAATATGCATTTGCTACTACCATTTTCATACATATAATAATATACTAATACTTATTTCAGTTCATGTTTTACATGTTTTACATACACATCCAATGAATTAAAAGTGTCAGGACTAGTTTCTAAGTACTAGTTATTAAATAGGTATAAAAATACACAGAAAACATCATTTGTTTTCAAATGATTTGTTCTTATTCTTCACATTTCAGCTTCATATCAATAACATTATACAGGAATATTTAAGTTTGTTATTTCAACTTTGTTATGGAGGTCCAAAAGCAATCTGACAGGTTTTCTGAATATTTATTTCAGATTCAATATAATTCAGAATTTTATTCTGCCTGTAATAATGGGCTCCTGCTAAATCATAAATAATAAATTTTAACTGTTACTGTTTATACAGAGTTCCAGAGTTAAAATGTAGTCTAAAGATGATAAAACTTGACTTTTACTAAACATGTGAAATACACAAAATGGTTTCTTTCTGAATACTGAAATAACAAATTTGGCAATAAAACTATAGAAAGTGTGGAGAAAAGATTGAAAAATAGAAAAGAAAAAAAGACTCTGAAGCACTTGAAAAAATAGGTATGTACTTCTGACATGTAAATGGCTAAATGTAGACATAGACTTTCCTTGGTCCCATCAAATAACTAGAGTGGTCACACTAAGATACACACTGGAGAGGCAAAATTGTACAAGTAATACTAGGGGACATGAGGAAAATTAGCTCTAGATGTCAATAGGATCAATAAATATTCATGTAATGAAATGTTAAAAGTTGAGGGTGGCTACTGTTACAAAAGATCTTCAATGAACCACAGGCTTAGGCTATTCTGATCTGGGAAGCAAAGACAGTTTTATTCATTATCTTCATAAGCCAAGAGGTTTTTCACTTGGAAATCTCGGAAAATTCTTTTATAGCATGGCAGAGAGAGGGACAGTGAAATGACTGTGAAAAGTGCCAAATTCTTATAACATCCCGTTACCAAATACTCAGAGGAAAATCTTCTACTATCCCCTCCTATTAGCTGGGGAAAACAGCATCCACTCTATCTCCATGAAGTATTTGTAGTTGACCACAAAAGAGAAAAACAAGATAGAGCCCTTGGAGAGGTAGGCTTCTGAAAGTAGCTATGGCACAATGAACAAGCGAAGAGCATGGAACCATGTGAGAACCAATGTTGCATTGTCATAGTCTTGGGTAAAAAATAGTAAAGACATTTAGCTGAAAATGCATTAGAATTTTATGTCACATAGTTGTATAGACTCTCCATCCTGATTCAGCAAGTCACTAATTTATTATAAATGAGTTAGTAAAATCAGAGAAACCTATACACAGTAGTGTTTAAAACTTTTCCCACTACTTCTATGCTCCACTATATGATTTTCTTTATGAAAATTTCATTTTCTTCATTATTTACTCATTTTTATTAGATTTTTCCTCAACCTATAATTTCTTCGGTTGTGGGTTATTAATTTTTCTTTGTGTAAATTTTAATTATTATCTGATTTATTAAAAATCTGTGCTGAGGTCTGAATCAAATCTTTTCATGCATGCTTGGGAAGTACTCTATGCATGCTTGGGAAGTATTCTGTCAATGATCAAATCTCATCTTGATACCATTTTTGCATGGTTTAAATTATTTCTTTGCTGAGTTTAATCAATGACTTTTTCTCTTCTTCAATGTTTCTTCTATTCCGCCCATTCTTAGATCCTCTAGAAGAAAAGGAATGATTCAAACCTCTAGTGTTTACTTGCTTTCAGCAGTATCTATGATATTTGAGTCTCTGAAGATTTTGGTTTAAGCTCTCCATAGTTGTTGGTCCCCATTTTCATTTTGGTTTAGGGTATCAATTTTTTCCAGAAAAGCATAACTATATCTATAGTGTTTGCTTTGGATCCTGGTTTGTGGTTGTTTTGCTTTTTGTCTTATTTGTTTGTTTTGGTATTTAGAGATAGAATGAGAATACTCTGCTTTGGGATTCATCTTTATAGTACAAGAATACAAAATAAACAATTTTTTTCTTTCCTTTTACCTACCACTCATTTCCTGAAGAAAATTTCACATCATCAACAGAAAATATTAATTTAAATAACTGTCCTTTAAAAAACGATTTTCCTTAATGCTTTACATGCCATAAATTCACTATCCTGTATTCTAAAATTTATTTACATCTATATGATTTTTACCATTGAGAATTATAAGATCTTTTAAATCAACTTAAAGCTTTTCTTCTGGCATTCTTACTTTGTCCTTCCCAGTACCCCTTCATCTGCTTTTTCTCACTCTAAAATCTAAAATAAGGAAAAAATAGTATGAAAAATTTAGTGGGGAAGCACTTGGAACATGACAGATGGGGTTTGCATTCTGAATAATAATTTTTCCATAATAAAGACATATACATTAAAGAATTTCTAAACTATGTTAAATGTAACGGTTTTGAGATGACTTTTATAATTTCTTTTATTGTTGTGGTAAGACACAGTGAGTGAGACAAGTAATTGCAAAAAGAGTTTATTAGGGGCTTGGAGTTTCTAAAGGCGATTCCATGTCCGTAGTTGACGGGTGACAGGCAGGCAGGCAGGCAAGCAGGCATGGCATTGGAACTGTATCTGAGGTCTTAAATCTAATATGATATAGAGGAAGAGAGGGAAGAAGGGAAGGAGGGAAGGAGGGAGGGAGGAAGGGAGGGAGGGAGGGAGAGGGAGGGGAACGAGGGAGGGAGGGAGAGAGAGAGAGAGAGAGAGAGAGAGAGAGAGAGAGAGAGAGAGAGAGAGAGAATAACATGGCCTTTTGAAACCTCAAAGCTCACCCCCACTAACACATATTCCCCCAAAAGTCCACACCACAATTCTTNTTTTTTTTTTTTTTTTTTTTTTTTTTTTTTTTTTTTTTGGTTTTTTGAGACAGGGTTTCTCTGTATAGCCCTGGCTGTCCTGGAACTCACTTTGTAGACCAGGCTGGCCTCGAACTCAGAAATCCGCCTGCCTCTGCCTCCCGAGTGCTGGGATTTTCTTAAGTCATCAGTGCTTCGTCTCTTGTTCTGTTCCATTATTTTCTGTGTTTACTGTATGAAAGTGTTTCTTAAATCATTTACTTTAACCCCCAGGTATCTACTTTGCTAATAGTATTATCTTTCGTTACACTATTATATTTTATTCACAGCTTAAAATGTTTTGCTTATCATTATTTTAAGAACAAAATAGTGTGTTTTTATTTTTACAGTATAATTAAGCTGCAAATTATCTTTGTAGATTACTTTTGAAATAACACTAGTGCATTAAGTATAAATTCATCTGAGTTTTGTACCTATGTCAAATACAAGTAAGTATCAAGTATTGTAAAAAGATAAAGCAATAGGAAATTATTGCAGAAACAAAGCATGAAAAATACATTGTTAAAGATGAATTTGATTTAAAAATGTCCTATTTATTGAATACATTGTAGCATTATCTTTGATTTTTTATATGGCTTATTATAGGATCGTCAGATTGAAGGGTCTAGAAAGTTACAAAATTATCTTAATAAACCATGGTTAAATAATATATATAGTTATAGATGATTTAACCATCTTATGTATAATGTACTGAAATCACTGGTAATTTGTTGTCAGAGAAAATATGTCAGTACTTAAGAGATTAGATCTACTCTGGCAATTTTTATTAAAGCAATTCAGCTTAGACAATTTTCCATCCTGAACTATTTTCTTACTTCCATGTTAAGAATATAGTAGTATGATCCAATTAGAAACTTGTGTAGAGTATAGCTTATTATACAGCTGAGGTGGCCATTCTTTCTAAGTCAACATCACATCTGAGTTAATGTTCATGCCAGTGTAAATGTAGCTGTATTGGCCCAATACCTGAATATTGTCCAACATTACTGTTTAATTTGATGTCTTGGAGTTTTGTTGATGGTAAATCTCAAACGATCTGTTTCAGCTCTTACTATAACTGTCAAACTCACATGAAACTTGAAGAGAACCAAAAGATATGTACACATAATATCTGGACAATAGCAAAAGGCTTAGAAAGCAGGGAACCTGTAATGACTGACAGAATGAAGTGTTGAACAGCAGCAAAAGTCAGTGAGATGAGTGTACCTCTAATTTCTCTGGTAGTCAATAGCATAACTGAGGGCTGGTGCTAGGGCTCAGCGGCAGAGCATTTATCTAGAATGTGCAAATCCTTGGGTCTCTTCAAGACAATTACAAAGAAGAACCCAAGGAGATGAGCATTCTACATTCTCATTGATGCTTTTGTCTTCACTTTACTTGTTTTTATTGAGTCAGTGATGTTTGTGTGACAATGCTATGTTCGTTTTGTAAGTAAGGTTGTAAGAGGCCAGGGAGTATCATAATTATTAAGCCTAAGCCTATGGCTATGCATTTCACAATCCTTTCTAAAATTCCCTTCTGTGCCACCACTGCCAGTTAAAGTTTTCTCTCTTCTATGACCAACTTTTCATATTTTTCCATTATCATTCTTCTCTGGGTCGTAGTTATAATCATGTTTGTAGTTTTTACTTAGCCTACATCTATCCTTCTCACTGATGTCCTTGTTTGTCCCTGCTAGCCACACTACTCCACCCCTCCCACCTTCTACCTTAGTCTCAGCCACTGTTTTACAACTGTTGGGTCTAGAATGTGATTCTCCTCTGTATCTGGCCTAACCTGAATTTTCTCCTGCACTTCCTTTGCATGTCCCTCTTTCTTCTCCAAGTTGATGAATTTTGTACCATTCTCTGAAAATCAATGGGAGCCTATTTCTCTGGTCATCATGCTTATTTTCTATGCTTTCACAACTCTGTCCTTTTTTCTGCTTTGTCATTTAAATCAAAACTAATATAATTTTCCAATATCATTCATCACAATTTTTAAAACAAAGGAAAATGTAGCCTCAGCTTCCACAATTCTGCATTTTTCACATTTCCCCTCATCCTTTTTGATTTTCTTAAACTTCCATGCTGAACTAAAAATCTGGTCTGGATTATAATGCACGGTAATAAATTTAAATTGTCTTTTAAAATTAAGTTTATTTTTGAATGTTATGTGGAGAGCTTGGGGTTTTCTGTTGCCACAAAATAATAGACACAATTTTATTGTGGCTATTGGTCTAAAGAAACTATGAATTTATTATAAGCAACTCATTTTATCACGGCATATTCTGTGTGAGATTCACTGCAATTGAGATTTCATTCAGTCAACTTCAAAGATTATTGTAAAATTAAAATATATATATATATATATATATATATATATATATATATATATATTTACAAATTTTAAATTTGTACAAACTGTTAAAGGCCCTATTTTGCCTTATTCTACATGAATTTGTTGAGACCAATATTCAATTCCTATCTACTGTTACTTTTGTAACAGTGTTGTCATTTTTGAAATACCTAGAATGTATGAATAAATATGCACTGACTTCATTTGAATTGTTTTTGTAGAGCCTACCAGAAAATTGTCAGTGTCAGTAAATGATTTTCTATATAATGTGCTGCCTTCTAAATGTTTGTAAACTTTGTATATGAAGCTTTTTTGCCTTACATAGTCTACGTAGGGTTTTCAATCAAAGTCAAAATTAAAATATTATTCTCACTTGCCAGAAATACAATCTTAGTAAACCTTGAAGAAGTCTACTGTTTTCTCAAAAGGACCAATTTGACCTCATAGGATTTTCTTCTGTTTTACCTACTAGAAGCTTATACCATGTTAATATCAAAGTACTCTAATAGATTTGTGATTAACTGTAGGTCAATATAGTAACTAATTTCATTCATAGCCCTTTTAAACTCAAATAATGATTGTTTCCTCACATTTCCATTTCTAGTCTATATATGTTCTCTTTATTTAAGTACCAGTGACACTTCTGCTCTGATAAAAATCCTAGAACAGGACTTCTGAAAGACAATTTATATATTAAATTTTAGTTTCTCATAAAAAAAATGAAGATTTGTTTTCTATGACTAAATTACCAAGAAGCATGATATTTAGTGAGGTCTTTTTTCTGGTTTTAGATAGCTTTCTTCATATTGTTTTTTCACTTGTTAGAGACCAGGGAGAACAAACTCTGGTTCTTTTAAAGGGCAGTAGTCCCAGTCATGAGGATTCATAAAAGCTCTACCCTTTTGACTTCATTACTTCAGAATTTCCTACCTCTAAACACCATCCAAATTCTGATTTCATCATGCCAGTTTAGGAAATTTCTACATGACTTTCCATAAGCATCTTATTTGCAGGACCCAGATATACTTTTGAACACCTAACACATCAAATGTACTTGTCTTAGTCAGGGTTTCTATTCCTGCACAAACATCATGACCAAGAAACAGTTTGGGAGGAAAGGGTTTATTCAGCTTACACTTCCATACAGCTGTTCATCACCACAGGAAGTCAGGACTGGAACTCAAGCAGGTCAGAAAGCAGGAGCTGATGCAGAAGCCATGGAGGGATGTTCTTTACTGGCTTGCTTCTCGTGGCTTGCTCAGCCTGCTCTCTTATAGAACCCAAGACTGCCAGCCCAGAGATGGCACCACCCACTAGGGGCTCTTGATCACTAATTGAGAAAATGCCTCACAGCTAGATCTCATGGAGGCGAGGCATTTCCCCAACTGAAGCTCCTTTCTCTGTGATAACTCCAGCTGTGTCAAGTTGACACAAACCTAGCCAGTACAGTACTCTTTGAAGTTTTCTTATGTTCTTTTAAATACTCATATGACATTTCATGTACAATATGTTAAAGCAGATACTGAATTATCAAAACTTTTGAACATAATCATACTTTATGATATATGTGCTATTTTAACATTGATTTAAAGTAAACCTAAATGACATTGTGTTTTATTTTCAATAAGATTTCTACTCTTATTTTCAGTTCATCCTGAGAATCTTTTTTAAGCCTCGAGGGCTCAAGTGCTGACTTTACCTAATCTTTGGAACTTGTTTACTGCTGCTGATAATGGTACTGGGATTTATATGTGTTTTTGGCCAGTGGATGGGATTCACAAATCACCTTTAGCTTCTTTCAGTAATAGGCAAACCTCTATTGCATTTTCTCTCTTGACATCCACAATTGGCTGATGCCAATATTCTATTGCCTTCTTTTAAATTAAACTCTGTATTTTGTGCTGCCATATGGAACCAGTTTAGCAGAAAAAGCAGGGAGACTGTGTGGGAAGCTCTTTGAGAGTATTTGATTGAAAATATAGACGGTGGTTTAAATATGGATGGAATGAACTGTTTATCTTAGGAAGGCTTCTTAGAAAGTAAATATAAAATGACTTAAAAAGAAGAACAATCTGCATAATATAATGTTCATTTTATTTTCCCCTGGAAATAAAATTGGTGACTCATTTAATATTTTAACTTCCACTATTACATATTACCTCCTGTTACTCTAATAGTTCAGAGATATAAATATTCAAGATTATTATCAAGTGCTCAAAGTTTCCATAGGATACTACCCCCCCTCAAAAAAAATTGAACAACTAGGAGAAGGTATTCTTTGGTGTTTTCTATTTTCAAGAAGGAAATTTAACTAAATTAGAAATTACTGATAGTGATCAATCTTTGAAGGAGGAAAGCATTCATTTTGCTTATAAATATTATTTGTATACAGAGAAATTAGAATACACCATTCTCACTATGCTTAATAGCTGTTTAAATTATTACTTTAAAAGGAAGTAGGTGTGGAAAGATGGAAGAGAGAGGTGGTGGATGGCTACAAGGATACAACACTTTCTAGACTAACAGACAGCTGCATTTGTGAGCTCTTAATTGTGACAGCATGCACAAAGCCTGTGGATCTCAAGCCTGAGATTGGAGGCAGAGTCCCACCCCCATCAAAGGAGCTGTGGCCAATTGATAGCTGCTGAATGAGGACAGTCAGTGTTATTTCAGGTGATAAGTTCTGGTGGTTGGACAATGTTCTGGTGTTAGACCACTCATCGAGAAGAATATTGTCCACACCAACTAAACTTCATGAGGAAAAAAATAAGGAAACAAAATTTAGTGGATAAGGAAGAGTGTGGAGTTGGGAAGAATGAGGGAAGTTGTTAAAATGATCAAATACACTGTATAAAATCTCATAGATCTAATAAAAGCTGAGAAATGTGTTGGTTTTTTGTGATGTAACTTGGACTCTATTGATGGTCAGAGTGAAAAATCATAGTAATAACTGTATGCTTCTCAAACAATGTCTTGGGCTATGCCTCAGCTCATTAATCCAAACTCAACCTCAGTTTCACCATGCAGAACATGGCCAACATGCAGCAGAGATGATTTTATCCAAGGCTCATTTGGTGTCTGGAAGTTTTCACTTTAAGTGGAAGGAGACAGTGACAGAGAGAAAGGAAAAGGGTCAAGAGAGAGCAGGTCTTCATTAGTAATAGCAAATTTCCAACAAAGGAAAACATGTCAAGCAAGTTTAAACACCACATAACAAGGAAGGTCACAATGAAAATATGATCAGAGTTATGCTACCATTAAAAGCATCTGGTGGCTCCTCATGGCATCTACATTTTATCCTTCAAAATCTGACGTGGACTAGGCAAGACAACAAAAGAATTCCTTTCCTTTAACTACATATGAAGATTAAAGACGACTGCAATTGTGATAGATATCTAATTGCCATTTAAAACTAATTTCTTTGAATATAATGTACTCCAATTTTACTAATGTTTAAGTTCAGATCAACCAATGTCCTTGTCAGTGACTGTGACTGAGACTAGTAATACTAGAATCATCCTTTCTTCCCATTTTAACCCAAACAGAAATATATTTGGAAATAATGAGCAAAGTAGACCATTTTCAACATAAATCATAAGAATCTACAGCACCATATTTGAGTAAAAAAAAAAATCGGGTAGCATTTATCTATCTATTTCTCATTCAGAATATCTGTAGTTTTATGTTGATATATATATAACTTGTCAAACAGAAATGCCTTTATATTTACAAGTAGTATCTCAGTGTTAAAACATTAACTTGGACTATTAACCAGGAAAAAATTCTTCATATATCATAGGCTTATTTTCTTGTTTGTTAAAATATTGACTTATTTTAAAATACTGGAAATTTCTCCAAATCTTTCTTATACTGTTATTACTTTATCAGCAACAGGTTTGGTGATATCTAATAAATATAAAAAGATTATTTCACTTCAATGTGCTTTAGAGATCAAACACATAAAATATATTCTATACATATATTTATAATATATTATTTATAATATATTACATTTTATGTTGTATACAATTAAGTATAATTTAGAATAATTAACATTATATAATTATATATTATTACCAATATATATTATATAGTTCTTGCCTTTCTCTTGACCATTAACTTCTTCACTGGCCTCCCATCTGTTCTTACTTTCTTATAGTAATTTGAATACCCTGCTATATATGAACTGAACACAACTGACTGTCTCCAAATTTTCAGTTCACATACATAATGTCTCAGTTTTGAAGGAGTGATATTTATAAGTATATAGATAGCAGGCATAAAATATAAAATAGCACAAAAGACAATAGAGCATCAGATTATCATCCATCTCTCAGAAACAGACTTGTGAAGCTGCTAGAACCAAAAGTGTAACAGAGTATGTGCTAAAGAAGAAAGTCCCAGCCAGAATTCTGGGTGAGACTTCTAATTAGTCATCTACTACAGGCATTTTGGTAACAACATAACATTTTTATTGATTATTTGGGAATTTCACAGAAAGCACTCCAATCAACTCACTTACCAGTCCTTCCATGCCCATCCCTCCAACCCTACCCTCTCCCAAAAGCCCAAGTCCAAATAGTGCTGCCCATATACTTACTGCAGCATGATAACAGTCACAATGGTCAGCTCTTTAAGACAACTGCATCCTTCCACCCCCAAATCCCACCAAATGCCATCAATTGTGGAAACCTATGTTTCCTCATACTTATCTGTTTTTATTACTTTATTTATTCATTTAACACCCTGATTGACCCCTAATCTTACCTACTCCCAGTACCACTTTTACAAATCCCCTTTACTCTTCTACCCCCCTTCCTTAGAAACGGGACCTCCCCCTTGATGCTAAGAACATCAAATGTTAATGTTTTAACACTGAGATACTACTTGTAAATATAAAGGCATTTCTGTTTGACAAGTTATATATATCAACATAAAACTACAGATATTCTGAATGAGAAATAGATAGATGAATGCTACCCGATTTTTTTTTTTTTTACTCAAATATGGTGCTGTAGATTCTTATGATTTATGTTGAAAATGGTCTACTTTGCTCATTATTTCCAAATATATTTCTGTTTGGGTTAAAATGGGAAGAAAGGATGATTCTAGTATTACTAGTCTTAGTCACAGTCACTGAGTGATTACCCAACAGTGGTAAAAGCAGTCACAGTAGGACTAAATGCATTCTCTCCTGCTAAGGCCTAACCAAACAGTCTGGATCCCCTTTGCCCTACCACAATTTTAAAATAGAATTCTATTTGATGGTTTATTGTTGTTTCTTTTCTTTTCTTTTTTGAGGGTAAAGTGGAGGTAGTGCGGAGAAGCTGTCACAGAAGATTTCTCTGTCTCTCATTATCAACTGTGAGTCTGAAGTCACTAACACTACTGAAAAGAAACTTTGTTGTTGTTGTTGTTGTTGTTGTTGTTGTTGTTTTTTTTCTTATTACACACACACACACACACAAACACACACACACACACATACAAAGATTTTCTACATTGTAGAAATTTGGGATTCTATCAGTGAAGTAGTAAAAGTCAAGTCTTTGTGGGCTGTAGTCTCTAAAACTTTTAAATTGTTCTGTTAATATTGATTCTTCAGAAGGTATGTTCATGATTTACACTTTTCTATGAAAACTACCATGTTATATAAAACACAAACAGAGAACTCCACCATGATAGAGTTCAACTGCACCAGAGATGTCGGGTATATGAATTCTTTTTTTTTTTTTCAACTTTTATTAAATATTTTCTTCATTTACATTTCAAGTGTTATCCAGAAAGTTCCCTATACCCTCCCCCCTCCCGGCCCTGCTCCCCTACCCATCCGCTCCCACATCTTGGCCCTGGCGTTCCCCTGTATTGGGGCATATAAAGTCTGCATGACCAAGGGGCCTCTCTTCCCAATGATGGCCAACTAGGCCATCCTCTTCTATATATGCAGCTATAGTCATGAGCTCAGGGGGTACTAGTTAGTTCATGGTTATTCTTCCACCTATAGGGTTGAAGACCCCTTCAGCTCCTTGGGTACTTTCTCTAGCTCTTTCTTCCTTGGGAACCCTGTGTTCCATCTAATAGCTGACTGTGAGCTTCCACCTCCATGTTTGCCAGGCATTGGTATATTTTCCCCCGAGACAGCTATATCCGGGCCCTTCAGCACCATCTTGCTGGCATATGCTATAGTGTCTATGTTTGGTGGCTGATTGTGGGATGGATCCCTGGCAGCTGCAGTCATTGGGTCCATCCTTTGGATTCAGCTTCACACATAATCTCTTTAACTCTTTCAATGTGTGCTTTGTTCATAATTCTAGGAAGGGGTGACATGTCCACATTTTGATCTTCCTTCTTCTTGAGTATCATGTGTTTAGTAAATTGTCTCTTGGGTAGTCTAGGTTTCTGGGCTAATATCCACATATCAGTGAGTACATGTTATGTGAGTTCTTTTGTGAATGGGTTACTTCACTCAGGCTGATGGCCTCCAGATCCATCCATTTGCCTAGGAATTTCATATATTTATTGTTTTTAATAGCTGAGTAGTACTCCATTGTTGTTTTTTACAGTGCATGGAAACATGGACCATTGACTTCTACATGGCCTCTGGTGTTAGCATGAGACACAGGCTGCATCGTTGTCTTCAGTGGTACTATACACCACTGACATCATCATGGTTCTTAGCAGCAGTGATGGCCACGAACATCAGCATGGATGCAGGAAGTAGCACCGAGTGTAGACGTGCACATGAACCTCTGGCTTCAACATGGCCTGGGGCAGCAGCACAGACCACAGACACCAGTATGTCCTCTGGCCACAATAAAGACCATGGATACCAAATGGCTCCAGGGGCAACATGTTTCATGGAGTTCTTTGGAGGAGATCCAATCCAGAAAATGGACCATTTGTCATTTCAGACAGCCTCTTGTTGCTGAATAACAGGGTGAATAAGAGACTGGGCCACTCACTTGGGGGCTGAATATGCCCATGCTCTAGGCTGCTATATATCACCTTAGCATTAACATATTCTCCTGTTTACTGCAATCTTCTCACATACATGTTACTACCATTCCATCTCTAGTTCTACCTCTCTCTACTGCACATGCACACACTACTCTGTTCCTCTACCTCTTATTAATTTGTCCACTATCTTCAAACTGAAGTTCATCTCACACACACACACACACACACACACACACACACTATATATATATATATATATATATATATATATATATATATATATATATATAATGTTCAAATGTTTAGTGATATTCTGTTCTTTCTTCAATGTGGGCATGCCCCCATTCTATTTACATTTTGCACCATTCCCATAAGTGTGGCTCTACTTCACTATCTTTCCTTCTAATTTTGTGAGCTCTACTTTTTAAAGTATCTCACCATAGGTCCTGCCTTGTTTAGTGGTTCTGGGAATACTTTGTGCCTGTAGACTTCTCTTCTCCCGTCAGAGCCTCCATGAGTCTCTGAGACTCCTCAGACTTGCATTTCCTGATAAAAGCTGCTGCCATCTTTGATAGCCACTAAGCATGTGGCTCTGGGCACATAGTATCTATGTTTCTTTTTAGTCCATGTTAGCTGTTTCTCTAGTTTTAGGGTTTTTCAGTTCATTTGTTGTTGCTGTTCAGCATTTCATCTCCTTTTTCTACTCTCCATAGAATTAAATCATATTTTTCTCCCAGTATTATTTACATATAACTAATATACCAAAGGGCATATGATTAATAGTTGTAATTACAGATTAATATACTATTTCAGTGTATAACTGAGTGAATTTGTGTGAAATACATTAAGTGTATTTTTAAATTTACCATTACCACAAACAAGGTCATATACATCCTCACTATCTCAAAACCTTTCTTCATCTTCACTGTTTTAGTGGTGAGATTATTTAAAAGTGGTTTTCAATGCAGGCTAGCTTCTTGTGCATTCCAGGCGCTACACACATAACGAGGCTCTGAAACTTATTATCTGTACAACTCTACGTACACCTACTCAGCAACAAATTTCCCTGGTGCACTTCCTCTACCCTTATTCTGTTGTCTACAATTTTGTATTTGACTATATTAAAATATTTCATAAAATAATATTCATGGATTATAAAACATTTATAAGAGTAATTTATTTTTAATATATAGAAAATTGTATATTTAAAATATTCATAGCAAATTTAACATAATTTTATTTAAAGTATTATTGATTTTACTAGGAACACAGATTCTTGAGTTAATTTTGAGCATGAGATCAAATCAACATGATATTTAACGTTGATTTTTTTTCATATTCTCCTAAATTATTCAAGAAGAAATTTTACTTTTCATAACCCTTAAATCTCTTGTGCCTCTGAGATGCCATTATTAGTCTTAATTTTTGCTTTAATTTCCATATATCATTCCCCAATATTTTCTGTGAATTTAAGTACACACATACTTCAGATAAACAGAGCAAAGCATATTTTATATTTATATTTATATTTTTTAGAAGAAACTCATGGATGCACCAGTAACATTAAAGTATTAACTGAAAGTAATTTCTTAGTTTTTAAGTCATAATTAAAATTTTTTATAAATATATATCTCATTAAATATTCATTAAAATACCAAACTTTATAAAAGATAGGTTTATTTAAGCTTAGTCTATTGCTTAATGTCTTAAAACCTTTTTTTTTTACTCTACTACACACAAGCTTATTTTTGATATGATATTACCTAATGAAGAAATTATTGGTTTGCTATAAATAATATCTCTACACTACCAGTCACACCATAAGTAACAATAAAATAGCAGTTTTGTTTATTGAATTTTCACTATAATTATTTGCTAAACTATTACAAATCTTCAAAGGAAACATAATGTTATCTTATAAAATGAAACAATTTTAGAAGAAGCTTCAGAAGTAATCATGTATTTATCTCAAAATGACACTGAAATTAAATATTTTTCTGTTATATGGAATTTATAATTTTAAGTGAAACATAAAGCTTCCTAATTCTGCAGCACTGTGCAGTTTTAATACATGTACCTAATATTTAAATATGCATACAATTTTCAGATGATCATTTATCATTCCCATTTCTTATAGAGCAATTATTCAGTATTATATTCCACTATATTATGTCTCAATGTATGAAC
The DNA here is from genome assembly GCA_902729485.2 of Mus minutoides. Classification (NCBI taxonomy): domain Eukaryota; kingdom Metazoa; phylum Chordata; class Mammalia; order Rodentia; family Muridae; genus Mus; species Mus minutoides. Next base: position 289,130 of record LR749941.1, on the reverse strand, counting down.
TATACAAATGCAGGGCATCACTATTTCATATGACTACTTATATAAAAAATAGTTTCTTAGTCACATCTGTCATTTTATATTTAATAATTAACAAGCCAAGTTTTTCCTCTTATAACAGTTTCCTTTTTTCAAAAATGTTGTGATGTAACCAGTATATATTCTAAAGATTACTTCAATATGTCTTTCTATGACTAGCTGACTTCTATTAAAGTTATTAAATTAATAAGGACCACTTCCATCTTCTTTGCTGCACATTTTAAAAGAGCATTACTTTGTATGAATGAATAGGTTCCCACTTGTATATATGTGCAAAATATCTTCTTAAAATGTGTGATAGGGTTTGAATGAAAATGCATAGCTTTAATATCACACTCAGAATTCAGAAGCAAGTAAATCCCTAAAGGTCTGAGTACAGTTTTGTCTACATAGTGAGTTCTGAGCCCATCGGATTATGTAGTAAGATTCTTTCTCAAAAATGACCCAAGTAAACAAACAAACATGGGCAATATTCTTTAATAATTGTGCTCACAAAGCATACCAACGCTTTTTCTATTCTTTATCCATTTGTCAGATGATGATAGTAGAGCTGATTCTACTTCTTGAGTACCCAGAGTGCTTCATCCAACATAAGAATATATGTGTCTTCTTGACAAACTCTTTGCTTTCCTTTGAACGAACAACTAGTCATGGGGTCTCAGTCAGATCTGTTCCTATATTTGACTTTATTGTGGGAACAGTATTGTGTTTCTATAGGGGTTGACCTCCTTTGTCTTCCAACATACACAGTACAACACTTCCATCTCTCAGTATCTTCACCAGGACATGTTATCATAGATCTGTAAACTGATGGTTCTCACAAGAAGGAATTGGTGCTACCTTGTGGTGCTGATTTGCATCTGGTGATTCCGTATGTTGAGAGTTGTTACATACATATTGACAATTGGTCTGACTTCCTTTGCCAGAATGACTATTAATGTCTATTGTCCTTAGCTTATTTTTGAGAAAGGATTCCATTATGTAGCTTAGTCTTGCCTATAGCTAACCATGGAGTCAAGATGTCCTCAAAGTTTTGTGATTAGCTCCTTCCTATGCGTGAGATTACTGGCCTACATTGCCATGCCCATTCCATCACACATTTCAAATGTTATATGCTCACCACTGAATGTTATATTTTCATGTATCTTCTGCTAACTAGCCTCTTGTCATATATATACAGCAGAGAATTTTTATGATTCTTCATGTTGTCTTTCCTACTGTTTCCCTGCCTTTGAAGAAGGATTGAAATTGGTAGCATCACATTTCTCTGCAGAGGCTCTTCACATTTAATCTTTTGAGGAGCTTTCATAGTCATATTATCTTAAACATTTCCCTGTACTCTAGTTAATCTATCCATTTGTGTACTTCCACATCAATATGTACATTATCAAGTCATATGGCTCTTCATTATTTTAATTTTCAAGTGCTTTATAGTGGATGAATTTGTACCTTCTTTCAGAATATCTAATAAAAGTATAGTTCATTAAACCTATATATTGTTACATTTACTATGAAGTTTGAAGTATAAAAGTACTGACTATGAGGGCCCTGGCAAGCATCCTGGCAGGCTGGGAAACAAGTCAGAGATAGGTGAGAATCTGCGTCTAGTATAGTGCCATATTGTGGGAAATATGGCACTATAAAGTAGTTTGTAATAAAACAAATATGAAATAATGTTATGTGGAGATGTACATGTTTATGTATATGCAAAAACGTGGGCATACACGTGTATGTGGAAGCCTTTGCTCCTGTAAATAGCCCCATGTTTCTGAAGTAATCCCAATAAACTACTAGAAAATCAGTTTACTGTAAGCATATTTAAATACAATTGAATTTGGGAAAGAGTTTTTATCAATAATCATTCCCATTCCAGTTTTCTGCCAACCAAAATAAGATACACAATAAAGATAAAGATGTGACCACATGGAAACTGCTTTTAAAGTACATGAAGATAGGTACTATATTTTATAAGCCTAGACTCTAGTGTAATCTCTGACTGAGATAGCATAGTAGTTTACATGGCTTAAAATACATGCAACATCTTCCATAAGGATTATTCTATTGATAGGGAGGTAAATGTAGAGGTCTAGGGAGAAAGAGTATAGTATAATCATTCTGGTGGATTTGAATTAGCCTGGCTCTACAGATAGCAATATGTCACTAGGTCATTAACAATATTCTCTCCCAGCTTTCTGCCTGGAATATAGATAAGTTCTTTTCTTCATTCAAGAGACACCTTGGGATGTCCTGGTGCTCTCTGGGCATAAGGACCTTTGTCCAGCTAACAGCTAAGAACTACATAATGGACTTTTATAATCCAGCTCATTCCTTAAAATGCAATAAACCTATATATATGAATGAAAGACAATTGTACTCAGCCATCACAAACTTAAACCTATTTTAATGCATTTACTATATTACTAAACTTCATTATTTTGTTATATCTCACCATGCCTTTGTTACCCGTGAATTCCTTGAATTAACTGGAAATATGTTTCAGAATAAATAAATGTATCAAATAAATGTATAATTTGCGACTACTCATCTCATTTAAGTATGTGTTCCCTTGCCAGTCATGGCATAGGATCTGAAAGTTCAATATGCGGAAGCATCTCAGGACATTGGCTTGTCCTATCACTCACCAGATCAACCATCAACTGCTTCTGTGCTAGAGTTGAAGCTACTTCTGAAGTCATTGCTTAGAAAGTACTAACTTCAGACATGAGGACCCCAATTATGAAACAGCTAATAGTATTTATTTTAGACCTTCTGTAAGGTATGAATAAACCAGAGGTATCAATGGTACTGACATGTATTCAGTACCTGTTTTTAATGATATTTAACACTATTGTTTTAATATTGCATAAAGTTTAAAAGAATGTCTGGGGTCAACATTCTAAAAAGCCCTTATGATCTACATTAACCTTGCAATGTTAAATGATGCACCTCTTTTTGTTTATGTGCCCTGTTTGTAGAAATTAGGACAGCCTATAATTCCTATCTAAGAACATAAAGGGAGACTTCATTTTCTAAAAGGAGAGAAAAAAAACTATTTTTTTTTTCAGTTTTGATATTAACATCCAATTAATAGAAAATTAAAGGAATAACAAGAGTTAAAGATTTCCCAGTTTTCCCAGAAGGATGGATATAGTATTGAAGCAAAAAGAAAATATATCATGAGCAAAGATGAAGACTTTTCTAAAACCATTAGTATCATTTTTTTGCTGTAGAAAATTAGACAATTTTGTGGCTCACTCTTTTTTCCATTTTTAAATTTAAATTACCTTACAATGAAATATTCTTCCATTTGTGATTATCACATATTTCAGTGTTATTCCAACATCTCTACCTTCCTCTTCACAACCTCAAACTTTATCCTTGAACTCTACTTTTCATTTTAGTCTATTGTCTTTTTTCACTCTGTCATCGGCTTTATACAAATTTTATGGTTTTTCTTTAAAATTGTAATAAAATGTGTACTTGAATAATTTAAAAATATGCTTGAATTTATTCTAATCTATAAAAATATATAGACGCTGGTAGTGGTGGCACACACCTTTAATCCCAGCACTCGGGAGGCAGAGGCAGGCTGATTTCTGAGTTCGAGGCCAGCCTGGTCTACAAAGTGAGTTCCAGGACAGCCAGGGCTATACAGAGAAACCTTGTCTCGAAAAACCACAAATAAATAAATAAACAGACAGACAGACAGACAGACAGATAAATAAATAGATATAGACTGAAGAGTTCTCCTCTCCATTCCAAAGTTAGGAGTTATTCTTTTCATTTTATAAGGAAAAAATAGTTTAATAGATTAAATCTCCGTTTTCTTGGGATGTTGCAACACAAGTTTTACAAATTGTTTTGATAATTATGGCATAAATGGGGAGTCTATTTAAGTGTAAAGGAATAAAATACAAATAAATGTGGCATATTTATGTGCAAAATCCCTGTTTATTCATTGAGGGGAGCTAAATATTTGGTGAATTACAATAGAAATATAATGAAGAAATGTAAATGGTCATTGAAGGAAAATTGAATATGGGAATAATGAGAGACTGCTGGGAAGAACAGAGCTAAGTGGAGATCATAACACAGTATGAAAGTTTATGCAAATTATATTAACAAAGCTAAATATACACAAAAGGATGTAATATGGACTATATTATTAAGGGGAAGCTTAATAAAAAGTATTCTAATTTTTTAATTCATATAATTAGGTGTAAATTTTGTGTTTATTGTTTTTAAATGCAGTTTTACAACAAGATAAAAGGGGGAAATTCTATGAGTTAAAAACAAAAACGATTGTTATTGTCTGTCTCTGGAGAAAAGGGGGTTGCTAAAATCTCTCAGTATTGCAACAAACATAAGGATACTAAACAATACTGAGAACAAGTGTTTTATGTTCTCAGTGCTGAACAATACTGGCAACAGATGTAATTTTTGTACTCTTTGCCAAAACCTTACTGAAAATGTGCAGTAAGACTTAAGTCCTTGCATTGGTAATTATATGTGTATCTGAGAAAAAGTAATGAAACAACAGGTTTATCAAAATCAACAGTTTGCATCACCTCCAGCCAATGAATAATAGTATGAAGAAGATTAAAAAGGAAGAAAACCCAACGCTGGACAGAGTCTCTTCCTGGAAGTTTGGGTGGATTCCACTTATTTGTGGCTAATTTAGTCTTTGCTTCATTCTAGCCCAAAGGACAAATATTATCCCTTGCACTGTTGGGAAGTGGATGTGCGGGAATGAAGGGAGTGGGAGAAAACCTGTGTCCCACCAGAGTTCTGGTGCTATGGGCAGGTGGACGCCGGAGGACTGCCACATGCTTTCCACACTGGCACAGGGTGGTTGTCTGGCTGTGGGAAGCCACTGGACCCCAGCTTGGNGGAGAGAGAGAAGGAGGGCTAGAGAAGAGAGTAAGAAAGGTGAGAGCTTAAAGATAGTGAGGAGGGGCGAAGCAGCCCCTTTTATAGTGGGCTGGACTATATTGCTGTTGCTAGGTAACTATGAGGAGGAGCATAACTGGCTATAGTCAGATAACTGTGGGAGTGGAGTCTAGCCAGAATGTCAGGAGCTTGGGACATTTTCTTTGTGACTGATAGTCACACATCTCTCCTGTGGGGGCTGTGGGGTGGTAACTTCAACAGGAGCCAGGGGTCCAGGAGACATGACAGAACACTTTCAGTCCCATGTAGGTGGAAATCACCACCCATTGGGGCCCCAGGGTTCCAGACCTATGTTCTACTGGAGACCATGCTGTCTTGTTTGCAACCCCCTGCCCCACATTGTACTTAGGACTAGTTACATGCTCAAATACTACCAAGATTAAGCCTATAATTGGCTTATTTCCATTACAATTTCACAAAAGGTATCTCCCATATGTAACATACTATTGAATTTTGAGTGTAATGTTTTGATCTGATACATGTGAAAACTTATGCTTTAACACTATTCCTGGGAAGATGTGAATAAATGTATCCCCAACACACATAGTAACAAGGCACAAAATCAAGGATCATGCCAAGGTCCATTTTGGTGAACCATTGAAGTTTCTTGGTCTTACTTAGAGGAATATCAGTGAGGGGTTATTTACAAAAGTCATCCCAAAACAGCTGCATCACTAAATTCCTCTCAAGCATTCATGACCAAAGCTATAACCCTGAAACACGTTGTACAACCTGTGTATAGCTCAACAGGCTGGAAAAAGTTATTTTCAGAGTCTCTTCCAGGCAGCTTGGGTGGTTTCTGCTTATTTGTGGCTACTTTGATCTTTGCTCTGTTCTAGCCAAAGGGATGGTAAGAACCTGTTCTTGAAAATTATACCTGTCTGAGAGTGTCTTACAGGCCATCTTTACTTCTTAAATATGTGTGAGGATTAAAGTGTTTATTGAATCTGCTCGATTTTACGGACTTCCTGAAGCCTTTGAGTTGTTTACTTCCTAACTTTAAGGAGCTTCTTTGTAGGATGGAAGAATGAACCATTTTATCTCTTCATAGAAGCATATATTGTTTCATCTTCTCTTAAGATAGTCTGTTGTTTTATCACCATTTAACAACTATGTCTAATTAAATATACCTCTACAGTGGGTAGTTTTATTTCAGATTATATTAATACACAGTGGAACAGGCAATTTTAAGAAAAAATGTTTTGAGGGATCACCGTTGTTTTTTCAAAGTACAAACAGTATTTTTTTCCAGATTGTTGATACAGCCACTTTGATAATATCATGAATGATTGATAACAATAGAGCAAACAAGTGTGGGAAGAAGTAACTGCATTTGTAGTTACAAAACTAGAAAGAGTTTGCTGTTTCTTTCTCTACAAATGACATCATCCTCTCAGCTGTCTTACCAAAATAATAAGTCTTCAGAATGAAAATGAGGGAAATACATTGTTATCTTTTCATATTATAGGTGTTGAAAAAGAAAACATAATTGGCCATCATTTTTCATTCTTCTATATATTTTACAACCATTCAGTATATAATGCTCTAAAAATCTCCAGATTCCTTTTCTTTCTTCTGTTAATCTACACAATCTAGAGTAAACGCAACAAAAACTAACATTTTTTTCTGTATTTTTGAAACACAGTGAAAAAAAAAAACTATGCTCCTAAAAAAAACAAAAACAAAACAAAATCAAAAACAAAAAACAAAAAACAAAAAACAAAAAACAAAAAACAAAAAACACAACAAGAATTATAAACAATTAAGACTTAGATGTGTTAGATAATCCTAAAAATTAAAGACATAGGATATTGGTGAATAATTTTATGAAGAGAGGGCAATATTTATCTCAACATAAAATGTCTTCTGGTGTGTGACTAAAATAAGTTGAATTATCTGTAAGTTTTCTAACATAAATTTTACTAAACCATGAGTAATATAATTTAAGAATATTTGTACAGTTAGGCAAATAGCAATATTATAGTACAGTGTTTAAGATATATTTATCATTGTGCATTTTTTCACTTACATTTTAAAATTTTCCAGTGTTCTTGCTTTCTTAATTTAGACCACAATCATCCCAGATTTTTAATCAAATCATCATTAAAGAATGTGATGAAGCTATATAAGATTTCATTCTCCAAGGAGAATTCATTTATATGTGTACATCATGTTATCGAGTTAACATTATCTAAAAATTATTTGAAATATATGCTTCTGATCATGATTAATAACAGCATATAATTAACAGTTGAACAAAGTGTCATAAGCACTTCAAAATGAGACAAATTTGAGAATTGTTTTCTCAAACATATAACTATAACTAAAACAATCACTTTTAAACTTATTATTTTATCTTATTAATATACTTAAAGACATCAATATATTTAATTTTTTGTTAATGATGAGAATGTGTCATATATACCTTCAGGTCTGTCTTTTTTTCTTTTTACTTACTGAGAATCTGAATGTAGAAAGTTAAAGTTCACTAAGAGACAATTATGATTGATTGAGTTCATAAATTCTGAAAAAAATTTTCTTTATAAACTCAAGGAATAGCCATGATATGCTAGAATCTACAGTATAGATATTTATTTATCCATTATTTATTATGAATATCTAGGTTTTGAAGATCTCCCCAATAATATTTTTATGTTATGCTACTTTTTAAATATTGTTTGTTTGTTCATCTGCTTTTTTCTGCTAAAATTCTACCACCAAGATTGTTTCATTGGTGATTTGTTTACTCCCTAGAAACAGGTTATTAGTGTTTACACATTGTTACATCTATTAAGGAACAAGACTGTAACACAAAAATTTGAGGCAGTATTACCATTAATTAAAGAAAACAGTTTAAACAAAAATGATGATTATGTAGAGTTTAGCCAGTTCAATATTGTATCCTAGGGTGGAAAATATTTTTAAGACACAGTGAGACTTTGTTTAATCATTTTGATTTACTCTCTGATTTAGATACTTGAATGTCATATTTAAATTTGTTAACTTAAATTTTTATTATACATGCATGCTGATTTCTAGTCAATGTGTAATTTATTAAATATAGGTTTTCAAGTATGCACTTTTAGATTCCCTAATGAGGTTGAGCTGAAAGGATAAAATCTACTGAAAGATGGAATCATTAACTTTTCTACTGTTTTATTATGCTTAATGGCTTCAACTCACCAACCAATGGTAGAATGAATCACAAAATATATTCCAACTATGTAATATTTGTGAGTCTTCTATTCGATAAAAGACTTAGGTAATAAAAGGCACATGATACATTTGTTAGCATCAAAACAAATAGAATCTAACACAAATATTTCTAAATATTTGTTTTATTTCTGTTCTTTTTTTAAATTTATGCTTCCATGTCATATGCATACCTGGTGCCTGGGAATGCCAGAGGAAGGCATCAGATGCCCTGGTACAGGGGTTATAGATGGGTATAATCCATCATGTGAGTCCTGGGAATTAAATCCAGGTTCTCTGAAAGTGAAGCCAGAGTTGATCTCTGAGACATCTATACAATTCCAAAGGCAATGTTTTAACGATGACAAAGAGTGACATTTTATAACAAACTTGTCAGTCTCTCACAAAGTGATGAGATGTATGTACAGATAACATCCAAGTTGCAAAGTGCATGAGGATAAAACTTGACAGAATTGCAGAAGAAATACACCAGTAAATTTTATAAAATATTCTATCAGTTATTAGAGAAGTTAGTATGATATGTTTTTTATCATATTATATACTTCTCCCAACTTTTTAAGTGGTAGTCCCCTTCTTTTTTTTTTTCCAACTTTTATTAGATATTTTCTTCATTTACATTTCAAGTGTTATCCAGAAAGTTCCCTATACCCTCTCCCCTCCCGGCCCTGCTCCCCTACCCACCTGCTCCCACTTCTTGGCCCTGGCGTTCCCCTGTATTGGGGCACATAAAGTCTGCATGACCAACGGGCCTCTCTTCCCAATGATGGCCAATTATATGCATCTAGAGACATGAGCTCAGGGGTTACTAGTTAGTTCATGGTTATTCTTCCACCAATAGGGTTGAAGACCACTTCTGCTCCTTGGGTACTTTCTCTAGCTCCTTCCTTGGGAACCCTGTGTTCCATCTAATAGCTGACTGTGAGCTTCCACCTCTATGTTTGCCAGGCATTGGTATAGTTTCCCCCGAGACAGCTATATCCGGGCCCTTTCATCACTATCTTGCTGGCATATGCTATATTGTCTATATTTGGTGGCTGATTGCGGGATGGATCCCTGGCAGCCGCAGTCATTGGGTCCATCCTTTGGATTCAGCTTCACACATGATCTCTTTAACTCTTTCAATGTGTGCTTTGTTCTTATTTCTAGGAAGGGGTGACGTGTCCACATTTTGATCTTCCTTCTTCTTGAGTATCATGTGTTTAGTAAATTGTATCTTGGGTAGTCTAGGTTTCTGGGCTAATATCCACATATCAGTGAGTACATGTTATGTGAGTTCTTTTGTGATTGGGTTACTTCACTCAGGATGATGGCCTCCAGATTCATCCATTTGCCTAGGAATTTCATATATTTATTGTTTTTAATAGCTGAGTAGTACTCCATTGTGTAAATATACCAAATTTTTGGTATCCATTCCTCTGTTGAGGGACATCTGGGTTCTTTCCAGTTTCTGTCTATTATGAATAAGGCTGCTATGAACATAGTGGAACATGTGTCCTTATTACCAGATGGAACCCCTTCTGGATATATGCCCAGTAGAGGTATTGCAGGATCTTCCAGTAGTACTATGTCCAATTTTCTGAGGAACCACCAGACTGATTTCCAGAGTGGTTGAACCAGTTTGCATTCCCACCAACAATGGAGGAGTGTTCCCCTTTCTCCACATCCACGCCAGCATCTGTTGTCACTTGAATTTTTGACCTTAGCCATTCTTACTGGTGTGAGGTGGAATCTCAGGGTTGTTTTGATCTGCATTTCCCTGATGATTAAGGATGTTGAACATTGATTCAAGTGCTTCTCAGCCATTCGGTATTCCTCAGTTGAGAATTCTTTGTTTAACTCTGTGCCCCACTTTTTAATGGGGATATTTGATTTTCTGGTGTCCACCTTCTTGAGTTCTTTATATATATTGGATATCAGTCCCCTATCTGATTTAGGATTGGTAAAGATCCTTTCCCAATCCACTGGTGGCCCTTTTGTCTTGTTGACAGTATCTTTTGCCTTACAGAAGCTTTGCAACTTTATGAGGTCCCATTTGTCAATTCTTGATCTTACAGCACAAGCCTTTGCTGTTTTGTTCAGGAAATTTTCTCCAGTGCCCATATCATTGATGCTTTTCTCCACTTTCTCCTCTATAAGTTTCAGTGTCTCTGGTTTTATGTGCAGGTCCGTCAACCACTTAGACTTGACCTTAGTACAAGGAGATAAGAATGGATCATTTCCCAGTCTTCTACATGATAGCTCATAGTTGTGCCAGCACCATTTGTTGAAAAGGCTGTCTTTTTTCCACTGGATAGTTTTAGCTCCCTTGTCAAAGATCAGGTGGCCATAGGTGTGTGGATTCATTTCTGGGTCTTCGATCCTATTCCATTGATCTACCTGTCTGTTGCTGTACCAGTACCATGCAGTTTTTGTTATGATTGCTCTGTAGTACAGCTTGAGGTCAGGCATGGTGATTCCACCAGAGGTTCTTTTATTGTTGAGAAGAATTTTCCCTAGTCTAGGTTTTTTGTTATTCCAGATGAACTTGCTAATTGTCTTTTCTAGATCCTTGAAGAATTGAGTTGGAATTTTGATGGGGATTGCATTGAATCTGTAGATAGCTTTTGGCACGATAGCCATTTTTACTATATTGATTCTGCCAATCCATGAGCATGGGAGATCCTTCCATCTTCTGAGATCTTCCTCAATTTCTTTCTTCAGCGACTTGAAGTTCTTGTCATATCAGACTGGAAGGAAGCGGCTGTTCTGCCCTGGGCCACTATCAATCTCCTGGCTGGTGTCTCAGATTCCATGAGATTGGGCTAGAATAGAGGCTGTGTTCCCCTGCTCACTTAAGGTCCGGAGATAGCTTGGCGGGTCCCGAAAGAGCCTAAGAGAGTGCACGGTGCCTGAGGTCTGAGCCCTGAGCTCCTGATGTGATCTTAAAGTCCTGGGAGTTGCTGGGCTCAGAGGAAAGATGGTGGGGTGGAGGGTGCTCTGGTTGGGAGAGGCCCAGCTTCCAGTGAGGCGGAGTTCCTAGGTTCTTGCTTCTCTGGGCAACTGCTGACCCACTGCTCCCAAAACCACCACTGCACTCCCCGATGAGATCTTAAAGTCCTGGGGTGTGGGAAGCACAGGACAGGCCCTAGCTGCGTCTGCTGGGCTCAGAGGAAAGATGGCGGGGTGGGGGGGGTGCTCTGGCTGGGGGAGTAGTCCCCTTCTTATCCATCTGACTTTTTCTTTTTCCACTATGAGCAATCTATTTTGACCAAATGCTTTAGAACATGTGCTCTTTCACTGAATCATAGTCTACATTCTTAGATATAAACTCAAAGAAAGCTGATTCTCTCTGTCACAGCAGCTAACATTTGTGAAGCTTTTGGTAGGATTTGTGACAAACTTTCCTCTCCATGGTGGAGGTTGATCTGCCTTGGGCTTGAAAAGACCCAGTGAATATGTTGCAACTGCTGTAAATTCTTATGTGCACGTTGTCCTGGTGTTTCTGAAAGACATGGATTCGATATTCATAAGAGAAATTGGTCTGAAGTTCTCTTTTGTATTGGGTCTTTGTGTGGTTTAGGTGCCAGAGTAATTGTGGCTTCATAGAATGAATTGGGTAGAGTAACTTCTGTTTCTATTTTGTGGAATAATTTGAGGAGTATTGGAATTAGGTCCTCTTTGAAGGTATGATAGAACTCTGTACTAAACCCATCAGGTCCTGGGCTTTATTTGGTTGAGAGTCTATTAATGACTGTCTATTTATTTAAGGGATATGGGAGTGTTTAGATAATTATTCTGATCCTGATTTAAGTTTGGTACCTGGTATCTACCTAGAAAATTATACACTTCATCCAGGTTTACCAATTTTGTTGAGTATAGGCTTTTTGTGGTGGGATCTTAAGATGTTTTAGATTTCCCCAGATTCTGTTGTCTCCCTTCTCATTTACAATTTTGTCAATTATGATACTGTCCCTGTGCTCTTTACTTAGTCTGGCTAAGGGTTTATCTTTTTGTCGATTTTCTCAATGAACCAGCTCCTGGTTTGGTTGATTCTTTGTACAGATCTTTTTGTTTCCATTTGGTTGATTTCAGCCCTGAGTTTGATTATTTCCTGCTGTCTACTCCACTTGAGTGAATGTGCTTCCTTTTGTTCTAGAGCTTTTAGGTGTGCTGTCAAGCTGCTTGTGTATGCTCTCTCCATATGCTTTTTGGAGTTACTCAGAGCTAAGAGTTTTCCTCTTAAGACTGTTTTCATTGTGTCCCATAAGTTTGGATATGTTGTGGCTTCAATTTCATTAAAAATTAAAAAGTCTTTAATTTCTTTATTTCTTCCTTGACCAAGTTATCATTGAGTAGAGTGTTCAGTTTCTATGAGTATCTTGTCTTTTGAACTTTTATGTTGTTATTGAAGATCAGCCTTTGTCCATGGTGATCCAATAAGATGCATGGGATTATTTCCACATTTTTGTATCTGTTGAGGCCTGTTTTGTGACCAATTTTAGAGAAGGTACCATGAGGTGCTGAGAAAAAGGTATGTCCTTTTGTTTTAGGAGCAAATGTTCTATAGATATCAGTTAAATAATTTGTTCCATAACTTCTGTTAGTTTCACTGTGTTTCTGTTTAGTTTCTGTTTCCAGGATCTGTCCATTGCTGAGAGTGGGGTGTTGAAGTCCCACTCTTATTGTGTGAGGTGTAGTATATGCTTTCAGTTTTAGCAAAATCTCTGTAATGAATGTAGATGCCCTTGCATTTGGATCATAGATGTTCAAAATTGAGAGTTCGTCTTGGTAAATTTTACCTTTGATGAGTAAGAAGTGTTCCTTCATTTTATTTGATATTAAAATGGTTTCTCCAGCTTGTTTTTTGGGACCATTTGTTTGGAAAATTGTTTTCGAGCCTTTTACTCTAAGGTAGTGTATGTCTTCGTCCCTGAGGTGGGTTTCCTGTATGCAGCAAAAAGTTGGGTCCTGTTTATGTAACCAGTCTGTTATTCTATGTCTTTTTATTAGGGAATTGAGTCCATTAATATTAAGAGATATTAACGAAAAATCTTTGTTGCTTCCTATTATTTTTGTTGTTAGATTTGGAATTCTGTTAATGTGGCTATCTTCTTTGGGTTTGTTGAAAGATTACTTTCTTGCTTTTTTTCAAGCTTACTTTCCCTCTTGTGTTGGAGTTTTCCCTTCATTACCCTTTGAAGGGCTGTATTTGTGAAAAGATATTGTGTAAATTTGGTTTTGTCATGGAATACCTTGGTTTCTCCATCTATGGTACTTGAGGGTTTTGCTGTGTAAAGTAGCCTGAGCTAGCATTTGTGTTCTTTTATGGTCTGTATGACATCTGCCCACTATATTCTGCCTAGGGCTTTCATAATCTCAGGGGAGAAGACAGGTATAATTCTGATGGGTCTGCCTTTATATGTTACTTGACTTTTTCCCTTACTGCTTTAATATTCTTTCTTTGTTTTGTTCACTTGGTGTTTCGATTATTATGTGATGGGAAGAATTTCTTTTCTGGTCCAACCTATTTGGAGTTCTGTAGGCTTCTTGTATGTTCCTGGGCATCTCTTTCTTCAGGTTGGGGAAATTTTCTTCTATAATTTTGTGGAATAAATTTACTGGCCCTTTAAGTTGGAAATCTTCCTCCTCATCTATGACTATTATCCTTAGGTTTGGTCTTGCATTTCCTGGATGTTTGGGGTTAGGATCTTTTTGTATTTTGCATTTTCTTAGATTATTGTACCCATGCTTTCTACGGAATTTTCTGTACCTGAGATTCACTCTTCTATCTCTTTTATTCTGTTGGTTATGCTTGTATTAATGGCTCCTGACTTCTTTCCTAGGTTTTTATTTCCAGAGTTGTCTCCCTTTGTGATTTCTTTATTTTTTCTACTTCAATTTTTAGATCCTGGATGGTTTTATTCAATTTTTTCACATGTTTGGATGTGTTCTCCTGTATTTCTTTAAAGGAGTTATTTATTTCCTTCTTATAGTCCTCTATCATCATCATGAGAAATGACTTTAGATCCATATCTTGCTTTTCTTGTGTGGTAGTTTATACAGAACTTGCTATATTGGGAAAGTTTGGTTCTGATGTTGACAAGTGACCTTGGTTTCTGTTCCTTATGTTTTTAAGCTTGGCTCCTGCCATCTGATTATCTCAAGTGCTCCCTGCCCTTGATATATCTGATTGGAGCCTGTCATTTCTGTAATTCCAGTTGAGTCAGAACTTCTCAGAGTCTGATTTGGGTATCCTATGATCCTGAGATTCTGGGTCTGTCAGAGTTCTTGGCAGTCAAGCTTCCTCTGAGACCCTGAGATCCTAGTGTTACCAAGCTCTTGGGATCTGAAGATCCTAAGATCCTGGTCGTGTTAGAGCACCTGGAAATGGAACCTCCTCTGGAAATCATGGGGCTGACTGCTGAGTTCAAATCCAAGGTAGACCAGTGCTGACCTGAAGAAACCTGAGCCACTGGTTTGACGGGTATCCCCGTGTCTGCTCCAGTTGGCCCCAGGCACTCCTGGTTCTGTTGGAACAAATGTGTTCCACTAGCCAGTGAAGCTAAGATGCTAGGGAACCTGGGTGGGGGGTGGGGGGTGGAGAGTCCTCTGTGGACCATGGGACTGTCCACCTAGTTTGGGCCCAAGTTGGCCTGGCACTGGCACCTGCGCTAACTGGAAGCTCAATTTTTTGTTTAAGTATAGTGCACATTGTTCATTTTGTATCCCCTTATTTATCTGAGCTTGTGCCCAGCTAGATATTTTATTCCTATTGATTGGTGTTGACAGTATTGGAAAGCATATTACATACTACTGGAAGAGAAAAGCAATTATTAATATCATGCAGGTATAAAACATTTGACCTAAAATAGCACTTGCCTACAATATATACTTCTGCAATAGTGGCACAAATATTATCCAGCCCGAATTTTATTTGAATTAAGGCCCACTACATGAGATGAAAACCATGTTTGTTTACTTGTTTTCAAAAAATCTTACCTGGAAGTAGTATTATGGTGGTCATATTTTAAGCTTTGGTATCAATTATATCAGATCTTATTATATAACAATGTATATATTGAAAATTGTAAAAATAGTGTAAGTAGGTACCTAGAGGTACCTAGAGTCACTATTTTATTTCAAACTATCTAATAAAAACTAAAATTAAAACCCAAAAATTGAATCAAGAATTTATATCTTATAAATCAGTCATTGTGACAATTGTTAGGTTTCTTGTATATGCAACATTACTTTATGCTTCTTAGACTTGTTGGTTCTTGGGTCTTATATATGCATCTCTTTGGGTATGACTGGCTCTTCTGCTAATGATTTGATCACTCACTATCACAACTATACAGGAGGCTGAGTCCTCCTGTAGAATAGTTGTAGAAAACTGACTTATACATTTTGAGATATTTGTAGAACTTGGATGTTTAATTTTGCAAGTGATAATTCAAGTTTTGATTGCCTTTAGAGAAATACGTTTTCAGAATCTAGAAAATGTGAGGAATACATTGTAAGAGTTAAGCTTTTGTAATGTTCCTTATGAATGAGGGTGCACTTGCATTTGGGGTGTAGATGACCAGAATTGAAGCATCCCCTTGGTGATTTTTTTCCTTAATGAATATGAAATATTTTTCACTGATTCTTTTGATTTCTTTTGGCTGAAGGTCTATTTTATTAGGTATTAGAGTAGCTATTCCAGCTTGTTTCTTGGGTCTGTTTTCTTAGAAATCCTTTTTCCTGTCCTTTACATCTACCTTTGTTGTCCTTTTAATGTCTACCTTTGTTGCTGAAGTGTGTTTCTTGAATACAGCAGAATGATGGATTCTACAGATGCAGTCACTGTGTTAGCCTGGCATTTTTACTTTTATTTGTTTTGTTCTTTGTTTTTTGTTTCAATTTAAAAATACAGTCCATTGATGCTAAAAGATATTAATGATCATTTATTGATAATTCATATTTTTTGATGTTACTTAAAGTGTGTGTGTGTGTGTGTGTGTGTGTGTGTGTGTGTGTGTGTGTTTCTTATTTTGGTTTTAATGGTATGAAATTATTTTTCTTCATTTTTTATTGAGTGTTGGTAGCCATTTTGGGGTATAGTTTCCCTCTATTATTCTCTGTAGGGCTGGGTCAGTGGAAAGAGTTTGTTTTAATATGCTTTTGACATGGAATGTATGGTTTCTCCATTGACAGTTATTGAAAATTTTGCTAAGCATTGTACTCTTGGCTGATATTTGTCATCTCCTAGGGTCTGCAAGAAATTCGCCAAGGCCCTTATAACTTTTAAAATCACTGTTAAAAAGTCAAATGTAATTTTGATAGATCTGTCTTTATACATTACTTAGCCCTTTTACCTTGCAACTTTTAATATTGTTTCTTTGTTCTGAACATTTATTGTTTCAATTGTTATATTGGTGGAGGAATATCTTTCTGGTCCAATATACTTGTTATTCTGTAAGCTGCTTGTATGTCTATAGTCACCTCCATCATTAGGTTCTTGTGAACCCTGCAGGCCTTCCTGGGGAAGCAGGAGTCTCTTGGATTCTACAATGCTCCTTAGGACCAGAGGCTGAGTTTTAGCCCAGAGCCAGGCAATGAAGTTTGGGGGACCATATGCAACTCACCTCTGGCGGCTATTCCCCAAGACCTGACTGGAAAGGATTATATCTGTAGATTCCCAATATGTAACTGTGGATACTAATTAATTTGTGGGACTGATACAAACTAAGTAAAACAGTTTATTTAATTGTGTTTTATTTGCCTTGTCTATAAAATAGAGATATCTTATTCAATTACAGTTCTTGAAACATAGAACTTTTCTGAATTCTAATATAGGAAGAGTTAAAGTGTCTTTTAAAATGTGGCATCATGCATGTTTTAAGGTTAGTTATTGCAATGGTCTAGTCTTTATCAAAATAAATTTACGGACTTTGAAACCTTGCCCTTCCTAATGACAAAATGAGTGTGATTTATTAAACATATAAAAACTCTCTTTTTCTTTCTATATCTGGAAATCATGCATATACTTCCATGTATAGAGATTAAAAAAATTAAATTCTAAGATATTTTTCACACTAACCATGCAAAGACCAAGTATATGTCTTTACATAATTAGATTGAATTTTTTAAGTATATAGTACCTTTCAGAAAGTCCTTATAATCTACTGACAGAATCATGGGCCCAATACTAATACCAAGAATATTCCATGAAATGTGGATTCCTTTCAAATGATGAAAAAAAAAAAAAAAAAAAAAAAAAAACCCATATCCAAAAACACTAGCTCTCACAGAATTATTCTTCTTTTGATTCTTATTTTTGTNTAAGATATTTTTCACACTAACCATGCAAAGACCAAGTATGTGTCTTTACATAAATAGATTGAATTTTTTTAAGTATATAGTACCTTTCAGAAAGTCCTTATAATCTACTGACAGAATCATGGGCCCAATACTAATACCAAGAATATTCCATGAAATGTGGATTCCTTTCAAATGATGAAAAAAAAAAAAAAAAAAAAAAACAAACCCATATCCAAAAACACTAGCTCTCACAGAATTATTCTTCTTTTGATTCTTATTTTTGTTTCTAAAGATGACTTAATTTCAGACAAATTATGACCTGGCAGAAGCCTCATTCTAGTATGTAACAAAATCACAAGTAATGCCTACCTTCAAAGTGACTTTTTAATAGTACTGAGGATTGAAGATGCTTTCTCTTTTCCATATATTTTTGGCATTTTTGTCAAAGAGCAAGTGACCATAAGTGTGTGGTTTTATTTCTGGGTCTTCAATTCTATTCTATTGATCAACATGTCTGTTTCTCTACCAATATCATGCAGTTTTTATCACTATTGCTCTGTAGTAAAGCTTGAGGTCAGGGATGGTGGTTCCTCCAGCTGTTCTTTTATTGTTAAGAATTGTTTTCACTATCCTGGGCTTTTTCTCTTTCCAGATGAATTTGAGAATTGCTCTTTTCATGTCATTGAAGAATTGTGTTTGAACTTTGAAGGGGATTGAATTGAATCTATAGATTGCCTTTGGTAGGATGGTCATGATGCTGGTCTAACTGGTTGTCTGAATGTAGAAGAGTAGAAATAGACCTATAATTCTCACCTTGTACAAAGAAAGCTCAAGACCAAGTGGAGTGAGGACCTCAAAATAAAACCAGATATACTGATTCTAATAGAAGAGAAAGTGGGAAAGAACCTTGAACTCATTGGCACGGGGGTGTGGTGGGGGGTTGATTTCCTAAACAGAACTCCAATGGCTTATGCTCTAAGATCAAGAATTGATAAATGGGACCTATGAAACTGGAAAGCTTCTGTAAGGTAAAGTACATAGTCTATAAGCTAAACTGGCAACCTAGAGATTAGAAAAAAAAAAAAAAAAACTTCACTAACCCCACATACAATAGAGGGCTAATATCCAAAATATATAACAAACTCAAGAAGTTAACTGTAAAAGCCCATGTTACCGCCTCTCCTGCAAGTACGGACATGGACACCAGAATCCTTCTACAAGCATACCTCAGGGTGAGCCTGAGATGGGTCCCGCTTAAATACACCTCAGTGTGACGTGTGTTGTCAGGATTGGCTGACTGCTCATTACCTCAAGTTACACCCCGGGATGGGCGGTGACTTACGTGGCTTCATCAGAAGCACATGTGCACTGAACTTGTTTGCTTGTCCCAGGTTGGGGGTGGTGACAGAATGTCGGCGCCAACTTGGAATGGCGGCAGAACTGGCTCAGGCATGGCTTTCTACAGTTAACCACCAAAAAACCAAACAACCCAATCAAATAATGGGGTATAGAACTAAACCAAGAGTTCACAACTGAAGAATCTTGAATGGCTGAGAAGCACCTACAGAAATGTTAATCATCCTCAGTGATTAGAGAAATGCAAATCAAAACAACCCAGAGAAAGGTGGAAACCTTATACCAATCAGAATGGCTAAGATCAAAACCTCAGATGACAACACATGTTGGAGAAATTGTGGAGGAAAAGGAACATTCCTCCACTGCTGGTGGGATAGCAAACTGGTACAACCACTCTAGAAATCAATCCAGAGGTTCCTCAGAAAATTGGAACTAGATTTACCTGATTATCCAGCTATACCACTCTTGGGAATATACCCAAAAGATGCCTCATCACTCACCATGCCACAGGGGCATGTCTTCCACTATATTCATTGCGGCCTTATTTGTGATAGCCAGAAGCTGGAAACAACCTAGATGTCTCACAAGAGAAGAATGGTGGTACACAGAAAATGTGGTAAATTTACACAATGGAATACTACTCAGCTATTAAGAATGAGGACATCCTGAGTTGTTCAGGCAAATGGGTGGAACTAGAAAAAAAAATCATCCTGAGTGAGGTAATTCAGGCCCAAAAAGACATGCATGTTATATACTCACTAATAAGTGGATATTAGCCAATTAACATATTTATATATGTTATAGATTACCCAAGATACAGTCCACAGAACTAAAAAAGTCAACAAGCTGAAGTGTCCAAGGATGCCTCAGTCCCACTTTGGAGAGAGAAGAAAGCAATCACAAGTGGGGAAGGAGGGAGGGACCTGGGAGGGAAAGTAGATGCAGGGAGTAGGGGGGGAGGGGAGAGGAGAACCTGATCTGGTATTGGGTGAGGAAAAAGGACTGAAATCCTGGGAGCCAGCAGAAAGAATGGAAACATGCAACCTCAGGAAATAGGAGGTTGGGGGGACCCTCCAGAATATGCCAGAGACCTGGGAGGTAAGAGACTCTCAGGAATCAAAGTGAGGGACCTTAGATGACTTGTCTTAAAGTAGGGAAAGGGAACTTATAGAAATCACCTCTAACAGGAAGACAGGGCATCAAGTGAGGGATGGGGTTGCCATCCCATAGTCACATCTCTGATCCATAATTATTACTGTTTGAAAAGAATTACAGGGACAGAAATAGAGAGAGGGCTGAGGAAAAGAAGGTTCAGTGACAGGACCAAAGTGGGCTCCAGCTCAAGGGGAGGTCCCAAGGCCTGACACTGTTACTAAGGCTATGGAGCACTCACAAAAAGAGACCTATCATGACTGCCCTCTGAAAGATTCAACAAGCAATTAAAAGAGGCAGATGCAGATATTTGCACCCAAACAATGGACAGAAACTGCTGACCCCTGTTGTTGAATTAGGGAAGGATGAAAGAAGCTGATGTAGAAGGACCAGCAGTCTCAATCAATGTGGACCCCTGAGATCTCTCATACACTAGACCACCGAACAGACCAGTATACACCAGCTAATGATATGAAGCCCCCAACACATATACAGTAGAGGACTTCCGGGTCTGTGTTCATTCAGAAATGATGCACCTAACCCTTAAGAGACTGGAGGCCCCACAGAGTTTAGAGATCAGGTGGGGTGGGGCCTGGGTCATCCACTTGGAGACAAGGGGTGGGGAGGAGGTTCAGGATGTGGAGTAATCAGAGGGTGAATGGGGGAGCACAGGCAATGGAATATGGAGTGTAAAAAATAAATTAATTTAAAAATGAAAAAAAAAGATAAAAATAAAAAAAAATCTAATAAAAAGAAAAAAAGTAATGAGGATTTCTTCAGATCTTTTGTTTTGTTTGTTTTTTTGTTGTTGTTGTTTTTGGGTTTTTTGTTTGTTTGTTTGTTTTGGTTTGGTTTGGTTTCTTTTTTACATTCTTTGTAGACACAGACTAATCAGAAATCAATTGGAAGTGTAAATTCATTATTCAACTGTGCAGTTCATAAATACCTTGATGAATTCCTGAATGGTTTGCAAATTTACATGGAGACTTCACAATCTAACCTTGCTTGAAACTGTATAGAGCAGCTGTGAAGCCTCTAAAAACAATTTAAGGAAACAAGGCATTCTGTCAACATTATATACAAATTACATCATTAAAGCTGGCGACAGTGATGTTGGAGGTATGTTTATTTTCTTCATTCAACAATTATTTTCTGGAGTTCCTGTATGTCAAGAAGTATGTAAAGTGCCAGGATTTTAGGGTTGATTCAGGAATAAGCAGGACTTTTATGCGATTGATAGTTAATGGGAGAAACAAATGCATGTGAGTTGTTACAGCACAGTGAGATACTGCTGAAGTGAGGGAAGTAAGAAGTAGTAGGAATGCAAAGCAGGGAGCATCCGCATTATGTCTGAAGGAAATGAAACCATAAATTTAGTTGAATAGCGTTCATAAAATCATTTTGTAACTCAAGGAGGAATTAATTAAATGAACTCAGAAGCAAGATTAGGCTTTATGGTAATTATAGTTTAGAAACTTCAAAAGTTTAAGCAAAATATTATGAGACAAATTAAGATATGTATATATAAAACAAAGAGCATTGCTTACTGGTCTGTAGGAGTTGCCTCATTAGTTTGTACCTTGTAGTCTGTAGGAATACACACACACACACACACACACACACACACACACACACACACACAATCTATGTAGATGTAAAATTTATATGTATATGACACTACTTTTTCAATGTAGAAAATGTTTGTAAGACAAATGTGGGAGTAAAATTTCAGGTTCAATGACTAACCAAGAGACTCACTTTACCTGTCAATCATTTCTGTCATAACAGATAATTATCTCCCATAGTCTCACCTTTCAATTATGATACATGCACAGAAGTCTACAAGAATATTCGGAAAGAAATGACTTTGTTCTTTGCATGTGCTTCTATAATCAAATAAAGTTCACAAAATATATGTTGTATATGTCAACGTTTTCATAGTAAAAACGTATCATCACAACCCCCAAACTTATGTGATAGGCTTAAAGTCAAGTTCACACACCAAACAAGTGAACTACTGTATAAAATAAACTTTAGTCTATATAGAAAGTGTACATAAATTGAATTTCATGTTTATTACTCTATTAGTCCTTTATGACATTCAATGCATATCTGCATATATTTCAAAATAAAGCAAAATATTTGAAAACCAGAATTATTTATCACTGAAGCATATTGTAGAGGGAATTTTTGATTCATATCTTATTGCATTCTCTTTTGTGACAGCAGTATCATTAAACAAAGTTATTTTCCCCTTAGCTTCTAGCCTGTTTCTTATGTAGTGTAAATATGCTCCATTGCCTTTATCATTTTTATCAACTTGTGTTTGAGTGATTTACTCTCTTATCTTCTGGTTATGGGATGTAAAATGTGGAAAAAAATCAGTAGAGTAGTTTCTTCTGGGTATGATAAGGACTAATACTTTCCTATTAATTATTCCGTAACCCAGAACTTTACCCTTATGAAATTACCAGGCCCCTAAAATTAATCTCAGATTAATGTTGGCCATCTTGTATTATATACTTTGTTGGGCATCATTGTCAGTTAAGTTTACTTACTTTCCATATAACTCATGTGGAGTTTTCATATAACATTTCCACTGATGAATAATTAATATATGACCTAAAGTATTGAAGTAAGGTTTTAATGTCATTCATTTTTTGATTATCATATATTTTAAAAGTTGATGTTTTATATTGATTCCTGAGAAAATTTAATCTTTTTAAAGCTGCTCACTCATACTCTCTGCAAATTTGAACAACTTTCGAAATAATTTTTTAAATAATATTATATCTAATGAATGGACTTGGATCTCCTAGAATGATCTTGAAAGGTTAAGTTATTCTATTCACCATAGATTGATTTTCATATGAATTTCATTACTGAGCACATTAACTGTTACTTTAAGTCTTAAGGACTACATTAGTGGAATTAGTTCATAACACTGCTAGCATCGAAAGGTACGCAGTGTTTTTAAATGTCACTCTCCTGGCTGAGACTTATTGTGGTCAAACATGGGCTGTAAATGTTTTCCATTGGAGATAATGAATGTTTTTATATCTCTGTTAACATGATGAAAACAGGTGTGATAAAAAATAGTTGGCATAAATAGAATTTTGATAAGCATGCAATGCATTTATTACATTACAGTAATAGCAATTCTAAGAAAGTTTTCAATACATGAAATACAACCTCCCCAAAAGGATCAAATGACATATTATATTAAGATGAAGTTTAGTACTTGAGATTTTGAAACAACAGAAAAAAAAAAAGCAATGACCTATTAAAGATCTGTAGTTCATTTTGAAAGCACACACACACATGCACACACACATACACACACATACACACAAAGTATTCAAATTGTTAACCAGACAAGAATAGTGCTACAAAGACTTCAAGAACCTAGAAAGCTATTTATAAAGATTTAAACTATTATTTTTGTTATAGAAAGTTTTATCCAGATTTGTTATCTTATCCACTTCAAATGCAAATATGTGTATAAAATGTTGATAAACCACATAACTAAATGCATTAAAATAATATAATAGTTTACAAAAAATAAAAAAAAAAATAAGTAAATCCATATTCCTTTACCAGGCTAAATGCATACCAAGTGATAAACCTAAAATTTCCGAAGTGTTCTTCAAAGCCTGATTAGATACATCTTTCATTAAATAGAATTTTAGATGAGTAAATGAGTACATCAGTCAATATTACTAGTCCCCCCCACACACACTGTGTATTGGTTACTTTTCTATTTCTGTGATTTAAAAAACAAAAGGCGTGGCTGGGAGGGGCATGGGAGGGGCGTGGGAGGGGCATGGTAACAGTCAAGCATAGAGGGTGATAGAGCAAGCAGAGAAATTTCATTTTGGTCTGCAAGTAAGAAGCCAAGAAAGAGAACAATATGAAAGTCATGAAGTCCTCTGTGACTTTACTTCCTCCAGCATGGCCACACCTTCTACACAAAGAACACCACCAGGCAGGGACCAAGTGTTTACATCCAGGAGTCAACATTGTCATTCAATTCACCACATGTTGTTAATAATATTTAATTGGACTAAGCTGGGGGACACCTATGGAAGAGTTAGGAGAAAGACTGAAGGAGCTGAAGGGAATTGTAACCCCATATGAAGAACAACACTATCAACTAACCTGATCACCCCTGACCTCACTCCAGAGTTCCCAGGGACTAAACCACCAAACAAAGTGTATACAGGGATAGGTGTATGGCTTCACCTACATAAGTAGCTGAGATTTGCCTTATCCGGCATCAATGTGAGGGGAGGCCTATGGTGCTATGAAGGACTGATGCTCCAGAGTATGGAGATGCAAGAGTGGTAAGGTAGGAGTGGAAGTGTGGGTGGAGGAGCAGCCTCTTAGATACAAAGGGATGGAATGGGGGTATTACAGAGGGGAGACTGTGAAGGACACATTTAAATGTAATAAAATAAAATAAAAAACCCTAGACAATAAAAAAGGCAGATGATATATAAAAAATAAAAATAATAATTAGTTGACTGGACCACACCTTCAGAATCAGAAGTATAGTCAGACATCATACTAAAGAAAGTGTATCTACATGATCTTGAAAGATGCTTTGATGCTTCAGAAAATTTGTAGATTTTCATCTGAAATTTTGTCCTCTTTTAGAAATAAGCACTATTCCAATAAAGTCTTATTTCTGCTGCTGTCTCCTTTAGCTTTATTTTTCCAGCCTCTGGTTTTTCATCTGTAGCAACGGAAGTACTGGATGAACACCCTACATCCCAGGGTTCGAGTATAACCTGTGAGTTCTATCAGCATTAATTATATTCCTAATTAATAGTTCTGTACTTGGTTGCTTTATAAAGCTATTTATATACATTCTTTAATCAATTAGTATAATACCATATCAACCCCTTCTCTATTTCCTTTCAGGTGGATGATGACATGCCTATACTTTCCTGTAATTTTGTGTTCTTTCTTAATTTATTTAGGATAGCCAAGTCTAATTTGTGTTGACCAAATACTCTTAGGAAGGAGGGCATGCTTTGGAATATGGTCAATATAATGGGTCACAGATTTAAAGAAAACATGTTTGCCTTCCATTAGCTGTCTACGTACAATAGCTCCTCAGATAAGTGGTAGAGTTTTATGCCTTCCTCGTGGTTCAGTGGTTAGATTCGTGGCTTGAGAATGTATATGTCTTTTGCATGTTGCCATATTTTCTCCGAGTTCACATGTTTCTGCCCAATTGTGTCTAGAAGACATTGTTCCCTGATAATCATTCATGAGCTGACTTTATAGTCTCTCTACCCCCTCGTCAATGATATTCTTCATAAAGTCTTTGAGAAGAGGTGTGGGCACTGCAGATTGGTGGTTAATGTCAAAGTGGGAATGACTAGAGAGAGGGAAAAAATTAACCCTGAAGGGAATTTGAAAAAGTCACATGGAAACCTATTAGTGAAGAAAGTTCCTAAAATATATGGATATATAAAAAGTTTTAAATAGATTAACATTATATTTGAAGAACTATGTCTTAGATATTACATGCTTGAAAATAAAAACCCTCTGACTAGAAAAGGATATTGTGGGGTGGTGAGCTGTGCACAGGCAGCCTAGTCCCCAGTTGAGTGAAGGCTTTGATACCCTGAGACCTGAAACCCTTTAGGTGAATGCTTGGCCACACCTCTTGGGCCCCTGGCTGCTGTTACAGCTACAACCTCCAATTTCCAACAGCCCCCACAGAGAAGTTTGTGTCCATCAGTCACACAGGGCAACTCCCCAAGTTCCTGGTATTCTGTTTGGACTCCTCCCCCGACAGCTACCTGGCAACAGCCAGGTATGCTCTTCCCCACAGTTACCTGGCAACAGTCAGGTAGACCCAGCCCACTATAAAAGGGGCTGCTTATTCCCTCCCCTTTCTCTTGCTCTTACTCTCTTAGTCTTCCCTCTTGCTCCTTTGCACAGTCTCTCTCTGTATTCCCTTCTCCCCTCTCTCCATAGGGCCATGGCAGGCCTCTGTTTCTCTACTCTCTCCTTCTCTCTGCCTTTTTCTCTGCCTCTACTACCCTCTTAGTTCCCCTTTCCACCATGACAACAAACGCCTTAAAACCATAGACTGCCTCTTCTCATCGGGCCCCCTATGCTAAAGCAATGGAGCAGGTGTCCTTCTAAAGAGCTGTGTGTCCAATCTCTGAAAGTAGGCCTCTCTGTGTTCTCAGCCAAGGCCATCCCCAAGCCAAGCCGCCTGCCTGAGCAAGCCAACCACTCTCATCCCCTCGAGAACCAGCCAGAACTCTCCGCCTGCCCTTTTCCCTTCGGCCCTAAGCAAGAGCCCACTCACAGCCCCCCCCCCCCCACTCCATCCTCAGCTCTTCTGCAGCATTCAACTGTGTGTGCTGCCCAAGAGCCTGGAAATCTGTCATCATCAGTCTCTGGTCTCCTTGTTGGCCCGGGGACCTTAAGCCAATTCTGGCAGTTCTACGGGGACCTCAGACTGTGCTTCCCCATCCCCAGAGCGGGGACCTGTGGGTTCTCACTGCCTGACAACTGCCTGGCAGCAGTGTAGGGTCTGTTCAGTCAATCTTCCCATGTTCTGCCTCGCCCGGCAGCATGAGCCCCAAGCAGATGCAGGACATAATTTTAACCCATATCTGGCGACCATAGTGGGGCAGAACCAGGTAAAGCATACCCTCAGCTGGACCCACACACAGAGACCTACATCAGAACTCTAAATCTCTCAAGATTGTGAAAAACCTAGTTCAAAAGACTATGCCTTCCTCTCATCTCTCTCTCTCTCTCTCTCTCTCTCTCTCTCTCTCTCTCTCTCTCTCTCTCTCTCTCTCTCCATGTGCTCCTGGCCAGGTTCTTCACCTTCCTTCCTCTTGACTCCTTGCTAGTCTCAAAATCTCCTATTTTTTTCTTTTTTTATTGGATATTTTCTTTATTTACATTTCAGATCTTATCCCCATTCCCAGATCCCTCAAAAGCTCCTATCCCATCCCCCCTTCCCCTTCTCCTATGAGGATATACCCCCCAATAACCTACCGACTCCTTCCTCCCCGCCCTCACATTCCCCTACACTGAGGCCTTGAGTCTTCACAGTACCAAAGGACTCTCCTCTCATTGATGCCCAAGGTCATCCTCTGCTACATATGTGGCTGGAACCGTGGGTCCCTCCGTATATACTCCTTGGTTGGTAGTTTAGTTTCTGGGAGCTCTAGGGCGGTCTGGTTGGTTGATATTGTTCTTCTTCCTATGGGGTTGCAAACCTCTTCAGCTCCTTCAGTTCTAACTCCTGCATGGGGAACCTGTGTTCAGTCCAATGGTTGGCTGTGGGCATCTGCCTCTGTCAGGCTCTAGCAGAGCCTCTCAGGAGACAGCTATATCAGGCTCCTGCCAGCAAGCACTCCTGGGCATCAGCAATAGTATCTGGGTTTAGTGTCTGCATGTGGGACAGATACCCAAGTGGGGCAGTCTCTGGATAGCCTTTAAGAACTCAAGCAGTTAGACCCAAGAGAAGCAAATAACCTATTTAAAAATGGAGGTACAGAGCTAAACAAAGAATTTTCCACTGAGGAATATTGAACGGCTGAAAAGCACCTAAAGAAAAGTTCAGCATCCTTAATCATCAGGGAAATGCAAATCAAATCAACCCTGAGATTCCACCTCACACTAGTCAGAATGGCTAAGATCCAAAACTCAGGTGACAGCTTAGCTTCAAAGTAACTCTGGCTATTTGTTCTAATCTTCTCCCTGGTCCTTCTTAATCTTTGGCTTCAACTGCCTCTGATGACATACACTGAACTGCTTGAACTCACAAACAGATTTTATTCCACTGCACTGCACACATTTCACTGACTTCAAGCTGACTGATCCACCCATCTCTGTGCTGCTCTTACCTTTTCATTCCTGTGCTGTTCTGGTAAGACTTAAGCATATTTTATCTTTGTTATGTCAAATCTTGGCTCAGATTCATCACTGTCTGCCTCTCAAATACATGTCAATTATAAACATAGCTGCTTCCTTCTACATACTAAATTTACATTATAAGTTTGAAGTACAGGTGTGTCTGTATTTCTGCCAGAGAGATAAAAGGTGTGCATGCATTTTGGCCAGATTATACAGATCTGAGCGTTTTTTTTTTTTAATGTTATGTCTTGTGGATTAAAATTTCTTTACATAAATGTTTCTACATATATTTCAGGGTTCTCAATTGTTTTGGGGGGGAGGTTGGGGGGGCTTTTTTTGATTGGATTGTGTTGATGTTCCTCTTCCTGTTTTTCTTTTTTCAAAGCCCATAATTTTGTCTCTTGGGCCACTGCATAGCAACATTTTTTATATCCAGTTATGACCAGATTAAATTTGAACCTCTAGGAAGCCATCTCACAGATTTCTAAACTTTTCTTTTTTCCTAATCAAATGGTTCCTGCAGCACTCATTAGTAAAATCATAAGTAACAAAATGTTACCAATCAAAGTCATAAGTGTCTTTTATGTATGCAAACCAACCATCTTATTTGAAGCAATATTTCTGCTTAATTAAACAAGAAAATTCAAGGATGTCTTTTTAGGGAGTACAAGAAATGCTTTAATATAAGATTCAAATGCTGTTGACACACATTTTCTACTTAATATGCTACATGCATAGGCATCCAATGTGTGTGAATGTGTGTGTGGGGGGGGGCATAGAAATAAAAATATATGTTGTTATCTATATGTGTGCCATATATATGGAGAATATTTAGATGTGTGTGTGTGTGTGGCACTATTTTGAAGTCTTATAAAGCTTTTTATTTAAAGTTTTTCTATGTTCTTTGAATCTTTTGCATTAAGTATATAACATAAAACAAGGGGTCACCTCTTCATCTCCAATTTTTAATCCAGAATTGCTCCTGTCTAAAGGAAATATGGAGACAAATTGTGGCGCAGAAACTGAAGGAAATGCCATTCGGGAACTGCTCCACCTGGGAATCCATCCCATATATAGACACCAAACCCAGACACTATTGGGGATGCCACGAAGTGATTGCTGACAGGAGCTTGATGTAGCTCTCTCCTGAGAAGCTCTGACAGAGCCTGACAAAGACAGAAGTGGATGCTTGCAACCAACCATTGGACTGAGCACAGGATCCCCAGTAGAAAAGTTAGGGAAAGGACTGAAAGAGCTGAAGTGGTTTGCAACCCCATAGGAAGAACAAAAATCTAAACCAACCAGATGTTCAAGAAATCCCAGGGACTAAAACATTCAACCAGAGAATACACAGGTACCCATGGCCTCAGATGTATATGTAGCAGAGGATAGCTAAAATATCCAACAAAACCAAAGCATAAAAGAATTTATTTTAAATTTTAGATAAAAACACAAAAAACTATTGTATTTTACATTCCGTTGTACAATGCTTTAATAAGATTTGGAACTCAGCATTATAATACCATTAAGCATTACATTAAACTAATTCTGACTATTGTAAAAGTTAAGCTTATTAGATAATTTTCTATAATTTTCTTGCAATTAATTTTTGTTACCTCACTGTATTGCAATTAATTTCATTAAATTTATAGATTATTATAAAAAATAAACTATAGTTATTTCTTCTCACAAGTGGCAAGAAGTACTTATTTACTTATAATGCTAAGTAGAAATGTTCCCTAAAGATCATTATGAGGCCACATTCACATTTTTAAATGTAAACTATTTGTTTCAATAATTACAACTAATGACAATTAAATATAATATGTAATTCATATTCCCAGTATATTAAATCGATTTGTATATAAATGAAAATCATTTTTATTTTTATGGTTCATTGATTTGTCATTTTTCAAAAAAATCTGATCATATTTTTTGATCACTGCCTTCATTATATTATTTAATAGCAGTTAAGTAAAGCATTTCCTTTTGTTTCATTTCTTTGTTCCAGTCTTACTGTCAAAACAATTATTGAACAAAACCTGTTAAACTAAATATGCCATTATTTGTAAGAGGATGATATTAATAATGCAGGAAATTATGCATCCAGAAAAGTGAGCAATATTCAGGTTATAGAAAAATTAGCACCATATTAAGTCTTGTAAGATTTGATCCATGTTATAAATATTACATATTCAGCCCCTTAATTAAACGTTAAATAGAAAAGCAAATATAATCAATTTGGAGGATAATTAAACAGAAATTACATAACAAATCAACATTTAAGACTACCACAGATACAAGTTGCTGAGAATATTAATTCTGAGAAAAATCAAAGAGTTGCTTGTATAACATAAAAGGAAAACAAAAGTTTATAAGGGAAGTGTTTCTAAGAATAAAGTATAGCATAATACATTTTTATCTGATTTCTCTTCATAAATAAACACGCAAATTTGAAGCAACATAGAATTACATAGGCTTAAATGTGAAGCATTACACAACTATTTTAAAAATTCAAATGTTCTTAAATATATACAACTTCAGTTTTATGTACAACATGAAAATATTTCATATTAAATAAAGTTGTAACAGTAGGTTGAAGGCATAGCTCATTATTTTAAAGCTATGTATTGCTCTTTTAGATGATCTAGGCTTGTTTCACAGCAGTAATACTTGACTGCTCTCCAGAGCCTCAAACTCTAATTTCAGAGTGTACACCTACATATGCACAAATATACAAAATATACACATAACATTCAGATAAATTTTTCATTCTCAAAAATACTTTATGAATAATATACTCAAAATTTTAATCAAAATGAAATAATAAAGATAAACACATAATTCATATTGATATTTGATATAAAATGAATATAACTTCTCAAAATTTTATTAGATTCCAAGTATGATATATTAATAATCTTGAAAGAGCTGATGTTACATGTATATCTTACATATATGCTTTTATTATCAAGATAATATAATTCAAGTAGCACTGTACATGAAGATGGCAGAAGCGTCACAGTTTCAGATGCACACTGTGCTCCACACGACAATGGGAGAAACAGAATAAGATGAAGTAAAAAAACATCTAAAACAGTCAAAGTTCCTGATAAATTTTGGAATGACATGTAATATTGCTACCCATTAATTTTAGTCTTTGGACTAATAGGATTGAAGTTTTAATAATAGAAAATCAGGTACTTCATATAGATATAGTCAATAATATATTTAAGAGAATGGGTGGTATATCAAGTAACTAGAAAAAATAAGAGTACATGATGAATGAGAAATGATACTAATTGAAAATTCATTACAAAATCTGAGTGTACTCACGTTGGCATATATATATATAATGGTGATGAGATACAAAAATTACGACTTAAGATAAAAAAGAATACATAAAATTGATAGGTTAGTTCTTTTCTGCTTTATAATTTCCATTCTTAAACTCTTGATTTTAAAGTGTATGCAGCAAATAAAAATGAGAAACTAATAAAAGAAAGACTTTAAAAACAATTTGAGCCGGGCGGTGGTGGTGCATGCCTTTAATCCCAGCACTTGGGAGGCAGAGGCAGGTAGATTTCTAAGTTCGAGGCCAGCCTGGTCTACAAAGTGAGTTCCAGGACAGCCAGGGCAACACAGAGAAACCCTGTCTCGTAAAAAACCAAAAAAAAAAAAAAAAATTGAACTTATTTCTATCAAAGATATAAAGAACTTTAGAAAATATCAGTAAAATATCAGCAATTAAAATAATATATAATATGTAATCATATTTTTAAATTTAAACATCTTACCAAACATTTTGTTACTCATACTCCAATAATTCTCATTGACACTAGACATAAAAACTAAAAAACTTCAAGGTACAAAATTTTCCAAACAATATGCTATGAGTACACTCATGTTTATTGAAGTCAACACCAAGAAGATGAAAATTATATAAAATTTTTACATGTAGTTAAAAATAGTTTATGTCTAAGAAATCACAATAACATTAAATGGACACATATAACATAGTCATACATGTAAGTACATACAAATTTTTCAATTGAGTAATTAAAGGGATTGTCATATTTTTCTCACTGTCAAAGCCAAAACAAGGCAGACAACCTACAATCCATCACAAAACTGAAGACATAGTGGAATGTAAGTGACATAACTCTGAAAGGTTCCTAGGTTTCACCACTCCATTTCCCTGACACACTTGAGCTGCTTGCTCTGGGTATGTATGTATAGGAGATTGATGATATGTTATTGTCGACATCTTACTCAGAATAGTGACTGAGTGGAAAGTGGATGAACAAAAGATCATAGAACTCAGGTCATAAATATCCATCGAAACTGCTATTTACTTTAATGCACACACTTGCACATCTCACTGTACATCACGAAAACAAAAAATATGAGATAAGCAAGTTAAAAGTGAACTTCTTATTTTGGCTCCATTTCTATCCATATGTTCTTTATGCTTGTGTGAGTTCAGTAATCATTGTTTGTTATGGAGGAAGATTCTTTGCTTAATGGTTACCTAGAAATAAGGAAAAATATATGAATCCCCATTCTTAATAATAAGTTGTCCTAACACGAATCTATTTCTCAAATGATTCACAACCTTCGAGTATCAAATTGAGATACTTCAATAGATGGGCCTTGGAGGTACATTTCAGTTCTAAAATAAAGAACATCAAGAGATAGAAATATAAATGGCTATAGATGATGATGAAAAAGAACTAGGTACATAGATAAAAGATAAATAGCCAGAAGACAGTAATTGATAGATAAATGTGTGATAAAATTTAGGGAATAATATTATGTGTGATTCATACTTGTTTGTGATATGTACCATATTGTGTACATTATATTTATAGCATAAATATAATCGATTTCATGTGTGTCTTATAAAATATATAATGTACACACAATATTTCCTGGATCTGTCCACTAAATTGAGCATCATGTTATTATTAGCTAACTAATTAATTAGTTCTGGTCATTAAGGCCCGCTGTGCTTGGACGCTGGGATAGGCTTTCTCCTAATGAGCCATGCCTAATCTCCAGTCAAAAGGCCTTCTGTTCCAGCCATGGACTGGACTAAGGACTCTTGCCTGTGTGGGAACCAGTCTCCCTCTGCCCTCTCTCTCATAGCTCCAGGACCGAGAGTGTCACCCCAGGGACCACTGGTATTGGGGGCTGCCCCTTGTCCATCCCCCGCTGTGTGGGGTCAGTGGCTTCACACAGCCAGCTGCCCACCCAGAGCCAAGTGGAAAGTGTCTGGCAGTCCTCCTGTGTCCACCTGCCCAGAGCACAGGAACTCTGGCGATATGTGGGCTCTCTCCTTCCCCTTTTTCCCCTACACCTCCATAGCCCACAAAATCGCAGTCCTCAGAATGTGTTTCATAGAAGATCAGAAGTTGAAAGCCAACCTATGATACAAGAAAATTTGAGGCCAGGTTTGCTTTCCTTAGAACCAGTTTAATAAAGGAAATTAAATAAGACAGTAAAATGAAACTGTATAATAAAATGACATGCCGAAATGGGTTACTCAATGACAGAATGCATATAAAAACACAGTATTAATTCACAGACATGGCTAATATGATTGCTATTAAAGTATGAGGACATAAGTTCAAATATTCACTACTCTGCTTTAATGCAATAGCATGTCTCTAGTCTCTCTAGTCCATATTCTGAGGTAAAATGGTGACTTGTACCGAAATATCTCCAGAAGCTTATGAGCAAGATAGCCTCATATAAGTATACTGAACAACCATAAGACCCCATCTCAAAGAAGTTTGAAAGTGAGGAATGATCTGTTTTCTTCTGATCTCTACATGATAACAGGTTGAGACCACCGAAAACAGATATAATCATGGACACACATACCTCAAACAAATATGAAATATTGGTGGCCCAGTCCATGCATGAATGGCTATAAACACACATCTGATCTCCACTGGTAATCAGGTATATTATTTGAAACTCACAGAAACTATATTAACTTTAACAAAGAACCATGCAAATTATTTGTCATTAGAACATGTCATTAGTACTAACTTTAAATTGAAACCAAACATGCTGCAAAACTTAGTATTTTAATTAAAGTTAATACTCAAATAAAATGGTTTTATAATTTCTAAGAGGTATGTAGAGTAATATTTATAACAACAGTATTGTAGATAAGAGAAAATAGAAAAAATGAAGTCTCAGTAAAGCATTTAAAAATAGGTTAGGTGTTTTTATATCAAATTATTCTAATCAATTTACATTCAGGCAGAGTGTACATAAGTGTATTTGAAAGCTATAAGCTTTCAATAATGTCTGGCATGTTTCATTAGCCCTTCAAGAGTTCTATTAAAATGAAACAAAACAAACAGAAAGTTGTATTTATAATATAGGTATTTTGTTCTATGTAAACAGGTTATCCAAATGTTCTTAAAACAATATATTATTTTGCTAAAGCGACAGTAAGTTTAACATTTTTGAAACCAATAGAATCTAAGATGAAATTAAAACAAATAACTATGTCAACCAAGATTTGGGGGTGATTTTGGAATCACAATCATACTAAAATATATGATCAGAAGATCTTAGAGCTTAATATCTAAAGCTGAGTATCTATTTTGTTCTTAAAAATGCAGCCTTCCTATAACCTATTTATATTCTCTAGTTGACAAAATAAAATTACTTTGTCAAGTTATATTTAAATTAACTTGGACTAAGATCCTAAGCTATCAGCAATCTTGATTTGCTTCCTGCAGCTGGCTGGATTTTAGAAAACACTCTAATATATTCAAATCTTTACATTTCAATGTTTTCAAAACCATCAAATTGGTTAAATTTAAAGTTGTGTGTATGAATATCAGGCTATAAAAATGCACAGAAATGTAATTTTAAAACAAATTTTACTTTATAATAGGAATCATTTTCTACAAAGCTTTTAAAAATGTTCTTTTAAAATAACATTGGAGTGAGTGAAAAGCCATGAAGTGTTGACAGCTCTGGTTAGCTCCTTACTGAAGTTACATCTGGGTCTGCTTCACAACACTTATTTTAGTTTTTATGAATTTTATTGTGTTTGAGATATGAAACCTGATGCTATAGTCTATTTTATACACGTCTTCTCTATAAATGTGTGATATATTGTATGTGTTAGCATAGATATATGTACATACATGTATGTATGAATTTATTTCTATATTCATACAAACATCAATTAATAGTTACTACTGCTGATAAAATTAACATATCCTTCATTTCCAATGGTTTCATTCAAGTAGGCAAAGTAGTTGATATTCTATGAAGCAAAGTTCCAAAGGCAACACTGTCTTCATATTATATAGAGGATTGTTGCACTGTTCATTTTACATATTTGATATTTTATATTTACTGCCATATATCTGTGTGTGTCTACTTTATATCCACTTACTACTACTTTAGCTTCTATTTTCAAAGCTTAAACTGTTTTTATTAGTCTTAGATTTTATATAAATTAGTGAATATATATATATATATATATATATATATATATATATATAGAGAGAGAGAGAGAGAGAGAGAGAATACTTTATTTCAAGACAAATATAAAACACACTAAAAGTTTGCTAATGAAGGAATCTGCTGGTGAATTTAGATCTAGAATTTCTATCTCGAAGTCTTTCAACAGTCGTTTGCTTATTTTTTGGTACCCAGCTGAAGGCAACATTCTGAAGACATGAAACCTCAAGATGCTGGATGTAACACAATGTTTTGTTACTGGTGTTGTGTCCACCCATGTGACTAGGGGCCATTGTCTACTCTTTTCCTTTTTTACTCTCATATAAAAGAAGGAAATTGTTTCTACCCTAGATATGCTCTGTGCTAGAATATATTGCCTTACCTAAAGACCTAAACAATGGGGCCAAAGAGTCCTGAACTACAACCTTTAGAATCACGAGCCAAAAGGTAAAACATTTCCTCCTTGTGAGTATATTTACTTGTTTCTTTTTTGTTTGTTTTACTGTCCAGCAATGCAATGCTGAACAAAATAGTATCTGTCACAGATCTTTTTTCCCAAAAAGTAATAATAATAATAATAATAATAATAATAATAATAATAATAATAAACAACTATCTTTTCTCATATTAGTAATTCATCTTAATGGGACAAGTAAGAGGCTAGTCTGACCAGGCAAATAAGTAAGCTAACAACAGATTTTACACCCCTCCTATAATCCCCTCAAATCAAATCCTCCAGTCTCAACACTACCTTTGAAACTGAACACCTTTCCATCTCCTCCTGGCCATATCTCTAACAAATCCCACAGATCATCTATTGCTGACCAAACTGCCCCCACTCATTCCTTTATCCCAGCCCTCAACTCTAGCAGGCACTCTCTGGCAAACCAAAAGCCATTCTAATCAGGGAAGCACATAGGACAACTACAGATCTTCACTTTTCCTTCCATTTCTCCATTGACACCAACTCACTCTCTGACCCCATCTCCAGGAGATTGGGTAGATCTGGATGCAACACCCCATCTCCAGGAGATTGGGTAGATCTGGATGCAACACCCCATCTCCAGGAGATTGGGTAGATCTGGATGCAACACTCTGCTCTCCTCCCTCAGGTGAACCTTCATAGTATTCAACCCAGCCTAGCCTCATTCTTAATTTTCATAACCCAATGCCCAGAAGCATAGTCTACCTGGAATCTCTCATATCCACACTTAAGACGACCACAAGTGAATTTCCTGCCAGACAATGCAGCCATCACAATCTCCTAAGAATCAAAGAGGAAGCAGAAGCAAAAGGGGGGGGTGGAATAGGGAGGTACCACCCACCCACCAGAGATAAGACAATGTATCAGCACTTAGAATTACAACCTTCTCAATCCCAGATATCTAGACACCATCATTACAACACTAAATAGCAGCCAAGAAAATATGTTTCTATTAATGCTTAGCAATCCAACAACAATAAACACTGAATATTTCAACATAGCTGCAACATAAGAGAAAAACCTTATAACAGCCTTTTAGAATGTGATCCTTAAAGAAATCAATGAAAACAGTGAAACGAAGCAAAGAAAACCATTTGTAACCTAAAAGCAGAGATAGAATCAATTTAAAAAACTTAAACTAGAAAAACCTGTAAATAAAAAAAAAATGTAGGAAGAACTTGAACAGGAACTAGAAAAACACACTTTATAGACAGATTACAGTAAATGGAAGGAAAATCTCAGACATCAAGAACACTATAGAAAAAATGTTACATTGATGGAAGAATATGCTAAATCCAAACAAACAAAGCAATAAAAACTGTCATAAAACATCCAGGAAATTTGGGATACCATGAAAAGACCGACTCTGAGAACAATAGGAATGGAAAAGAGAAAAATCCCAAGCCAAAGTCAAAGAAAAATATTTTCAACACACACAAAGAAGATGTTTCTCAAGAAATAAGAAGTATATGGAATACCAAATTACTGGACCAGAAAAGAAAGTCCTCACTTTACATAATAATCAACACACTAAGCATACAAATGGAAAAAAAAAACTGTAAAGGCAAAAATGATAGTGCAACTTTTGGAGTCAGACCTATTAGCATTATACCTGATTTCTCACTGGACATTCACAAATCCAGAAAAACCTAAAGTATGCCCATGAGAGATGTATTCCAAACTCTAAAAAAGTACAAATTCAAGTCCAGATTACTATATCAGCAAAGCCTTCAACACTAAAGACAGAGAAATAAGGCATTCTATCAAACTAAATCGAAGTGATATCTATCCTACATATCCTCTGCCATACATAAGATTCTAGAAGTAAAACTGAATTCAAGAAGACAAAGGGAATAAACAATCCCTGATCAGCAAAATCAAAAGGGCATACACACCACCACCACAACCACACGACTATGACTACCACCACTACCACCACCACCACCACACGACCATGACTACCACTACTACCACCACTACCACTACCAGCAGCAGCAACGGCAACAGAAAAATAACAGAAATCAGCAAACACTGGTCATTGATAACCCTCAACATCAATTTTATGATATGCTCTCCACCAATAAAAGCATACTATACGAATAAATTTGAGAACAAGATCCATTCCTCTTCTGAATCCAAGAAAAACAACTTTACATCATAGGTAGAAATCGGATCAATTTAAAAAACACACGAGGAAAGATATTCTAAGCAAATGGGCCTAAGAAGCAAGCTGGTATACCTATTATAATGTCTGAATAGTAAGCCTCAAACCAAAATTAATAAAAGACATAGGTAAGGAAACTATATACTTACCAAAGGAAAAATCGACCAAGAGAACATTGAAATTCTTAACATCTATGTGCTAAACCCAATGGCATCAAGATTTTAAAAGAAACACTATATCCTATTTATGGTTTCTATTGCTGCAATGAAACACCACAAGCAACAATGGACTTAGGGAGGAAAAGGTGTTTTGGCTTATATGTCCATATTGAAGTTCATCACCAAAGGAAGCAAGGACAGGAATTGAAATAGGGCAGGAACCTGGAGAAGATAAGGCAGAGGCCAGGAAGAGAGATCCAGCTTACAGAATTGCTCTACTGGCTTTCTTTGTCTGTATTTATTTATTTATTTATTTTCCTTTTCTTCAGACATGGGCCACAAAGCCAGTTGTGGCACCACACAAAATAGCTTAAGTCCTTCCATATCAAACATTATTTAAGAAAATAGGCTTATCTACATCCCAGTTTTATGGAGGTATTTTCTCAACTGTGGTTCCTCCTGTTAAGTGACCAGCATACACTACTACAGCTTAAATCTCATAGGAACTTTTACACACAGATAGTGAAGGACTCAAAACCAGACTCTTGTCCATTCCAAGCCATTCACTCAAACACTCAGAAATGTAACACTGTAACAAACTCACTTTAGAAAGCAAGTGGATTTAACAGATATTTACAGAACATTTCATCAAAATGTCAAAGAATAATCCTTATTCTCATTATCTTAAGAAACATTATCGAAAATTGACCACAATCATGGACCTGAAGCTGTTCACAACAGATACAAGAAAATTGAAATAATACACTGCATACGTTCTAACCACCACATATTAAAGCAGATGTCAACAAGAACAAAAACAACAGAAAGCTCACAACCTCATGAAACCTGAGTAACTCTGAATTGAATGAAAAATGAGCCAAGAAAGCAGTTAAGAAGTAAATTTAAAACTTTCTACTCTTTTATTTCTTTAGTGAAATAAAGTACACTCTTCTCAAACTTTTAGGACACAATGAAGGAAGGGCTATGAAGCAAGTTGATAATATTATGTGCCTACAGAAAATGGGATATTCATACAAGCAAATTAATAGCACCCATGAACTCTCTATAGCAAAGCAAACAAATAAACAAATAAACAAACAATGCAAGAGGGAATACTCATCAAAAAATAATTAAACTCATGGCGGAAATCAACAAAATGGAAACAAAGAAAAATAATGCAAATGAACAATGAAACAAAAAAATTTTTTTGGGGGGTGTGAAATCAATAACATTGACAAACACTTATTCAAATGAACAAAATCAGAAACAAAAAAGGTATAAAACAGGAGAAACTGAGGAAATTCAGAGATCATAAGGACATACTTTAAAAATCTACTTTACAAAATTGAAATTTCTCAAAGGATAATAGTGTCAATATGTACTACCACTTACCAAATAAATAAAGATTAGTTAATCAATTTAAACAGATCTATAACTCCCAGTGAAATATAAACAGTCATTAAAACCTTCCAACAAAAATAAATTAAAATTTTAAAACTCTAAGACTTTAATGAAGAATATTTTGGTTTTATTTTTTTTTGTTTTAATATTTCTCCCAGATGTTCAAAAAGCAGATAATGCCAATGTTCCTCAAATTATTCCATAAATTAAAAACAGAAGAAATACTGCCCAATTTATTTTATGAGACCATAGTTATTCTGATATTCAAACCACACAAAGACTCAACAAAGAAAGAAAATTACCAAATAATTTCCTTTATGAACATAGATGTAAAATTTCTCAATAAAATGCTTGCAAATCAAATGCAAGAACACACCAAAAAGATCATCCACTATGATCAGGTAGGCTTCAACCAAGAGAAATAAGGATGGTTAAATGTATATACATTGATAAACACAGTCCACTATATAAACACACTCAAAGATGAAAGTACATGATTATGTTATTAGATGCAGAAAAGGCCTTTGGCAAAATCCAACACCCCTTCAAGATAAAAGTCCTGGAGCTACTACGATACAAGGGATATACCTTACAATAATAAAGGCAGTTCACAAAAAGTCAATTAAAAACCAGCAATTTAAATTGAGAGAATCACAAAGCAATTCCTCTAAAAAAGAAAAA
This sequence comes from Mus minutoides, assembly GCA_902729485.2. Lineage (NCBI taxonomy): Eukaryota > Metazoa > Chordata > Mammalia > Rodentia > Muridae > Mus > Mus minutoides. The sequence continues at coordinate 248,857 of LR749941.1, read as the reverse complement.
CAGCAAAGTTGTCCACTCTCTTCACACTTACTCCACAAAGTATTTGAAGTCTTAGCTAGAGCACTAATACCACTGCGGAGATCAAGGAGATGCAAATTGTTAAGGAAGAAGTCAGACTATATTTTTGTAGATGATATAAAAGACAAAATATCAACCACAAAACATTCGCAGCTCACAAACACTTTCAACACACTATCTAAATACAACTCACAAAATACAACTAACTCACAAAAATTATTTGTGCCCCTATATATAAATGACAAATGGGCTGAGAAATAAGTCAGGGAAACAATACCTTTGACAATACCCTGAAATACTACACAATATCTTTCAGAATCCCTAGGTAATCAAGTAAAAGACTTTTGTGAATAAAAATTCAAATCATTGAAGACAAATTGAGGAAGACAACATAAAATGGAAAGGTATCCCATACTCAGGATATGATAGGGTTATTATTAGGAGTGACCCTGTTTGAATATTAATTGCCTTGTCAGCCACAAGTGCTTACTTACAATGCCGTGGCCTTAGTGAAAAGTACTATCTTAGTTGAGATTTCCTTGGGAAATGTTGAGGCCTCTGTAAGAAAGTACTACTCCCAGTTAAAAACAAATAGCTGTAGATCTTGTGGATAGGTACTTAGCAACCCACTCTGTTTTGTTCCTCCTTTTGAACTTTTTAGCTAGCCAATATCCTGCTTTTGGGATCAGGCATGTTTCCCCAGAAACATCATCCCCCTCCCCATATCCTGGTCTATGGGTATAAAACCTGCTGGGGAAAAATAAAATTTGTCATCTTGATCAAATTATTTTGTCTTGCTGTCTGTTCTTTGTGTTTCTTGTCCCCCCATTCTCTCCACAGGTGGTTCCACAGACCTTGTTCGACTGTATCTCCGGTTGGGACATGTAATGACCCTGTACAAAAACCCCACTCCAAATGGTTCAAAGTTCTCAACATAAAACTTCATAATTTCAGCCTGCTATGGAAGAAAATAAGGAATAGCCTTCAACTAGTCATAAGAAATGATGTTCTGCATAGATCACCATTGGCACAGCACTAAGGTCAAAAACTAATAAGTGGGATTTCATGAAACTGAGAAGTTTCTGCATTTCAAATGTCATTGTCATTCAGACTGGGAAATTTGTAAAGAATAGGAAACAAGATTTTTCCAACTACACATTTGACAGAAGGCTAATATACAAAATACATAAAGAACTGGATAAAGGTGCTACAAACCTTAACAGAGAATTCTCAAAAGTAAAATGGCTGAGAAACAAAGATTATTCAACATCCTTAAACACCACAGAATTCAAATTAAGGGAGAGAGAGATTTCCTCTTGCACCAATAAGAAGTGCTAAAGTCAATAAAACCAATGTCAGCTCATGCAGGTTAGGATTTAGAAAAAGGAGAACAATACAGTGCTTTTGAGACTGGAACTTTGTGTGAAGCAACTATGAAAATTAGGTTGGCAGTTGCTCAGGAAGATGGAAATTGATCTATCCACTCGAGCATATTTTTAAAAGTACATTTCATCCTAAGACAAAAACACTTGCTCAATCATTCTATTCATTATAACCTGGCATTGGAAACAACCTAGATGTCCCTCTATAGAAGAATAAAGAAAATTTCATACATTTATACAATGAAGTATTATTTTTAAACATTATACAATGGGGTCATTAAAAAGTGGCGTTATAAAATTTGTTGGCAAATTGAAGAATAAGAAAAAAAAATCACCTGAGTGAGATATTCCTGAACCAGAAATGGAAGCATGGTCTTTTCTTACATATACATATAAGTCATTGATAAACTACCAATTTACAGAACCACAAAGCATAGGTATAGAGTAAGGATGTATGTCTCCTTAAGAAAGTCAAATAGAAGAGATTATTGTGGATGGACAGAGATGGGGATGTTGTGGAAGAATCAAGTGGGGAGGGGGAGGAAATTGGAGTTGAGGTAACTAAAACTAAGCCACTTTTCAGAGAAAACATGGAATAATAAAACAGTAGAAGACTCCTGAAATATATAGATATATGAAGGTGATCTGTATAAAACTGCAAAATATTGGGAGAGACAGAGCCAATAGACTCTTTTCATAAAATAAAGGTTCCAGTACAGGGCACATGTTTTATATACTGAAGTTTTGGCCAAAGAGGCTTTATGGGAATCTTTAAACAACCCAGGCCCTTTCCAAGTCATTAGGTTATTCTTAAAGGAAAGCAAGGCCCCATTGCTGAAGACAATACCTACAGAACTCACTGAACATGGAGAAATTTAACTGGTTCCTGTATAGTCCCTTTACCCCTAGTTCTAGCATCTTTGATACAGGAAAGTACTTTGCATGTTACCAAAGGAGAAATGTAAACAACTAGCTAGCCATAAATTATTGATGGCTTCCTTGCTGCAAGATATGCTGCAAGATATGATGGCACAAACGTGTTTGAGTAAACAAACAGTAACTCATTAGGCTTAAGCCACCTTGCCTGACATGGAAGTCATACCCAACACTCCTTGGATGACCAAGAACCAGAGACTAGATAGCATGGGGGCCTAAGGAAAAACAAATACCGGTCTAAAATAAATATGTCCTGATAAAATGGCTTCTAACATTATTCTCTTACACTTACAGGTCAGTGCCTTGCTCAGCCATCATCAGAGAAACCTTCCCCTGCAGAAACTTACAGCCAGAACTATGCAGAGTGCTGGAGACCAATATGTAAGTTCTCCATCAAATCTCTTTTTTCAAAACTCAGGAAATCCTGTGGAAGAGAGTGCAGAAAAAAGTATTAGTGCCAGAGGTGATGGAGGGCCTAAAGGAAACTAGGCCTCCTAAATAAACATGATCAAAGCACATGTGAACTAATAGAGGCTAGAGCAGCACACTCCAGACCTACCCTGGCTAGTGCCAGGTCCACAGTGCATATATTGTGCCTTGCAGTGTAGTGTTTTTATGGAATTCTTGAGAGTGCAGGAGTTATTTGACTCTTGTCTCACCTAGTGTCTAATGGTGATATTATAGTTTTTGTTTTATCTTTTATTTTATCTTGTTATATTTTATTATTATCTCTTAGAAGCCTGTTCTTTCCTAATGAGATATAGATTTGGAGTGGCTTCAGGTTGCAGGGAAGTGGAAATGACCTGGGGGACACAGAGATGAGTAACTGGAACCTGATATATTATGGGAGAAAAGACTCTATTTTAATAATATGAAAAAAAATCACAAACAAGCTAATTTTAATGAAAGTGGATAGGTTTCTGAAAAACTGAACAAAAGCATGCCTCTCACATTCTTCTTTCCTTCACTTCCAATAGATATTTTAAAAGGATACATTTGTACTGCCTTTCATTCACTAGTTACAGAACTATTATTAGGGGCAAAGACTTGTAAGTTGTCAATTAAGGACAACCACTGCTAAATATAAAGTCTGCATTCTGGAAGAGAGTAAAATGAGTTAAATTTTTGAAAGATTATTAACAATAAGTAATATGTAATTGTTAGACTAAAAGTACTAGGAGGAAATAATCCACTAAGCAGAAAGTGAAGTGCACATTCAGAAGGGCTAGCCATGACATCTGCTTACCTTAGTTCATCAGTTAGGGGTACTCAGTGCAATGGTAACTGAGAACTCAAGATATCATGTCGAAGCAGCAGGCACATCACTCATTGAGCGATATCAACATCCCAACGTAGACTTCTTTATGTATGCACTGAATGTTTGGGATGAGAGTAAACTACTAATACAATATAGCTTTACAATTTGAGAAAACAGTGAAAAAATGTCAGTTACTGAGGCAGGATTACTCTTTAATACAGCTTGAGGCCAGGTATGGTAATTCCCCCAGTTCTTTTACTGTTGAGAATAGTTTTCACTATCTTAGGTTTGTTGTTATTCCAAATTAATTTGCAAATTAATTAATTAATTAATTTTCTAACTCTATGAAGAATTGAGTTGGAATTTTGATGGGGATTGCATTGATACTGTAGATTGCTTTTGGCAATATGGGCCTTTTTACTGTATTAATCTTGCCAATTCATAAGCATTGAAGACCTTTACATATTCTGAGATATTCTATTTTCTTCCTCAGAGACTTGAAGTTCTTGTCCTGCAGATCTTCCACTTTCTTGGTTAGAGTCGCACTAAAGTATGAAATATTATTTGTAATTATTGTGAAGGGTGTCTTTTCCCTAATATCTTCCTCAGCCTGTTTATTCTTTGCATAGAGGAAGGCTACTGATTTGTTTGAGTTAATTTTATATCCAGCCACTTTGCTGAAGTTATTCATCAGGTTTATGAGTTCTCTGGTGGAATATCAAGCAATAAGAACACCCAGAGCTCCCAGGAAGTAAACCACCAGGCAAAGAGTGCACATAAAGTGACCCATGGCTCCAGCCACATATGTAGCAGAGGATGGCCTTGTCAGGCATCAATAGGAGGAGAGGCCCTTGTTCCTGGAAAGGCTGGATGTCGCAGGATAAGGGAATGCAAGGGTAGCAAGGTAGGAGTGAGTGGATGAATGTAGGAAGACCCTCATAGAAGGAGGGGTAGGGGAGCCAGGAAAGGGGATAACATTTGAAATGCAAATAAAGTATTTAAAAAAATGAATCCAAATTTCCAACTCACCATTAATTTGAGCAATAGCCATGAAATTATTTTTTTTTTAGATTTGTACAAACATTTAATTAAATACAGATATGCTGACAGGTTACAAATGACCATAATAAAAACAGAAGAGCATACAAGTACAACAGATACTGTGTCTCCTACAGAGTCTACACCTTTTACATAGTGTCTCTTTATAGAAACAGTTAACCTCTGCCAGAACTATAACCCATTGGTTTGCTTCACATGGACAAATCTTATATTGTAGTAAATAAAGCAGAAAACAAACTATTATTTTTAAAAACATTACTTCTAAACATCTGTACATTAATTTACATAGACACTGTGAGTCTCATATTGGGCAATACATTCTAATTGCTGACATTTTTATAAGACAAGATACTAATTAGATCAAGTTTATATAATAAAGACTTAGGAAGCAGTTTAAATATCCAACAGTGCAGAAATTCCTCAGAATACAAGACAGTAAATTTTATATAGCCATTATTTCCATATTTCTAAAAAAAAGTTTATAGCAGTATGAAATGCTTAATTTCTGCTATCCTACAACAAATGTCAAAACAGTCCTAAAGTATTTTTATTGGAAAGAATATTCAAAGGCAGGAAAATGGTATGTGAAATATAGTATAGCCAATGGTCTCAATTTCTCAGCAATTTATAAACATGAGTTTCTTTCTAAAACTATTATTATTCTCTACGTTTTCTTTGATCATGAAAAAGGTTCCCAATTAAAAATAAGTGAACACTCGCCGGGCGTGTTGGCGCAGGCCTTTAATCCCAGCACTCGGGAGGCAGAGGCAGGTGGATTTCTGAGTTCGAGGCCAGCCTGGTCTACAAAGTGAGTTCCAGGATAGCCAGGGCTAGACAGAGAAACCCTGTCTCGAAAAACCAAAAAAAAAAAAAAAAAAAAAAAAAAAAAAAAAAAAAAAAAAGTGAACAACTAATTACCACAATTACTAATATATCATTAATATTAAAACTAGCATGTGTATTTGTTCTCACTAATCTTACATTTATTTCTCCTGATTAGAAATGAAAAATTTGAAGTATTTCTCAGAACATCCTGGAGCAAAATTGTCTGTTGCTGGGCAGTGGGAGCCAGGGTAAAGAGAGAGTAGGAGAAAACCTGTGTCCCACCATAGTTGGGGTGCTCTGGGCAGAGATGCAGAAAGACTTCTGCACGCTTTCCACATGGGCCTCAGTGGGTGTCTGGCTGTGGGAAGCCATGGAATCCCCGCTCAGCAGGTGGTTGAAAAGGGGCAGTCCTAGGTACCAGGTCCTCAGCCTCCAGCATCCCAGACACCTCTTGACACCTCAGAAGAGCTGAGAACAGAAGAGGGGACCCAGGGCTACTTAGTCAGCCCCTGTACCAAAGGGAGGAGAAGCAGGGGTGGAGGGAGGCACTGAGTGGTTCCTTGGTCCAGTCCATGGCTGGAGTGCAGGAAGGCCCTTCTGGATGGAGGTTAGACGCAGCTCATTAGGAGAAAGCCTATCCCATCATTCAAGCCTGATGGGCCTTGATGAGCAGAGAAAGTCTATGGTTTTAGAACTTTAGTTTAGAAAGGCAGGGAGAATGAGAAGGTAGAAAGAGGGTGAGAGGCTGGCAATGGCCAAGTAGAGAGAGGGGGGAAGGGAGAGAAAGAAGGAGGGCTAGAGATGATAGTAAGAAAAGCAAGAGCTTAGAGAGTGCAAGGAGGGGGCCAAGCAGCCCCTTTTATAGTGGGCTGGGCTATCAGATAACTGTGGGGAGGAGCATACCTGGCTATAGTAAGGTAAATGTGGGAATGGAGTCTAGCCAAAATGCTAGAAGCTTGGGACATTTCCTGTGTGACTTATAGTCACAGAATCATGGAGTTGCAGCCTCTGTCGTGTCAGGCACCTGATTCTAGGAATGTGGCTCTCTTTTCTGTCCCTTGTCGAGTTTTCTACTGGGTCACCAGAGCAATCCTCATTCAACCAAAATAGGCTGCCTATCACAGTCCCACAGTCTGTGATCCTGCTTCAAGACAGAATTATTCCATGCCTGTCAAGTTTGGCAGTATAGCTTGGTTTCCTGCCCCTGGAACAGAATCAGCAAGGGGTGGGTATCCACAAGTGTGGATGGTTGCTGTGGGTGAAAGCCTGGTTTATATAATAGTCTAAATATTTTCACATTCCTTCTTCAAGGAATTTCCTTTCTGCCAAGGTTAATGATTCCATGGTAGTCTGAACCAGCTCAAGTATGGGCAGCAAAGGGTATCTATTCTCAAAAAAAAAAAAAAAAAAAAAAAAAAAAAAAAAAAAAAAAAAAAAAAAAAAAAAAAAAAAAAAAAAAAAAAAAAAAAAAAAAAAAAGAATGCTGTTACCTTCAGGCAGCCATTAAGTCTATGGGAAAGAACAATGAAAACATAAGTTCAAAAAATATATTTTATAATTTCTAAACTATGCAAAATATAAGGATGCAATATTAATTGAATAATGAGTTTCACATACATAAAAGAACAGAGGTATATGCACATGTGCCAACTGGTCAGAAAATACTAAGAAAAGAGATAAAGAGATTTAAGGAGTAGTAATCACAAAGCAAGATCCCACCCATCTATGTTTTTTTCGTGTGTATGCTTACAAATGCAAGTGGACTCCAGAGTTTGAGGTCAACCTGGGAGAGAACTAACTTAGATCCAGGAACTATCTCAATGGTAAGGTTTTTTTGGGTTTTTTTTCTGTTTTTTTTTTTCTTCTTTATTTACATTTAAAATGTTATCCCCTTTCCTGCTCCTACTCCCTCCCTTCCCCCCCAAAAAAAACCCCTGCCTTCCCATACCTCTCCCTCTTCTTCTGTGAAGATGTTCCCCCACCCATTTACTGATTCCGGCCTCCCCACCTGGCATTCCCCTACACTGGACCATTGAGAGTCTTCTCAGGACTAAGGGCATCTTCTCCCATTGATGCTACATGTATGGCTGGGGCCATGGGTCATTCCAGGTGTGCACTTTTTGGTTGTTGGTTTAGTTCCTGGGATGTCTGGCAGGTCTGGGTGGTTGATATTGTTCTTCCAATGGGGTTTCAAACCCCTTCAGGTCCTCCAGTTCTTTCTCTAACTCTTCCATAGGGGACCCCATGCTCAGTCCAATGGTTGGCTGCAAGCATCTGACTTCATACTTGTCAGGCTCTGGCAGAGCTTTTCAGGAGACAGCTATATCAGACTCCTGTCAACAAGCACTTCTTGGCATCCACAATAATGTCTGGGTTTGGTGACTGTGTATGGGATGCATCCCCAAGTGGGGCAGTAATTATAGGGCTGAGTCCTACCTAGCTACCTTATTGCTCATGATGGTGCTTGCTGACTCTTTCTAAGAATCAAGGGCCTAGGGTCATGGGATAGTGACTCATAGGATAATCAAAGGAGAAAGTAGGGTAAAGACTGAATTCATTTGTAAAATAAAAGACTGAGCTTTTGGTCTGCAAGAGATGAGCTATCCAGAGAGTTTTTAGAATAGCAAAGAAAAACTGCCTTGAACAGAACACAAAACACACACACAAACACACACACACACACACACACACACACACACACACAGAGCAATAGAGAGAGAGAGAGAGAAAGAGAGAGAGAGAGAGAGAGAGAGAGAGAGAGAGAGAGAGAGAGAGCAGTATAAAAACCTGTCTCAAGCATAACACAGAAAGCAAAAATCTGGAAAGCTGTCTCAAGCAGAACTCAAGCTATTTGACTTCTAGTTATTTGTTTCTCCATTCCTGACACACCTTCTCTTGGGAACACCTCTTAAATCAAGGCTGGTTCTCAGCACATGCCCATTGATGGATATCTGGGTTTTTGTCTTACTTTAACTGAGCCCCTTGAGTACATGGAAATCTATGTATTGAGACAAATAATAGATCTGACTAGCATAGCTCTCACAGATTTTCTTCAAGCATGATAGATTATTACAACGTACACCATACCTTGACATACAGGTAGTCACTCTTAAAAACTAGAGGCTTAGAACTTTTCTCCAGCAGTATATATATATATATATATATATATATATATATATATATATATATATATATATATATAACCTCAAAGAAATGTAGACCATTATACATTTGTCAAGAAGATTTTTGAAAACACCATTATCCTAAAAGTTGCTGGATTTCTGGGAAAAATAAAAGGGAAAATTTGTACAAGGATTTTTTTTAAAAACCTGCTCTGCAATTCATTTCTCTATATGAAAACAACAAAGTTGAATTACATGACTTGATATGCTTGTTCTCAAGCTATTTGATGCATTTCCTTAATGCACTGACATTTATGGGTCATAGATAGGTATAGAATAAAGTGTTAAGTATATTTTGACATTTAAATCTGCATCCAATTTACCTATAATTTTGTATCAAAATCTTTGAAGCTCAGGAAAAAAATATTCTTATTTAGACAATATTACTTTTACTAACTGTTTAATTAACCTGCTACATAAATATATTAGATGTCATGTAATTATTACATATTTAAGTGAACAAATAGGTGAAGGGATTATCAATATAACATTAATGACTCATTTTTATTCTTGTTCTATTTTCCTATAAGCTTCTGTAAACCTTTTCTGTTACAATCTCTCCTCAAATGAAGTTACTATAAAAGTAGTAGGACTAACTAGCAATTGTTTGATTTCTCTCACCAACAACTCTAATACCTTTCTGATGCATTTCCAGAGTTGTTTCTTTCTAAATCATAAGAGGGAGACATTTGAGTACCTGCTACCCTTCTTCTATTCTCTGAGAGTTCAATTTGATTTCTAATCTTTGTGAGATGAAACTAGGCTTGATTACTAAACAATGGCTGCTCATTAAGAATCTGTAGTTTGCAGGCAGCCACAGTTGTCAATCAATAGAGACTGGAAAGATAGGTTTATTTTTCAATTTTTTAAAAAAAATTGCAAATGCATCTTATTTTCTCAAAGACCATAATTTTCCAGAAAAATTTCAATCTAGGATTATATTATTTTATTTGGCTCAAAAACGTCTTCTATCTCCTCAAGTCTTATACTCATTTCTGTCTTTTTAAAACATAAATAATATTTAAAATCTTGATTCTAATATTTTCTATACATTTCTATTATATCACAGCATAGTTTCCTTTAAATAGCTTTTTTGCTGGTCTCTTGCCAGTAATATAGTGATGTTAATGATGGTCAAATAGATTTGAAGGACTTAAACCTTTATGAATTAGTTCATTGAATATTTCAAATTTGAATGCTTTATTAGGAAGAATTGGATGAAGAAGATCTATGGCATTTGCATCTCTACCCCACTCTTCCTTTCTCCCTCTGTTTGTCTGTTTGTGTGTGTGTGTATGTGTTCTATTTGTAGATAATTCACTTTTATTCTGCCCTATCTTTATGTAATTTTGGTCTGTTTTACCACATGCCTCAATGCAATGGAAACATTTGACTACCTATTCTAATTTCTAAAATCTTGAGCAAAAATAAACATATCAGTCCTAAGTTGTTAACATAAAAATACTTTTTACTTTATAACATGTTTACTTTATCATGTTTGAAAAAGATTAACCCAAATCTTATTTTTATAATCTAAGAATAATCTACTTGTATTTATTAACAACTACTCTTTTGATTCTGTAAGCCATGGACATTTTGGTTGTACTTAATATCTAAAGTACCTGGTGAAAATGTACACAAATTAACAAATTATCAACTTCTGGGATAAATGTAGGTAGAAGATGTTCGATAATAGTTTGCTATGCAAACACTCAAGAAAATTATGATTTTTAGATAATTTGAATGGTGTAGGGTTGAGTCTTTCTGAATGCACCATATTGGTACATGGATTTTTTTTTTTTATGGGCAAAACCAAATTTCTTCCTTTAAGGTAAATTTACATATTAAATATGTTTTGCAGCCAGAAGTAGTTACTTGGTTTCAGTTGGTAGATAGGTTTATTGTTTGAAAATAATAATAATAATAGTAATAATATGTGTGTGTGTGTGAGTGTGTGTGTGTGTGTGTGTGCGTGTGCGTGTGCGTGTGCGTGTGTGTGTGTGTGTGTTGAGGTATTCATTCTTTAAAAATTAGATCTTAAGCAAGAGGTAGGGAGCCTAACCTAACCCAGATAGTAAAAAATTAGGCCTTGGGAATTCTATATAGAGAAAGGGACATACTACAATATGTACCCACAGAACTAATAAACAAATAATCTCCATAGTAGGGAGGATTCAAGTTTACAGATATGAGTAAATAATTTAGGCTTTTATCTCACAAAGTCAGGACAGAGGAAAGTAGAAACACTGTCTCAACTGTTAATATTTGCTTAGATTGCTTTAATTGCTTTGAATTGTTCTGATTATCAAAATGAGTATGGCTATGAGCTGGAGCCATGAGTCCCACCATGTGTACTCTTTGGTGTTGATTTAGTCCCTGGGAGGTCTTGGGGTACTGGTTAGTTCATATTGTTGTTCTTTATGGGGCTGCTAAGCCTTTCAGCTCCTTGGATCATTCCTTTAGCTCCTTCATTGGGCACCCTGTGCACATGCCAATGATAGGCTGCGAAGAACCACCTCTGTATTTGTCAAGCACTGGTGGAGCCTCTCCAGAGACAGCTAGAACAGGCTTCTCTCAGCTAGCACTTGTTGGCATCCACAAAAGTGTCTAGGTTTGGTGATTTTATATGGCATAGATCCCTAGGTGGTTGCAGTCTCCAGATGGTTATTCCTTCAGTCTCTGTTCCACACTTTGTCTCTGTAACTCCTTCCATGAGTATTTTGTTTCCCCTTCTAAGAAGAATCAAGTATCCACACTTTGGTCTTCCTTCTTCTTGAGTTTCATGTGGTTTGTGAATTGTATCTTGGGTTATCTAAGCTTCTGGGTTAATATCCACTTATCAGTGAGTGCATATCTTGTGTGTTTTTTTGTGATTGGGCTACCTCACTCAGGATGAAAAATTTCTAGTTACATCCATTTGCCTAAGAATTTCATGAAGTCATTATTTTTAATAGCTGAATAGTACTTCATTATGTAAATGTATCACAATTTCTGTACCCATTTCTCTGTTGAGAGACATGTACATTCTTTCCAGCTTCTGGTTATTATAAATAAAGCTGCTATGAACATAGTGGAGGACTCATAGCAGCAATATGAAAATCTTAATGGTACTAAAATTTTGGTTGTGAGATTCATATTTTACAGAAAGTATAGCTTTGGCAAGATGCATCCTAGAGATGCTGAACTGATCCACTTAGCCCCTGCTTCCTAATGCTACCCAAAACAGCTTCAGGGATTTCTGCTGATTCCAGATTATATTTCCTCATCCAACCTTTCAGATGGATCTAATCAGAACTTCAGTCAAGTCCTTTGCCTTTTAAGCATACAGAGGCTGGATAACAGATGCTACAGCTAGTTTCTTAAGTCTAACCAATTTTCTAATTTTCCTACCCCTCTTTACCCCTATAAGGAATTTATTGTTACCTCTAGTCAGCAGGGAGGAGCCATGGAGTGTTATCAATTGATTCCTTAGGTTTGGGTATCTGTTTATGGTTATTTTACAAATTAGATAAGTTGTCATTTTAAGGGACAATTTGGGTATGGTCATAATTTTGAAGATAAAGGAAACAGATGGGATGGATTGCTAAATTTTCTTGAACAAAACATTGTTTAGCCATAATCTTGCAATGGTATATATCTTTGTAATTAATGTAAAATTGAAGTTACAATTTTTCACATTGGCTCAGAATTTACATATTCACATTGAATTAAGGGTTTCCGTGGTATAAATCTTTATATTGATAAATATATGTAATTAATATTGTTATTCTTAGGCACTGTGCCTATGCAACTCAATGAAGAACAAGATGATTAACACAAGTTAAGGGCCAGGTAGAAAACACATGGTTAGGTTAGATTCTAATTTACTTATAATAAAGTACTTTCAATTTATGCAAATAGAAATGACTATCAGTAGCCAAGGTTTAAAAGTTCAATGCACTTTATGTAGATAGTCTTCAGAAACATCAGAAATTTACAGAATATGACATTTAATATTATTTCATTATTAAGCATCTTTTGACAATGAGATGTGTCTGCTCCTGATAGCTTCCACATTTTCCATCAAAGAATTGAACGTTTTACTTCCAAGAGAGGTTTCTTATAGTGGCAAGATAACTATGGGACAGAAATTGCTTAATTCAACTGCAGACAAAATACTGTCCAGAAAAAGGACTTACTATGCAAAATAGTTGACTCTGCCAATACAGAGTAAACAGTCCTTCATAATACTGCTTTATACATTGGAAAATCTGGGTATATGCTCAGCAGTGGTATTGCTGGATCTTCTGGTACTACTATGTCCAACTTTCTGAGGAACTGCCAAACTGATTTCCAGAGTAGTTACAATCTCACTAGCAATGGAGAAGTGTTCCTCTTTCTCCACATCCTCACCAGCATTTGCTGTCACCTGAATTTTTGATCTTAGCCATTCTGACTGGTATGAAATGGAATCTCAGGGTTGTTTTGATTTGCATTGAGTCCATGTCTCTAGGATATGTACCAGAGGATGGCCTAGTTGGCAACCAATGGGAGGAGAGGTCCTTGATCTTGCAAAGATTCTATGCCCCAGTATTGGGGAATGCCAGGTCCAGGAAGTGGGAGTGAGTGGGTTGTGAGCAGTGGGCTTGTGGAACTTATAGTAAATTTTCTGAGAGGTAACTAAGAAAGGGGATAGCACTTGAAATGTAAATGAAAAAAAAATCTAATTAAAAAAAAATACTGCTTTACATAGGTTTGTCAGATAATCTTGGGCCAGAAAGATGAAAACTGATAATCCAACTTTATAAGTAACTAGGGGTATGTCCAGACAATCAGCTGTCCCTAATATTTTTTTAGTTTATATTTATTTAGTTTTGGGATTTTTGACTGGATTGAAGAGTAATTATAGTCTCACAAGCGAACTTAAGTTGTTTAACATTAAAGACATTATATAGAGTAGAAAGCATCGTTTTCAGATGGTGTTATGGGCTAAAATCTAAATATAATTTATGGATAGAATTATAAGTATTTTAGTTGGGAATGATGATAGAATATTTTAATTGACAAATATGATGGACTGGATATTAACTGTATATCATGCTTTGTAAATTACATAATTGTGGTTATACTCAATTTAAATCTGAGAGAAGGGATTTTTTTTGTTTTTGTTTTTGCTTTTGTATTTTAAATTAGGCAGTGGGATAGAAAACATGAGATGTAAAGGGATGGTTCTGATACTTTGGTTTAATCGGAATTCTGTGGGCAGGAGACTGATTGTTGCACAGGTAGGCTGCAGGGAGAATCAAAGACTAAGAGAGAAGGGGATACAGTAGTGACAGGAAAAAAGTCAAACAGCCATGCGAGTTTTGGTTTAACTGCCTCTGGCCACTTCCCTGACTGGGCCTGGGGAAGAAGGGGAAGATTGAGGAATACCCAGTCAATGAGTTAGCCAAGGCATTTTAAGAATAACTGGCTTCTGGGGCTGTTGAGATGGCTCAGTGGGTAAGAGCACCCGACTGCTCTTCCGAAGGTGATAAGTTCAAATCCCAGCAACCACATGGTGGCTCACAACCATCCGATCTGGCTCCCTCTTCTGGAGTGTCTGAAGACAGCTACAGTGTACTTACATATAATAAATAAAATAAATCTTAAAAAAAAAAAAAAAGAATAACTGGCTTGTGTGTTTTCTATTCACAGATCCAAGAAAGCTCCTGTGTGAGTGGGTGCATGCAACTGGCCAGGAACACAAACCACAATAGCCAGAAAAACAACAAAAACAAACAAACAAACAAAAAACAAAAACCATATTTCCCTTCAGAGTTCATAGATCTATGAGAAAAGGGAGGCAAAAAGATCCTCCTTTTACCAAAAAAGATAAATGATTACAATGAAATGAAAAGTGTCTTCTAGTCAAAATAAGACTGAGATACATATGAACTCACAAACAATATTGTGTCTTGTACACATAAATTGCATAGAATTAGGTCAGACAGAGTCCCAGCATTTGGAGAAGGTAGTGAAAATGGTCTTCCACCCTTACAATGATGCTATCTTTAATTGATATCATCTTTCAAAGGAAAAATAGCATCTCTAATGAAGTCTCATTGTACATAGTAACCATTCTTAAGGACAGACAAATTCTCCAATGCCAAACCAAAAAGTAACACAATGGGATATTTGTAGACTTATTTTCTCATATTTCTTTGCTTGGGCATTTTGTTGTCTTTTTTGATCATTTCTTACATATTGTGGTCCTGATTTTGAGAAGAAAAATAAAAAGAGAGGAGGAGAAGAAAGAGGAAGAGGAGGAGGAGATCTCAAAGCCAGAGTAATATCTCAAAGTGATCATTGTATATGAATAAAGACAAAAAAATATCCATGCCTAACTATGTACTTTGTTTAATCAGTTAGAAATGGTCATCCCCTTGTATCATATATATGAATGAATTGCCACATTTGACATTAGTGGGAGACAACTACTAGTTAGAATTTGAAGCAATAAAACATCAAATTCTGAATGCAGATTTTGAACTCTTCCCTCACCCTTAAAGCCAGTTAGTACCATTAGTTTGATATAATTACTTTGGTTACTAGAGTCTGTAAAACAGCTGTAGGATGAGACAGCTTGTATTGCCACATGCTCAATTACCTTCCTTACTTCCTTTCCATGACTGTCAACTGTAATCTTGTTCCCAGTTGAAAATTAGAGTATGAAAAATGTAGATGTCTGGAAGAAATGAACATTATATGTCTCAGACCTACCCACTATTGGCAACATCTGAGCTACTGTATGAAGCCATTGTTTAATAGTTAAGGTGCTGGTTTCAATTGTGAAACACTGTTTTCTTTCCTCAATATAAAACCAATTTTAAACCAAGTTATTCAGATCATCTGAAAGCTGATTCTAAAAAGGAATGTGATATCTTAGAAAATAATAAGCTATGATTTAGTAAACTAAGTGACACGTGGGTCAAAACCTGCTTCATATGACATTCTTAATGGCAAAGAAGTCAAGGATCATAAAAACAAACAAACAACCAGCCAAACAAACAAACAAACAAACAAACAGAAACTTAAAAAAAAAAACTGTTATAGTCACTCGAGTTCCAGCTTATAATAAATGTTGGCAGTTCAGTAAATGTTGCCACTAGCTCTGGAAAATAAACAGTCTACTAACAAACAATATTCCCAGAGGAATGATGATACACTTTCTATATACACTTCTAAAAATACTTACTGATATTAAAATATAATCCTTAAATAAATATTTTATTTTTCTATGTGTCTCTGTTTCATTTAATTTGATTTATTTTTGTTTAAGTAGTTGTCTTATTTAAGGATTCCTCTGTTGTGATGAAACACCATGACCAAAAGCAAGTTATATGACCCAAAAATACCATCACTCAAAATGGTCTGAGCCCTCCCAAACTATGGGTCATTGTTACCATGGGAGGTACTGTGAATTTCTGTAGTCTGGCTCTTTCCTGAGGCCATGTTGATGTCAGGGATCCATACTATTTCCTAAAACCATTTGAAAGACCGTGATCCTAGCTGATGTTGTTATTGGAAAGCAAACTTCCTTTGAAGTAGTATCAGTGACTTCAGTGTTATCAAAGGCTTCAGTGACAATCCTCCTCCCCAATTCTGTAAAGAAAAATAGTTTATACAGGAAGCAATTAAGAGAATACTTTAAATTGGGACCAATTTCTGAAGAGGATACCAATGGCATAGGAACTAAGATAAAAAATTAATACATAGGGCTTTATGAAAACGAAAAGCTTCTATATGGCAAAGGCCACTGTCAAGAGGGAAAAACAGCAGCCTAAAGAGTGGGAAACATTTTTCCCTGACTCAACATCTGACAGAGGGTTGATAACCAAATAATTCAAAAAACTGGACACCAAAATACTAAATAATCTTGTCTCCCTCCTGTTGTGATAAATCTCCAACCGAAATAATCCCGGGCAATGAAAATGCAACAATTAATATTAATACACATTGTGTGCCTAGATTGGGTAGATCTGCCACTGCACTACAATCTTCCCCATAGAAGAGACCCCTTATAGCTTTCGATTTCTCCAAACCAAGTGCTTCTGCTCTCCTTTCCTTCTTCCTCCTTGTCCATCATCCATTCTCTCTCTCTCTCTCTCTCTCTCTCTCTCTCTCTCTCTCTCTCTCTCTCCCAAAACATTCACCTCTATCTTCCACCTCTTTCTCCACCCAATGATGAGTTCTAGCCTTTATTTATAGATTAAGGTGGGAAGAAGGTTTACAGGAAAATCACCTGAGTGCTGACTCATTCCTTATACTCAGCCCCTTACACAAGGAAAATATTAACATCAAATACAATTAGCCCCAGGGCTATCTTCAACACTTTCCCATTTCTGTCTAATTAAAAGACTGTTTTATCTCAGATATAATTGAACACAACGATTACTATTTTGTAATGTATAAAGTACAAGAGACCTAACACCCAGACCATCATCTTTGTTAATTAAATAGAACCTCTGTCATCTATCCTATCTTAAAAAACTTATAATTATATATCTTACTCAGGTCCTGACTTTAGATTGTAAGTCATCTGAAAACCATCCTTTCAATTCTATAGTATCTTTCCCAATGCTAAACAGCTTGATTGGCTATGAGACTACCAGTTTTCAACCCCATTAGAAACCCAAGAATGACTAATATTATCTGAAAATATGAGAAGCACAAAATATAGCTTCCAAAACTTAGCCAATTTATAGGCTACTGACTACCTGGACAGTCCCTTATACTTCAAAAAGTTGGAGCATTGGTCTTCAGTCTCCTGGCCCAAGGTCATTTGACAGACCTTTGTAATGCAGAATTTTGAAGGGCTGATTGCCCTGTCTTGGCAGAGATTATCAGTTCGACTATTCCCCATAGTTTGTCCTTTTTTCTGGACAATACTTTGTCTGCAGATGAAATGAAGCAATTCTTGCCTATTGGCTCTCTTGACACAACTGGACTACAATTGATGCTTGATTTCTTATTTGAATCCAAGATAGGGAATGCTGTCAGGAGCAGACTTGTCTCAACAACAGTGAATAAATAACATTAAATGTCACATTCTGTGGATTTCTGACATTTTTGAAAACCAACTATCGATGTGAAATAATTTGGACTGTTCTCTGTTACCTACTCTCAGCCATTTCTAACTAAAATAACTGAAAACACCCTAACAATTAACTCATAGCAATGAGTTTCCTATTTGGTCTTTAACTCACAGGCTTAAACATCTCAGATCTGTTTATAATAACAGCAATAGAAGGACTGAGTCTAATCCCTGAACTTCAAATTTTTCGTATCAATAGAAGAATTTTATACCAATGAAAACCTTTGATTTTTGCATCAAATTATGTACCATTTAAGAAATTATGACTTCAGCTGTGTAACAAAGAGATTTCTATCAAATGAGATTATGGCTATGCAATTAATTCTAGACATTCCTCCCTGTTCCTATTATGATCATTCCTACATTCCCTAGAAAGACAACCTATAATTACCAACCCCAGGCACAAAATCTAGGGAACTGGGATGACGACTCTCCCTAACTTCTTTAAGCTGAATATGAGTATTGAGATACTTTTGAAGGGAAGGGGGAGTGTAGGGAAAATAAGGAAGTTGGTTGGTCTTAAGAAAGCCACACCAACAATTGTATTAGTCTCTGATGTCTGTGTCCTGGCTGGATCTGGATGAAAAAACAAATTTGAGATTCCATCTTGTACCTTTCAGAATGTTTAAGGTAAAAACAGAAATAAAAGTTCATGCTGGTGAAAATGTAGACCAAGAAAAACACTCTTCCATTGATGTCAGGAGTGCAAAATAGTACAGGCACTTTGGAAATCAATATGGTAGTTTCTGAGAAAATTGGGAATTGATCTTTCTAACCACACTACTTCTAAGCATATAGCCAAAGGATTCTTCATCCAACCTCAGGGACAGTTCCTCAGCTATATTCATATCAGCTTTACTCATAATACCCAGAAACTAGAAACAACCTAGATGTTCCTCAATGGAAGAATGAATAAAAAATGTGGTACATATAGACAATACAGAATTATTCAGCCGTTTAAAAATGACATAATTAAATTTTCTGGCAAATAAATAGGACTAAGAAAAATTATACTGACTGAGGGACCCCAGACTCAGAAATACAAACTTGGTATTACTCACTTATACTTGGATATTAGTTGTAAAGGCTAATCATGCTACAATCCACAGACTTGGTGAGGCTAAGTAATGAGGAAGGATTAAGGAAGGAGACAAGAATCTTTCTGGAAAGAGGAAATAAAATAGCTGTTGCTGGTGGACTGGTGGTGGATGGGGATGAGAAGAGAAAGGCTCAAGTGGAAAGGAATGTGAGAAGAGAACACTGGGGTAGACGACTGAAATTTGGAGGTGTTTCTGGAGTGAGGTAGAAACCTAGTCCTGGAATCTAGAAGAGTAAAACTAGAGAAGACTCCTAGTAATGGGGGGCACAGAGCCTGAATCAGCCATCTCCTTTAACCAGGCCAGGACACAGCAGAGGGATGAGGGGCCCAACCCAGCAGGAAAACCTCCATCCTGCCAGTTTGTCATACCTGCATGTGCTGGGACCAGAGACTAGCATAATCATCATGAGAGAGACTTCATCTAGTAACTGATGAGAGCAAATGCAGTCCCACAACCAAATAGTAGGAGCTCAAGGAGTCTTGTAGAGAGGAGAGGGAGGAAGAATTGAAAGATCCAGAGACATCTAGCACACCACAAGAACAGGTACTACAGAATCAATTGACTGGGACTGAAGTGCACTCAAAGAGATCAGGGATCATGTTGGGATCTGACCTAGATCCTCTGCATATATATTGTGATAGTGTAGCTTTATATTCTTAAAGGTTCCCTAACGGTGGGAGCAGGGGTTGTCCCTGACTCCTTTCTCTGCCTTTCAGACTGTTTTCCTCCTACTAGGTTGCCTTGTCCAGCCTTGATGTGAGAATATGTGTCAGGTTTTGCTGTAACTTGTTATTCCATATTTGGTATATGTCCCTGGAAGGTCTGCTCTTTTCTGAGGTGAGGGGAATGGGTGTGGATGCAAGGTTGGGGGAGAGACTGGGGTTAGTGGGAAGGAAACGTGCAGTTAGGCTGTAATGTGTGAGAAAATAATAATTAAAAAATATGAAATGCTGAAGTGTACCTCTTCACATTTGATAACTTCTGGCAGGAGTGTGGGGAGGACTCCTTTATCTTTAAGAGACTGCCCACTGGGGGACTGGCCATGCTCCAGTGAGTATAATGGAAACAAAATTTGGACTTGATGTATTTTTTCTTTTCTTTTCCTTTGGTATTCTCATTCATTAAGGAGGCCACAAGAAAAGGACTTGGGAGGATTGGGAAGAGAGTGTGATTAAGGTACATTGTATAAAATTCATAAATAAAGTATAAATATAAATATTATTTTTAAAATGGAAAGAAATTCCCTGCAGCTAGGTCTTATGGAAACATTTTCTCAATTGAAGTTTCCTCTGTTTAGATAATAAATTGACTGAAAACTGGCCAGCAGAGTTCTTATAGAGCAGGTGCTATTAATAATACTAGAAATAGCTATGATCAACAAATCATACCTTCAAATATCTTTTTAATCTATTTTTTCTGCTTCTGTAGCTTCTTATAATATCAGAGCTCTGTGGAACATCCAGTTTGCTGATTCAAAAATCACAATTTTTTTCTTCTATATATTTGCCATTTTTAATTTCTTTTATACAAATATAAACTTTTAAATATTTGCATCTTTCTTATACTCTCAATGTTCATTTTGTCCTTTATGAATCTATGAGTTTGTCATATATACTTAATATTGTGTTGATACATGATCCCTTCAAACTCTCTAGGACTTTTTTTTTTAATCATAGAAGGATGTTGAAAACTGTCAAAAGGCTTTTCTGCATCTTATAAGATGATGTTGTAGTTTTTTTTATTAAATATGTATTATATTTATTGATTTCTGCATGTTGAATCAAACCTACATCTCTGAAATAAAGCCAATGTGATCAGGATAAATTATCTTGTTTTTGTATTTGGTAAATAACATTTCTTGGAGTAATTTAGATTTATTTTTCAGGGATATTGGTCTGTATTTTCTATACACCAATAAATGCAGTAAATGTCTTAGTGACTCAAGGAGCTTTGTTGGGAACAAAAATACAGGGGCCCAGGGAAGTCCCTGGGGAAGAAGGGGAAATGAAAAGGGGCCCAACATCTGGTCAGAGTTCCTATGCTCTGGGCAGGCAGATGCAAGCATTGGAAGGCTGCTGGAAGCTTTCCACTAGCCCCGGGTAAGCAAAACCTCTGACACACTAGGCAGGGGGTGAAGAAGGGGCAGTCCCTGACCTGGGGGCCCCAGGGCCACACTCTGTAGCTCCAGGGGTATAGGAGAGAGGGATAAGGGAAGAGGTTCCCAACACTGACCAGAGTGCGTAGCGAATCTTGATGGAGCAGAGACACTCTATGGTTTAAGAGCTTTATTATAGAAATACAGGGAGAAAGAGAGAAGGGGAGAAGGGAGGGAGAGAGGGAGAGGGAGACAGAGAGAGAGAGAGAGAGAGAGAGGAGAGGGAGAGAAGAAGAGAGAAGACAAAGAAAGAAGAGAGGAGTGAGAGAATAAGAGTAAGAGACTGAGGTGGGGGCTGAACACCCCTTTTTATGGTCTTCACTGTTGCTAGGTAACTGGGGAGGAGTTTAGCCTGAAGGTCAGAAGCTTGGGCCATTGTCTCCATGACTACTGACCATGCTTCTCTTGTGGGGGCTGTGGGAGGTGATAACTTAGGCAGGGGCCAGAGCTCCAGGAGCATGAGGGAATGCCTACCTTGTCATGAAGGTGAATTATGACCATCAGGGTTCAGACCTCAGCTCAACTGGAGACCAGCCTGCAATTCCCCACAGAGGTTAGAGATCATAGAGAGATCTTGGGAAAGGCAGGACAAATGTTGGGTGGCTTCAAGCTTTGTGGTTTTTGTTTCTGGACTATTCATTTTAGTACTTGTTCAAACACAGGAGGACAAGAGTTAGGTGCCTATTTAACATATTAAGACAAACATGACTGCTAGGTGTTCTGAGCATTCCTCAGCCCCTATCTGTTACAGGTTATGGCAGGCATACCTTGCCCACTATACCAAAGTCTAGTCTTTCCCCAAGAGGTTCTTCTCTATGCGAACCAGCCCTTTCATCACAGTCTCTTTTGTATCTTTTCTATCTTTACTACTGGATCTGGTTCCCCTCTCTCTCTCCTTTCCTTTCCATTCTCATTTTTCCACACATGGCAAAGGTTCATTACCACCCTGGAATCTTCAAGGTGTCTCTGACTCAATATGCTTTCCCTTTTATTCACAATAAACTTCCACCATACCTAGGGACAGTTTTGTGGTTTCCTTTTCATCTGTCATTTTCAGTCCACACTGAGTTTAATACTCTAATTATTTGTAATTGGGATTATTATCTGCTTAATTATTTACATAGCAGGTGAAGGTTGGCTTGTAGAGCAAAGAATATACTACTACTCATTTATGTCTTAAAAGATTTATTTTATGTATAAGTGCTCTATTTGTATGTACACCTTAATGTCAAAGGAAGGAATCAGGTCCCATTATAGATGGTTGTGAGACACCATGTGGTTTCTGAGTATTAAAGTCAGGACCTCTGGAAGAACAGACAGTGCTCTTAACCACTCAGCCATCTATCCAGCCCCCTAGTCACTTGTTTTCAAGAGTTGTCTTTACAAGATAACAAATTTATGAAACTATGCTAATAAAAAAACTAATCTAGGCTCAAATACTGTACAGTATATAATTCCCTTCACATAACCCCAAATTATAAATAAAACATGAAACATATGCATTTATTTCTACACAAGAAATAGATCAGTGATAGTGTATTTATACACTAAAATAGCTATTGAATTGGGAAAAAGTATGAAAACTTCAATTAATACTGAATACGATTTTTCAATGTGAACTGTGGTCAATAGATAATAAAAAATCCTAAGACTCATTCAGAAAAGTAAAACATTACAAAATAAATTTGAAAGGGAAAACATCTTGTAAAGTAAATGATCAAATTTGATTCAAGGATTTTTACATAGCATAATATAATATAGAAATGCTTGAGAGGACACATCTAACTTATTAAACTTATCATATTGTTTGAACACATTATACTGTCAACAATCTTGACAGGCTAAATGAACTTGTTTATACAAATAGTTGTTCCATATTGTTTGGGGAACAGAAGCAGGAATGAACTAGGCACCAACACCTTCAATAAATCTGCTGAATATTTCTTTCATTCATAGATCCAGAAGTGATAACCAAATATAGCATTAACATGAACAATGTATCATTGGAACTTACCTATCATCACAGTAACAAACTGCTTTTTAAAGGAGAAAATGATATAATAAAATTGAAATATGAAATACTGATGCATAATAAATTGTTGTCCCTGAGTTTGACTTGGTTTATAAAGAAGAAACAGTTCCCAATATTATTAGTTTTAAAAGATATCCTCCCTAATTTAAAAATATAGACATAGAAATGTATATTATATGTATTTATGTATATATTAATATATGAATATATAAATATATACAAATCTAGAAATATGTGTATATATATATATATATATATATATATATATATACATATATATACACAAATATACATATGTGATATATATTTATGTATATATTTGTATATATGGAATCTAGGAAGTCATATTTTACATATTATGTATTGTATATATATTATATATATATTTATATTTACATATGTAATATATAATATGTATAATATATAACATTTACATATATGTAATGAATAGAGAGAATGTAAATTAGAGAGAGAGAGACTGCATATATATAATTTACATTCTCTGATACGACATATGTATGTATCTTTTAAACAATCTTGCTATATTTAGCTGCACAAAATAACTAAATCTTAATCTCATAAAGTTTGAGTTTTTACCATTTTACTTTATTTTCATAAATATTTTAAGTAACAACATTATTCAGGCATTGTTGTGCTCTGGCACAGACAATATGAGTACAAGAGACCCACCTTCAAAGAAGATGACAGTAATGTAAACAAGCTATAACTATAAATTTCAATTACAGGCAATTTATGCAATTTTGTGCTACAAAGATTTAAGGATGAATATAATTAACAAAGTTAGGAAAGTTGGTTAGAAAAATTGATTATTCTAAGTTTATAAATGTAAAAACATATTTAAAGAATATTATCTGAAAATAGGAATATCTCTCAAATATGTTAGAGGGCCAGGCCATTTGGGAGGGTGGTGATATTAGCTTATTACATATTCTTGAGGAACTTTGAATGAATGAGTATAAGAAAGACAAAATTGATGGGAGGAATTATGCCACATTCCCTGTATTTGGAGCATGATCATCATTTATATGCAAACTATAAATGATCTATTATGAGGAATTGGCAGTCAATCAAGAATATTTATTAATACTTCTAGATGAATATTATGCCATCACCCCATAACAATCTCTGCTGTGCCTGATGTCCTTCAGGGATTCTTTTGGAGCACTTTGAAATTAGTTACTAAACACTTCTAAATTGGGTTCAAACAGTTCAACTAAAATGTATTTTATCATCTATATTCATTCATTCTAAAATGTCTTATATACACATTGCTTATTGCAGTTCAGCAGACATTCCAAAATGTGCTTGGAAGGTAACCTGATACGTTCAATAGTAGGATAGTAAAGCATACTTTAAGACATTGGGATATACATTCTTTCACTCTATATGTTCAAAGAAGAAAGTAAGTCTCTAAATTACACCTTGCCAAATCAAATCTAAAGGAATTAAAATGGAAATGTAATATTCTATTGAGGGATGATTAGGTATGGGGGTAGAACTCATTTCTTTGCCTGCCTAGCACACAAGAACCCTATCACCATCTAAACCAGACATACTATTATATTCTTGTTATGAAATCATAAGTCTACTGTCATTCTCTGCTATACATCAAGTCTCCCTCTGATCAATCTGGTTTATATTATACTGTAGTTCACAGATTAAATAAGAGAAATAGATAGGAATTTAAATTCAATGTCGGAATAAAGCTGCAAGGCCTGCCACAGATGTCTCGTATATTATTTTATTCTTGAAACCTTAGTGTTCTCTGGATTTTAGAAGCTAAATAATCTAAAGTTCTGTATCCTTAGTTTTAAGAAAGCTAAAAAATTAATAAACTATGCAGAATTTTATTTAAGCTAAACCAAATGAAAGCAAAGTTTGCCTATCAAGCAAAACTCTAGGTTCTAGGGTATATAATCCAAATAAGTGTATCTTCTCAGAAAGCAGTACTATGGTAAGATTTCTAAAGTGAACACATTCAGGGGGCATCTTCCTTCATGTAGGCAATATGCCTTTCCCCAAGGAGTGAAAGTTTCTTGAGATGTAATCCTCCATCCTCCATCATCACATAGGGATAGAAAATTTTTTTCATTCATACCTATTTCTAAAACTTGCAAATGCATTAGTATCACTCTTCAATGAGTAGTTGGCTGTCTTCCTTTTCTCCCTACTCCCTCTCCTGTTCATGTTAAAATTAATTCTATTTGTATGGTTTTTGTGGATTCCAGAAGACAACATTAGATTCTCAGAAATATAGTTATAGACAGTTGTTTGGGTCAGGATATAGGTACTGTGAAATTAATTCATGAATAAAATTCAGGTCCTCTGAAAGAGCAGGGGAATGTTCTCAATTGCTAAGTCATCACTTTACCACCTCTTATTTTCTGATAAATCAAAGCCTCTAAAATTTTGTTCCAAGTTTGAGAACCTTAGAGTCAAAGTATTCCTTACTTTGTTTTAAGTAATATATGAAATTCAAAATGCAAACGATTGCTACACTTAACTTGATTTCTTTTAAGGGGTGACTCTTCCTTGCTTCAATGCAGGTTTCTATGAAGAATCATCAGAACATGCATAATAATCTAATGGTGCATGGTCACATGAGATGTGACTGCCACATATCTATATTATCAATGACACTTATCTTGAGATATGTTTTCACTTGTTTTATTTTTGGTCTGTCTTTTGCAGGAATAGATCACACCTTTAAAACCCTATCAGAGTCTATGTATTTAAATCTTAAATGTTATAATTTGTCTTAGATATGAGTAAGAAACACACACTATAAATATTACTGAGCATGTGATATGCACTGAGAAAGAGAGAAAGAAAGAAAGAAAGAAAGAAAGAAAGAAAGAAAGAAAGAAAGAAAGGTCCAAACTTGGAGAGATGTTCCAAGCTTATAGTCACAGTAGTTGAAATGACAAAGGAAAATAATCCAGTGGAGTCAGGGACAGCATGGGCTAGAGAATATGCTTCTGCTTGAGTAAAATAAATCACTATTGCATAGACAACTCAGGGAAACACTTTTTAAATTTTCAGAGTTAGTGTTGAGGTTCTCAATCTAAAAAAAAAAAAAACAATCAAAACATATATTTAAAATGTTAAATCAGTTGCAAATGTAATGTAAAAATATAGTATATTGATCAATTACACTACCTGTAACAAGTTAGAAAAACTTGTTAAGAAAAAGTAATTTTCAGTTTCTAAAATTTTTATATTATAACATAAAAGATAATATTTTGTTAAATAATATTTTGAAGGGATATATATCAATTAAAAAGAAATTTATTTAACATATTTTTATTTTATTATTTCACAAAAATCAATCCTCTAATATTTAAGTCATAAGTAATCTGAGAAATAAATCTGGGAAACAAAATCATTTACAATAGCCTCTAGTAATATAAAATATCTCGGGGTCACTCTAATTAAGTGAGACCTATAAAACAAAAACTTCAAGTATTTGAAGAAGGAAATTGAAAAAGAAATCCAAAGATGTAAAGATATCCCATGCCCATGGATCATTAGGATTAATATACTAAAAGTCACCATCTTATTAAAGCAATCTATAGATTCAATACAATTTAATTCCCTTCAAAATTCCTTCACAACTCCTTACAGATTTTGAAAAGATAATTCTCAAATTCTCACAGAAACATAACTAGCCCACAGTAGCTCCAACAATCATGAAAAATAAAGGAACTGATGGACATATCACCATCCAAATTTTAAGTTGTACTATACAGCTATAGTAGCAAAAACTGCATAATCCTGGCACAAATGCAAAATATTGATCGATAGAATTGAATTAAAGACCCAGATATAAATCTACACATCTACAGACACCTGATATTTAAGAAGAATCAAGAAATATACAGTGGAAAAAAGAGAAAAATCTTCAAAAAAATGGTGCTAGCCAAACTGGATGCCTTCATGTAGAAAATACAAATATATTCATAAGTATGGCCCTGCACAAAACTCAATAGTTTGGTCTAAGTGGACCAAAAAGATCACATCATAAAATCTGACACACTAAACTGGAAAGGAGAGAAAGTGGGGAACAGTCATGAATGAACTAGAATAGGATAAAACTTTCTGAACAGTATACCAAATAATACAATTAAAAATAGCTACAGGTCTAAACGGAGGATTTTCAGTAGAGAGATCTCAAATGGCTAGTGAACACTTAGACATTTTACACATCCTTAGCTATCAGGAAAATGTAAATCAAAACCACTATATCATCCTATCTTACTCCTGTCAGAATGACTAAAATCAAAAGGAAATAGAGCAAGGGTAATGCTCCTCCTTTGCTGCAGAGAGGGAAAACTTTTACAATCATGATAAAAGTTATTATGGTGGTTCCTATAAAGATGGAATCAATCTATTTCAAGATCCATGTATACCACTCTTGGGTATCCTACCAAAAGATGCTTCACTTTATACTACAAGGTGACTTGTTCATCTATGTTCATTGCAATTTTATTTATAGTAGCCAGAAACTGGACACAACCTAGATGTCTGTAAACTGAAAAATGAATAAGGAAACTGCGGTACAGTTACACAATGGCATATTAGTGAGCTGTAAAACGGAAATCATCCTGAAATTCACAAGCAAAAAGCTATCACTAGAAAAAAAATCACCCCAAGTGGGGTAAAACAGATTTAGAAAGATAAATATGGTATGTATTCATTTATATGTATATATTAGTCATTAAATGAGTGGGTATCAGCCTATAATCCCAAAACTCAGAGTCGATAGGTGTAGAGGAAAGGTGGAGGGAAGTGGAAATAGATCTTTTGAGAGAATTGGAGGCAAGCAGTATGGGAAAGTGAGGACCATTTGATGAGAGGGAGGGAAGAAAGGGTTGAGGGAGAGAACACTTTTAAAGTTGAGTGGCCTTTGTGGGTGGTATGAAAACCTAGGACAGTGGAAACTCCCTTAGATACATTAAAGTGATATGAAGTCTGAAAATAATGAAGAATGGAGTTCCAATTACGTGTCTTGCCTTGATACTAGATTTTTCAGTATGAGGACTAGGACACGTCTAATTGTATTGTTAGCAAAAGGTATCCCAAGGAAATACCCAAACAATCCAAGTACCTGACAAGGAAATAGGTTGTTCTCTACTAACAGTAAAGCATTAATGCTGAAGACAACACATACACAACTCACTGGACATGGAGAAGCCAAGCTGGTGTCTGCGTAAAACCTTTACCACTACATTCTTGTGGATTTGATATAGGAAGCGACTCTGCAGCATACCAAAGAGAAATGTAAACACCACCCCAGCCATAAAACCCTTGATCTATAATCCTTCCTTCCTACAGAATATGCTCATACAATAGTGGCACGAAGCCACCATGTGAGAGTAACCAACCAATGGTCTTATTTGACTTGAGGCCCTTTCAACAAGATGGATCCCATAGCTGACATTGCTTGGGTGACCAAGAGCCAGAGACACAATAGTCCAGATTCCCAGGGTAAAACCAAATAATACTTGTATATAAAATATAATAACATGACTCCTAATGACGTTGTGCTATATTCATCAATCAATCAATCAATCAATCAATCAATCAATCAATCAATGCCCTTTTCATCATCAGGGGTACTTTCTCCTGTAATATATGGGAACACAAAGTCTCACTTCAAAAATTATGCAGCAAGAGAGAGGGACCTTAGAAAACACATCTCTAAATGAGATGCCTTCATCAAATCCCTTCTTTTAAAGCTCAGTGAACCCCCACAGAAGAGGAGGCAGAAAGTGTAAAAGCCAGATGGGATGGTAAAAATCATGAAAACAAACCCCATTAAGTCAATCAAGTAAACGTTATAAAAACTCACTCAAACTAATGTTTCAGAGAGACTTAAACATCAAGAACTTGTCCTGCACAAGCCAGCAAAGCTCTTCTGCATATCTATGTCTACATCTATCTATATTTATGTCTATGTCTATATCATCGCTATCTATATCTGTATGTATATCTATAACTATTTCATCTATCATCTATGCTTATATATTCTATCCATATCCTTTCCAGTGATGATGATTTAGGGTAAAGAACCCAGGATGAAATATGGTCTCTAAAAAGGGAATATCCTTTCAATATATTGCATGTTTAAGACTGGGATTTAAGTATTAAGAAACCCCATATACTTTTAGAAATCGTATGATTTGGAACTGTAGCAGAGTGGTTGGGCTATGCCACTTTGGGTCCTGGCAGGTCGCACCTGCGCAAACACACAGAAATTATCTTTGGATCTGTGAATGAAACACACACACACACACACACACACACACACACACACACACACACACACACACACCTTAGTTTTAAATGCCTTGGCTACCTCAAAGGTAGCTTAAACCTTCCCCTGCTACTCTTGGCCTAAAAATCTCAAATGGCTGCCTGGCTTTATCTTCTGCTGCTATTGCATTCCATTCTTCTTCCCAGAGTCATGGTGAATCTCTCCTTTCCAACTGGCTAAACTCAGTGTCCCGCCCCATGTTCAACCATTGGCCATTAGCGACTTTATTGATTGATGAAAAACCAATTGGGAACAAGGACCTTTAGTACTTGGGCACACAGATTCTAGATTGAGTAAAAGCATTAGGATCAATCTCCAGCCGGGCTTGGTGGCACATACCTTTAATCCCAGCACTTGAAAGGCAGAGGCAGGCAGATTTCTGAGTTCGAGGCCAGCCTTGTCTACAGAGTGAGTTCCAGGACAGCCAGGGCTATACAGAGAAACCCTGTCTCGAAACAATCTCCAACACGGAGCTGCCATTAGTAATTATATTAATACAATAAACAATGTTAATTAAAATGTACTTGAGATATAAATTTCTAAACACATGTTAACCAGCCAACCATTTCTCTTCTTAGTTCTTTCTTAGCAGTATTTATTTTGAGATAACAAGTAAAAAGTGAAAAAAAAAATAGGCAAGTATATATGTATTGATAATTTCCTAGACAAAACTTTAGAAAATACCGAGAAATAAAGGTCTGGTTAAAAAACAAGAAAACTTTATTCTTCTTGCTGAGACTTGTTTAATTTTTGATAATATTTCAAAACGATGAGCAAAATATCAAGTGTGCAAAAGAGGCATACACTGTAAAATAATAAGCATGATCATCTTCCAAAATATCAATATTTTCTCTATTCCAGATGAACCTGAACTTCTTTAAAATAATTTTAAAAATGTGTGTGGTATATGTGCAAGGCCTTAAGATTCTTTGCATTTGTAGATGTGGGTGGTGCAAGCATTTGTACACCCTGGTCTACTTTGGTTATTTTTTTCTTACAAAATTCTTGTCTAAAATATTCTAGACAGGGTCCTCTTTGAAACTTGAGATCATTTAATTTGCTTAGTTTGCTGACCACTGAGCCCCAGAATGTAGCTTTCTTCATCCTACTAACAATGTGGTACAGATCACATACCCATTTTTAACATGAGCACATGCAGGAATGACTGAATGCTCAAAGCAGTTATCTACTAACTTGTTTTTCTGGTTTTTATTTTCAAACCATGACGCTTCTGGTTTATCAAATTTAATATTGAAATTATATGTATACAAATTACTCTGGTTAGTAGATTTTAATCCACTGTGGATGAAAAATAAGGATAGCTAAGGCAAATTATATTAAGTTGTGGGGCAATGGGCTATGTACAGGCAGCCTTGTCTCCAGTCGAGTTGAGGTCTTGAAACCCAGTGAAATCCCGTGGTGGTAATTTCCACCTACATGGGATGGAAGGCTTTCCCTCATGACTCCTGGACCCCTGGCTCCTGTCAAAGTTACTGCCCCCACAGTCCCCACAACACCAACAGGAAAATCGCGTGGCTATCATTCATGTAGGCTTCTAGCCTTCAGGATAGACTCCTCCCCACAGTTACCTAGCAACAACAAGATAACATGCCCACTATAAGAAGTGCTGTTTGGCCGCTCCTTGTCCTCTTTCTTACTCTCTTAGCTCTCTCTCTCTCTCTAAGCATTTACCTCTCTCTAAGCCTTCGTCTTTCTTACTCTCTAACTCTCTTTCTCTCTTTCCCTTTCCCCTTCTCTCTTCTTGGCCATGGCCAGTCTCTCTCTCTTTATCTTCCTTCTTTCCCCCTGTCCCCTCTTCCCCTCTCTCCGGGTCCTAGTGCCACCCCGGACCCCTATTCTGTTCTCAGCTCCTTTCCTTTTTTAAAAATTTATTGTTTTAATTGGATATTTTATTTATTTATATCAAATGTTATCCCCTTTCACAGTTTCCCCTCTGCAAACCCCTCTCCCACCCTCTTTCTATGAGGGTGCAACCCCACCCACTTACCCACTTCTGCTTCTCTGCCCTAGCACTTTTCTATACTGGGGCTTCAAGCCTTCACAGGACCAAGGTCCTCCCCTCCCATTTATAAGGCCCCTTTAGCTTCTTCAGTCTCCTTCCCCTGACTCCTCCATTGGGGTTCTTGTGCTCAGTCCTGTGGTTGGCTACAAGCTACCCTCAGCACCTGTATTGGTCAGGATCTGTCAGAGCCTCCCAGCAGACAGCTTTATCAGGTCCTAGTCAACAAGCACTTCTTGGCATCAGCAATGGTATCTGGGTTTGGTGTATGCATGTGGGATGAATCTCCAGATGGGGAAGTCTCTAGATGGCCTCCTTCAGTCTTTGTTCCACTCTTTGTCCCTATATTTCCTTTAGTCAGGAGGAATTCTGGGTTAAAATTTTGGAGATGGGTGAGTGCCCCCATCCCTCAATCGGTGGGAGGGGGGGGGCATGCCTAACCTCTGGATATGGTCTCAACAGTTTCTTCCATCCCTTTGTGGGGTATTTCAGCTAATGTCATCCCAGTGGAGTCCTGGGAAGCTCTTGCTTTCCTGGCATCTGGGACTTTCTGGTTGCTACTGCCAGTTCCCCATCCTCCATTGCTACACACTTCTTTTCAATTTCCTGACCCTCTGTACATCTCCTCCATCTCCTCCCAACCTGCTTCTTCCCCCTCCTTTTCTGCTCCCCCTCTTCTCTTCCTCCCAAATCCCTCCCAGCCTCTACTTCCTTCGATTATATTATCTGCCCTTCTAAGTAGGACTGAAGCATCCACTTTTTGGTCTTCCTTTCTCTTGAGCTTCATGTGATCCATGAGTTGTATAGTGAGTATTTCACTCTCTTTGTCTAATTACTTATCAGTGAGTTATATACCTTGTGTGGTCTTTTGTGACTGAGTTATCTCACTCAGAATGGTATTTTCTAGATCCATCCATTCGCCTGTGAATTTCATGAAGTCATTGTTTTTAATAGCTGAGTAGTATCATATTATGTAAATGTACCATATTTTCTATATCCATTCCTCAGTTGAAGGACATATGGGTTGTTTCTAGCTTCTGGCTATTATAAATATGGCTGCTATGAATATAGTGGAGCATGAGTCCTTATTACATGTTGTAACATTTTCTGGGTATGTACCTAGGATTGGTATAGCTGGGTCCTCAGATAGTACTATATCCAATTTTCTGAGGAACCACCAGACTCATTTCCACAGTGCTTGTATCAACTTTCAATCCCACCAGCAATGGAGGAGTGTTCCTCTTTCTCCACATCCTTGCTAGCATCTTCTATCACCTGAGTTTTGATCTTAGCCATTCTGATTAGTGTGGATTGTTTACATTTTCAAAGGAATAAGAACTGTTCATGATGTGGAGACATATAGTAAACTAGAAGAAATGGATAGGGCAGAAGCTGAGCCTGACATCTTGAATCCCAAGTAGCAGAGATTGCAGTGGAAAATGGCATGAAGTCTTTATCTTCTGAAAGTTCACCTTCAGAGATATAATTCCTCTAATATAGTCTTTCCGGCTAAACCTTTCAAAACATTACCATCAACTAGGACTAACTATTCAAATGTCTGAGATTATGAGGAACACTTGTTACCTAAAATACCACACATGCCAATTCTAGATTTGGGATGTCTATAATATATTAAAAGTGCTATTTACTGAGAGTTAATACAAACTCGGGTATTCTCATATGTTATAATACACTTTAGCCATCATATTTAGCCATGTTTAGGAACACTACTGTTTACAAAGACTTCAGTTCATCTACATGTTGTAGGTAGTAGCTGTTAAAGGTATTAAACACACACACACACACACACACACACACACACACACACACTCTAAAATGCACATAGTAAATAAATTAATGAAATAACAATGACAATAGCAAAAAATGAAAATACTTTTCTGATTCTCAAATCATTGATATCATGCTTGAAGCCAAGACAATGATGTAATCAGATAGAATATAGATCATAAGAGAATGAAAGAAAAGGCTAAATTGTAAACTTTGGGATTTAAGTTCATCTTGCTTTAACAACAATTCCTCTTTTAAGTTAC
Organism: Mus minutoides; assembly: GCA_902729485.2. Taxonomy (NCBI): domain Eukaryota; kingdom Metazoa; phylum Chordata; class Mammalia; order Rodentia; family Muridae; genus Mus; species Mus minutoides. The sequence continues at coordinate 215,387 of LR749941.1, read as the reverse complement.
TAAGATGTGTATGTTAAGCTGTATTCAATCAGTTTGTATTAGAAAAAATTTATGCCATGGCATTAGAAATTAATTCACATACTACAAAAGATATACCATTTTCTAGTCAGTCTGACAAAAGTTCAAGTGATTTCATGTACATTTCATTCAGATTGTGTCACTGGATTTTGCTAACAGAGAAATTTTTTCACCTGAGGCTATAACTTGTAAGTCAAGTAAAATGGCTTAGTCATGTACACATCGGGTTGATAATGTTTATCACACACTAAATGCTTGAGCTAACATAGAGTACACACACCTCATCAGCTAATATTTTTGATACTCTTTCACAGTTAAAAGTGCTGCCTTATAAAAATAAACAGAAGAAAAGTATGTATTTAAATAGCCAAATCCAGATCATGAGGATATAAAATAGATTTTCTTTTTACTGTGATTTATGTTGGTCTGTGGGCACCAGAAGATGAGATCCAGGACAGCCAAGGCTACACAGAGAAACCCTGTCTCTAAAACAAAAACAAAAACAAAATAATACATTCTTTAAAAGACATTCTTTTGATGATACTAAAAGAGATGGTAAACATTAGAGTAATATAGAATATATTTTACAATGTGTGTATGTGGGGCCATGAGGGCAGCCTCTTTTGATTGAATGAGGCTTGCTCTGGAGACCCAGTAGAAAATTCTACAAGGGACTGAACAGTGAGCCATGTTCCCAGAGACAGGTGCCTGACATCACAGAGCGCCCAACTCCATAACTCTATGACTATCAGTTACACAGACAAAGCCCCAAGCTCCTGACATTCTGGCTAGACTCCATCCCCACAGTTACCTGACAATAGCCAGGTATGCTCCTCCCCACAGTTACCTGGCAACACAAGGTAGCCCAGCCCATAGGTGCTGCTTGACTCCTCCTTGCTCCGTTTAATCTCACCTTTCTTATTATCTCTAGCTCTTTTTCTCTTTCTCCCTTCCCCACTCCTTCTTTCTTTCTGCCTTCTCTCGTTTTCCCTGCCTTTCTACAATAAAGCTCTAAAACCATAGACTGTCTCTGTTCAACAAGGCCTGCTGTGCTTGAAGGATGGGATAAGCTTTCCCCTAAAGAGCCTCATTTAACCTCCCATGGGAAGGCCTATTTGTACTCCAGCCAAGGACTGGACTAAGCAATCTCCTAGTGCCTCCTCTATCCCTGTCCTCTCCTCTATTTGGCCCCAAGGTTGACCGAGCAGCCCTGGGGTCCCCATTTTGTTCTCAGATCTTACACAGTGTCCAGCAAAGTCTGGGATGCCCGAGGCTGAGAACCTGTTATCTCTGGCCCCTGGGCAGGGGCGGGGAGGTGTTTCAGTGGCTTCCCACAGCCAGACACCCACCCAGGAACATCTGGGAAGTGTATGGCAGTCCTCCTGCATCTGTCTGCCCAGAGCACCTGAACTCTGGCAGGATACAAGTTTTCTCCCACTCCCTTTATTCCCCCATGCCCAGTGCCCTACATGGATAAATACATGATATATACCTCTGAGACATAATCATTGTACTATATGAAATTTCCAAATTAATATTTAATTAAATCTCAAGGAAAACTTGTTTTAAATAAAAATGTGGCGATTCTGTGTTTTCATTGGTCCTGAAGGATAACAATTTGTTTATATTTTATCTTTCAAAATTCTACTTAGTGGGCCAGGTGTGGTGGCTCATGCCTTTAATCCCAGCACTTGGGAGGCAGAGGCAGGCGGATTTCTGAGTTCGAGTCTAGCCTGGTCTACAAAGTGAGTTCTAGGACAGCCAGGGATATACAGAGAAACCCTGTCTTGAAAAACCAAACCAACCAAACAAACAAACAAACAAAATTCTACTTAGGCAAATAAATTTTACTACAGTTTATTAAGTGAATATCCATGTCCATTGATTTAAAGAAATTGTTTTGTAAGCAAATATAATATAATATGCTAATATAAAAACGAGAAAAATATATATAATTTATTATTTATGGTTTGATTTTTTTAGATATTAAAATACTCATTTTGAGTTTCATTTCATGGTCTAATGAAAAGAATATTAGTTTTTTGCTGTCATTTGCTTATTTCAACCTCAATAACTTTCCTATTTAAAAACACTATAAACTGATAAACATTTTTGTTTGTGATCATGCTAAATATACTGAGTCATCAAAAAGCATGCTTTTTGTTTTTCAGGCTAAGATTCTAAACAAATGTCCATGCATCTGGAACCTTAACTTCTTTTATTTCCAAATGATTAACTTTTTCTTTAAAATGCAAATTTAACTCTCTCCTGGCCTTTCTCATAACTTGTATGCTTTATTTCTGGTCCTTGATTATAGGGAATGGTAGTAATTTAGTTATCACTAAACATAATTATTTTACAGCATATAATACATACTATTTATTGAAACAAAATAAATAAAGTTTAGTTTTGGCATAATGTTCTATGTTTCTTGTATAATATAACAAAAAACAACTTTGACACACTTTTTATATTTCCTCTTTAGGGGCATACCCAAATTTCAATGACCATATTTTAAGAAGGTAGACAAGATACATAGTAAACTAAATTTCACTCCAAGTCATACTGTATACTCTCATTGTGTTTTGCTTTTTGGAAATATATATGCTTAATTTCTTCAACTGTTAGTGATTTACATGTCATATATGAAATATAAATATTACAACTCATTTATAAGAATAAATTATATGGTCATGTTTATATTTCACTAAATTAGTTTTGTTAATATTTTATTTTCTCATAAATCAGTAAAGACAAACAGTCTTTAGGACATTTGTGGTGATACCTCTGTTTCGTTACAGAGGTGATATTATGATATTATGAATAGTGCTTGTTTCTTTTGCCTTTGGTCTTGCACTATGTTGTATTATGTTTTAACGTATTGTTTTTTTTTTTAATTTTATCCAAACATAATTGTCTGAATTTCAAATACATCTATCAATACCTTTAACTTTCTTTTTCTAGGATCTCTCCTTTCCTCAGATTTCTTTTCTTCCTTTGTTTGTTTTCTTGACACCATTACTAACTCTATAGACCCAGAGTGAGTATGAACTTCTGATTTTCCAGATTCAGAATTCTAAAGACTAAGAGTGAAGATAGCCAGTAGAGTTCCCACCTCAGTTTTGTTCCAAGTACTATCAGTGGGCCACTTTACTTTGTTATCAGTCTCAGCCATAGTATAAGAACAGTATTACTCAATCACAGTAATATTAGGCTTTTCAAAAGGCTAAATATTATGCTTGTGGCTTTCTGCATTTTATTTTCCTAATTCATTTATCTTTATTTCATTTCATTTCTGTGACAAAGATATAATTAATTTATACTATATCACTTTGGAGTGGAGAGTTTGGCAACTTATTTCTTACTTTATTTTTCTAATTAATTCATTTAAAATTAAATCTATGTTGTTGGCAGCATCTCAGAAGTTGTAAGGCATATCATGTTAAGCTCAAAATATTACATTTTTATATTGTGCTTTTTTAATAGAAAGATTTTAAATCTACCCCAGAATTTCTATTAGTCTCTTAGTATTTAAATGTTTTTATTTATTTTGAATTTATTTGATTGATTATATTTTTAAAAATTTCAAAATGGAGCTCACTCTAACATCCTTCCTTCCACATGCAATCTCAAAGAAATAGGCTTATATAATACCTACCCCTTTAAATAGCCACAAATCTAAAAAACTAAACAATAAGATAAAATGAACTTTCACATATCTTGGAAGTTTCTTAGATTGTGTTACTGAAATTCATTTCAGATAATTTGAGTGATGTTTACTTGCTTATCATCTAGAAAAGGCTTCTTTCCCTATTTCTTGCATTCTTTTATCATACACTATAAGTGTGGAATCATATTATTAAAATAATGATGTATAAATGAATAAATGATCAACTCCAATGAGCATGAAGACAGTACTCAGGCATTCAGAATTAGCACAAAAATCCACTCCCTATAGAAATGTGAAACTTTAATTTATATGAATACTCTCTTAAGAATTGATAATAGAGAAATTGAACTACACTTTTATCATAGTCAGAAAGATAAAATTATATTTGTGCATTTGATGTTGAAACTAGCAACTAACAAAACATTAAAATAAAATTTAACTTCATTAGATATTTAGGATTATTTTGGAATAGAAGTTAATTCTTTGTTTATTCTATGCATGTTTACATGTGTGTGAATTCACATACAGCACAGTTCATGTACTATGTAGAGCAATATTCAAAACTATTTTTCAAGACCATCTTTATGGAATTGCCCATATTTACTGGTATCTGTAAAAAGAATATATAATATTATAGTATATAAAGTTAATGTTATACATATAACCTAATAAAATAGCAGAAGCCATTTTTATAATGAAAAATAATGGAGTGGGAAATTATTTTTCTGCTTTTCAAAGGCAGGAGAATAAGAGCAAGTGGTAGCAGTCAAGTTATAATCTTTAGTTTATTATTGTCACAATCCATTGAGTCAAAATATCTCCAGAAAACTTAACTAAAGAAAGAGAGTGGCCATCCATGTTCACTCCTTCCCATCCCACAAGCACAACTATTCTTTAATCAAACCATATGGGAAAAAAATCTTTATTCCACATGTTCTCTGGAGTCCTCTGGGGCTTGTAATCACTGCATCATAAACCAGTTTTCTTTCTCATCCATAGCTCTGTGAGACTCCTTTAGGATATCCTTTTTCCACCTAAAATAATCTTGTTAAAATGTGTTCTATTTCTCCACTGTTTCTAGATCATCAAGCCAAAACAAGCGCCAGTTTAATTTCAAACCATAATAGAAACAAAACAAAAATGAAAACATATATAGTTTTAGAGTTACTATGGTAGATTTTGTTATATTTGACAATGTATAATAGATTGTGAAGCATTAACATATGTAGGCCTCAATTTTTTAAAACCTACTTTTAATAAGGCTTCTCAAATGATGCAACCCCCCTTCTAGCCCACCATCCAAAGTTAGAGAAGAAAAGATGGTAAATGGGACAACAGGGTGAGGACCTGTTTAGAATTAGTTCTTTGGGGCTATTCCAAACTCTGTCATGTTGCCAGTAATCTAGTTCAGTAGTATAAGGAGAGCAAACTGAATCAGCAGCAGTGGCCCGATCTACAAGCAGAAACCACAAGTCCTCTGTGGTCAACTGGCACAAGACAGTGGCAGTGACCAGTACAAGCCAAAATCCAAGACGTTGTCTGCTCTGCCTCTCTCAACAAAGTGAATATCAGCAAACATGAAGATATGAGAGCAACAAAGCATTGCAAAGCTAACAACTATGCAAGCACCCAGCACTGTGCTTTATATATATACTCTCTCCAAACATCATATGCCCTCCCACGGGTCTTGCCTCAGCAATATACTACATGAGTCTGTCTTAGCAAAATACCTTATGAGTCTGTTTCACTTGACATATGCAGAGACTTCCTCTTCAGACATGTATGATCTGAAGCAAACAACACAAGAAATCTTGCTTGTTGATTTTTGCCTTATTTAAACTTGGTCTTCTGTAGCATGAATTGTCATGTTACAATGTCGCTGAAGATGATCTTGGACTGATTTTTAATCTCATAATTCCCATGTATTAGGACAATAAGAAAGTTCAACCAAGGTGCATCTGAAATTTGATTTTTAAGATTCAAAGGGTTATTAGTAATAAATTCAAATTTGTTTTTATTAAATATTCATTCTTATTATTAATAAAAATTCATTTACTTTCTGTATTTTTTCCAATTTAAATTTTGTGGAAACATGTAAGACATGCCAATAAATAGCTGGGCCCTCTGAATATATGCTAATTTATGATTCTGTTATTTGCTAATTGTATTCATTCATGTGCATTATAAATTATTATTTCATTCTATTAGGATTAGTGTATTTATTTCATTAATTTTTGCAATTTATTTCAAGAAATTTTCAGAATTAAACTAATCTCAATTAAATGTGAAAGTTAATTTTGATATTTTCAAAAACTTATTTATAATATTTTTTCATATGACACAACTATATAATTTCCCCTTCCACTTTCCTTTTCTCAAATCCATTTGTATAGCCATCCTTGTTCTATTTTAAATTCATAGTCTGTTTTTTCATTAAATGTTTGTGTGTGTGTGTGTGTGTGTGTATGTGTGTGTGTGTACACACATTGGAATCAAAATGTGGTATTGGATAAGGAATTGTAGTTTGTTTTTGTTTTTTTCCCTGAGGCATCCTGCTTTCTGACTCTCAGTATAACTGGAACTTAACAAGGACAACAATATACATGGTAATGTGTTTTTAGTCATGGTAGGATGTAACACTTGGACCTTAGGAGAAGATCTTAATTAGAGAATTACAGAAAAACAAAGAACTATTGACACTGAGTATGCAACAGAACATTAAAATATTTTTCCACTACTTCTGTTCCTATTATAAAATCTATTGATATTTTCAGAGTTTATCGTTATATTTTAGTGCCAGAATTAAACTAACAACCAGTAGGCTTATCCTGAGAGTTTCTTATTAGCATGTGTACTAATCTAACAGTACATTTCAAACTTCTTTTGTTACCCAGATATCAGTCTGCTCTGAATGATAGCTAAATGATAATTTAAACGTGAAAAGTTTTATCTTGGCCCTTTGCACTAGAGATTTCAGTGGTAGGTTGGAACCATTACACTTAGATTCACAAGAAGTCAGAAACTGCAAAATTGGCATGAGGCAGACAACTGCTCAGTAAAGGTTTACCAGAGAACAAAGTTCCCAAAGGGAATGAGCTATGCATATATTACCTTCAAAGACTAGTCTATATCCTAGTAGTTTATTTTGGGACTTAGAAATGATTTACTTTGAATTTACCTGTGGTCAATCATTGAATCATCTCATCTGATCTGGTAGAATTAAGTATCTTTTATATTGCCTTAACTAGACAGTTTACATGCCTAATCCATATTCTCCTGAGCACCACTTCCACAATTCAAATCCACCTTTTCATTGCTACTTGGATGACCAATAAGTGTATCAAAGTAGACAAGTTCAAAGTAGAGCCAAGCTCTATTCCTACCACAGAGAAATGAATTTGCCCCAAGCTCTAAATCTCATAAATACTTTAAAGGACTAAGAGCATAAATAATTTCACTCTTAACGCTGTATTTTTAAAATGGAAAAATTCTATATTTTGAGAGATAATAACATTGAAATGCAGTCATAGAGGAAGAAATAGCTTAAAGATTAAGTAGAAATCCCACTATTGGAGAGACTTAGAATAAAATTAGGCGAGAACAACAAATTAAAAAGCATTAAAACTATTTTCCTTTTATGGCTGTCACAGCACAGATCATTTTTTCTGCTATATCCTTACATGCAAAATATTTTCACAATTGTGAAAAGCTGAGGATTAACTATTAGCTTGATTGTCACTGTTAAGTACATTGATATACCCTTGATATTTCATATATCAATACTGAAATTTAGTAGGCCAAAAACAGTATCTTTTCATGATTGTGTACATTTAATAAATGGTCTAATTGAGGCAAATAGCAATATAATCAGATTATTTTTTATTCTCAGGACAAACAACATATTTTTATTAAATAGTTTATATAAATTATCTTCAAATGAAAATTTTCTGGGAATATAATGTCACAATAGTCTCTGTAATATCAATCTTTCTTAATATATTTACATAGAAAAATATTGTTATAATATAACAAACTAGATAAACATATTTTATATATATTTACATTTTAGATACATATACATTTTAGATAAAATTGTAATGAAATTTAGATCACAAAAAATCCCATGATATATTCTACATTTAACTAAATACTTCTTAAAATAATTATTTTAAATGCCTTAGCTTTGTAAATGTTCTTTTTTAATTAATTAATTAATTAATTTGTTTATATCCCCCAAACTGCTCCCCATCCTTTTCCCTCTATCACCAAGTCCTTCTACCCAGCTCCCTTTCCTTTCTCCTCTAAGAGGTGCGACTATTTATGGAAATCCCCTCATCAGGCACATCATGTCTTTGCCAGACTAGGCAGATCATCTCTGACTGAGGCCAGACAGGACAGCCATGAAGACTGAGGGGGAGTGGAGGATCATGGTATGAGTGGCCTTATCCTAGACCCTGTATGTTCTTTGGTTGGTGGCTCAGATCTGAGAGCTCCCAGGTATCTAGATATGTTACCTCTGTTGGTTGTTTTTTGAGGTTCCCATCTACTCCTGGGCCTTCTATCTTTTTGCCAACTCTTCCAAAAGTGTCCATGACCTCCATCTGGTGTTTGGATGTGGATATCTGCTTCTGTTTCAGGCTGATGCTAGATTGAGATCTCCCACAAAAAGAACTACCAAAGAACTCCTATACCTGATAAACATCTTCAGCAAAGTGTCCAGATATAAAATTAACACAAACAAATCTGTAGCCTTTCTTTATACAAAGAATGAATGGCCAAGACAGGAAACAACATCATTCACTATAGACACAAACAACATAAAACATCTTGGTGTAACTCTGACCAAGGAAGTGAAAGACCTTTATGATAAGAACTTCAAGTGTCTGAAGAAAAAAATCAAAAGAGAGCTTAAAAGATGGCAAGACACCTTAGAGCTCATAAACCGATAGAATTAACCTAGTAAAATGACCATCTTAACAAAAATGATATACAAATTCAGTGAAATCACTGTCAAAATTCCAACCCAGTTCTTCACAGAGATAGAAAAGACAAACTCTCTACTACATCTGGAATAACAAAAAACAGGATAGCAAAACCAATTCTCAACTATAACATAACTTCTGGAGGAATCACCATCCCTGACCTCAAGCTGTACTACTGAGCAATAGTTTTCAAAACCACATGGTATTGGTAGAGAGACAGGTAAGTAGATTAGTGGAATAGAATTGAAGACCCAGAAATAAACTCACAAACCTATAAACACTTGATCTTTGACAAAGGAAATAAAATAATAGAGTGGGGGGAAAAAAGCATCTTCAACTAATGGTGTTAATTCAACTGGCAGTCTGTATGTAGAAAAATAAAAATTCATCTATATTTGTCACCTTGTACAAAGCTCAAATCCAAGTGGATCAAGGACCTCAAGGTAAAACAAGATACATTGAATCTAATAGAAGAATCAGTGGAAAATATCATTGGCATTGGTTAAAATGGCCCTGGCTCTAAGACCAACAATTGATAAATGAGACCTAATGAAACTGAAAAGCTTCTGTAAGGCAAAGGACCCTGTCAATAGAACAAAATGGCAACCAACAGATAGGGAAAAGATCTTTACCAACCCTACATCCGATAGAGGGCTAATATCCAATATATACAAAGAACTCAAGAAGTTAGACTTCAGAGAACGAAATAACCCTATTAAAAATGGGATGCAGAGTTAAACAAAGAATTCTCAACTGAAGAATGGCTGAGAAGCACTTAAAGAAATGTTCAGCATCTTAAAGCATCAGGGAAATGCAAATCAAAATGACCTGAAATTCCACCTTTCATCCATCATAATGGCTAAGATCAAAAACTAAAGTGAGCACATGCTAGCAAGGATTTAGAAAAAGAGAAATTATTCCTGTCTAAAGGAAATTCAGGAATATAAATGGAGCTGAGACTGAAGGAAAGGTCATCCTGAGTCCAGACCAATTTGGGATCCATCCCCTTCTCAGGCATCATACCCCAATACTATTACTGATGCCATGTTTTGCTTGCACACAGGAGCCTAGCATGACTGTCCTCTGAAGGGATCTACCAGCAGCTGACTGAGACAGATATAGATACTCACAGCCAACTATGGGTATGAGGTCATGGACCACTATGGAAGAGTTAGGGAAAAGACTGATGGAGCTGAAGGGAATTACAACCCCATAGGAAGAACAACAGTATCAACAAACCTTGACACCTTAGAGCTCACAGAGGCTAAGCCACCAACCAAAAAGCACACATGGGCTAATCTGTGCCACCACCTTCTACATAAGTAACAGAGGATTGCCTTGCCTGGCATCAGTTGGGAAGGATTTTTGTGCTTAATACAATAGAAATTTGATGACCCAGGGAAGAGGGATGCTAGCCAGGTGAGGTGAGAGTAGGTGGGTGTGTGCGTGGTGGAGCACCCTTTCAGAAGCAAAGGTGAGGGGGTGAAGAACTCTATAAGTAATTTATCCAAAAAGTATCTTTTATATACAGTTAGTTACATGGACATAAATGAAGTAACTGAAAGTAGACATTCAGCAATTATCTTCAAATGAATCTGTATTATTTTAGTTTAGGAATATTGAATCCTAAAATAATAAAGAATTAATTACATCATAAAATATTAGTCACAAAAAGTATTGTTAAGCTTCATTGCCATTTCTATTAACATATCCTCTCTGATCATAAAAAATATTTGTTTTCACAAAGTTAACTGTTTCACCAATAATAAACTCCTCATCAATTCTTGTTAAAAACTTTTAAAATATCAACAATTGATAAATGGAACCTCCTAAACTCAGAAGCTTCTGTAAGGTGTAAATGTTTTTAAGACTTTGGTTTTGGAAGCCTCCTCCTACTTCCATAAATATTTATACTGTCCTAAGAATTAAATAAATAATATTAAAAGAAATATAAAATTTAAAATAATTTATTTAAATTGATAAGTCATTATTATTACTTATAAAGTTTCTAATTACAGGGATATTTTCTTATTATATCTTTAGTATACATATGCCTCACTAACTCTTTTTCTATGAGAAACTAAAAATATTACGATATGTTAAAAAATTAACAGTTTCATCTTGAACAGTTCCTGCCACATGATTTCATCTTCTGTAATGACAGACCTAGTGACATGATTGGCGTATGTTTATACACTCTAATCACCTAGGAAATTGAAATGCTTGACATTCTATCCATGAACCCAGCATTTCCTTACTCTCATAAAAACACAGATGTGAGCAAATATACAAACTGCACTCTTCAAGATACCATGCTTCTTTCGTTAGTTATTTTCTAATAGGATGTATATGGATCTTATTATCTAATTATAATCTAATTAAAAATAAATTCTATTGCAAAAGTACATTTTCACTCCTGGTCATGGGGACAAATCTGTCACTCTGAAATATGATGTGACAGCCACTTCAAATTCATAAATTGGCTTGCTAGAGACCTCCAAGGACGTGATCCTTCAAAGCACTGTTTGTCAAATTGCCCTGACACACTACCTGCAGGAAAATTAGTCTTTGATTGTAAATTTTCAGTGGAAAAATGGAATATAACTTTGTACTGATCTTGTAGATGAAGGGATACATGTCAAAAATGAGCAGGTTAAGGTTCCTAGAATTAAATCTGTTGTGTGTGGGGATGGCATATAGAGGGTGAAAATGTTAGAACAAAGAAGAATTGACATTAGGAATACCTGTTTATGAATTCTTTGATTCACACTTGGAAACAGTGATTAGTAATACTGCATTACCTGGTAAACTAATCATGAATTATTATGCTATTTAGTGCTTACTTATTACACATTCATAACTAATTTAGTATCTATAAGGATATGAAATATATACCTTTAGTGGCATGATATATTTTTGATAACAATTTATAAATACATACAAACAAAAAATATAGTATATGAAGTCAAAGAACATTTTTCAAAAATAAGTAAACTTTTCTCATCATGCGATAATGAAGTTCAGTTACGAATTAATACATTTTAAAGAAAATAGTGTACACATCTATCTATCTATCTATCTATCTATCTATCTATCTATCTATCTATCTATCATTTATCTATCTATTTATGTGTCTGTATGAGTATGTGTGTGCATGTATTTATGGCAAAACAAATAAAAGTAATCTTCAAAAGCATCTGCATTATAAGCAAGTGATATTAATCTATCAGAATTTAGGAAGATCATAAGAAATTTTAATAAACTTCAGAAATGATGTAAACTTATGTTTTATGTAATTTCTGATCAATAAACTGATCTTGAAGAATTTTAAAGTTCTTTCTAGAGGAAGAAAGATTCTTACTTGCAAATTTCATACAGATAAATGTATTCTTTGAGGAAGAGAATGTTTTATACAACATAATTTCTGCCTTGTGAGACCTCAAGATGCTTTGATATGTAAATCACTTTTCATAAAAACTGACTCCAACCTAATAATTAAAAAAACTATATATCTAAATATACTGAATATATCAGGGCACAATTCGAATTTAAAAATTCTGAATTCGGCAAACAAAGTTAATCATAACATTTTTGCATGACACATATGAAGCCATTTTTTCCTGTTTCAATTGGAAGATAAAAAGGTAAAGAGTATCCATTCCTCTGTTGAGGGACATCTGGGTGCTTTCCAGCTTATGGCTATAAATGAGGCTGCTATGAACATAGTGGAGCATGTGTCCTTATTACCAGTTAAAACATCTTCTGGATATATGCCCAGGAGAGGTATTGCAGGATCCTTCAGTAGTAATATGTCCAATTTTCTGAGGAACCTCCAAACTGATTTCCAGAGTGGTTGTAGAAGCTTGCATTCCCACCAACAATGGAGGAGTGTTCCTCTTTCTTCACATCCTCACCAACATCTGCTGCCACCTGAATTTTTGATCTTAGCCATTCTGCATGGTGTGAAGTGGAATAACAGAGTTTTTTTTGATTTTCATTTCCCTGATGATTAAGGATGTTGAACATTTTTTTCAGGTGCTTCTCAGCCATTTAGTATTCCTCAGTTGAGAATTTTTTGTTTAGCTCAGTGCCCCATTTTTAATTGGGGTTATTTGATTTTCTAGTGTCCACATTCTTGACTCTATTCACAATACATAGGTTATCATTTGCCTGTTATATTTTATTGTAAACTGTATTGCTGATAATAAACATACAAATACACAAACACAGTGTTTCCATGAATGTCGCTTTACACATCACCACATTGACCAATAAGTATGACTTTTCACATTTCACTTTTTAAAGAAAAATTAAATATGATTAAATTAATTTCCTTTCATGATTTGTCCACATGATGAACAGTTATATTTGCTAAAAAAAAAAAAAAAAAATTAGGTTTAGTATGATTGCATTCCCAAATCTCATCTTTCAATATTAGTTTTTTCTTTGCTTATTTTTATTTTTTACTTTAATTCATTTTGTGGAGAAGAGATGTCTCAGTGGTTAAGAGCATTCAATGCTCTTGGAGAGGATTTGGCTTCATTTCTCAGCATCATATATTGGGCTGAAAATTGCCTGAAACTTTAATGCCAAAGGAGTTAATTCCTTCTTCTGGTTCATTGAGGCACATGGTACATATACAATCAAGCTAATATATGCACTTAAATGTAAATGAAAACAGGTAAAATTAAATTAATTTTGTGCAATTATTGTGTAATAAAAACTTTATGATGGTTAGGAGAGAGACATACAGCATAGTGTATTGTATGTCTAATCATTTGTGAATAAATACATATGAAATTGAGTAGCTCTCATGTGTGTGTGTGTGTGTGTGTGTGTGTGTGTGTGTGTGTGCTGCCATGTAAATATCTGTGACGATGAAATGCAAAACTTCCATTTCTCTTCAGATGCTGCATCTGAAAATGGAAAAAAAAAACATTTATCAAAACAAGACTGAAACCTCATGTAGAAAAAATATATACTAGTAACAAAAATTCTATGAACATTCCTCTGGTGTACTCCCAGTTCCAAAATATAAATGTATTTATTCAAAAGCTTAAGGCTAAGATTATCTCCACCACAAAAACTAAGGTGGATTGTTCAGGAGTGATAAGCTCTGGTATTTTTTTTATAGACTTTGGTTCAGTGCATTACAATTAGAACTCAGGAATCCACACCCTAATCACCTCTAATGATTATAATTGATGAATAAAAATTTTAAAAGAAATTTATGATTATATGGCAACGTTTATTGGTAGATAGTCTTATCATTTTAATTTCCTACATTAAGACTCTATTAAAATTCTGCTACTGTATCATGGAAATAGTTTTATGCTTATTCAATTTAAAAGATATATATATATATATATATATATATATATATATATATATATAATTTTACTTCAATGGTTGTAATTATTTTATATATAGTTAGAGGCCATTATCTTATTTTATGAAATAGTATCATTAAAATTTGTATTAGCATTTATAATTTTATTTTAAGCATTCTAGTACTTTAAAATATATTTGGAAACTCTTACAGTTACTTTCTATGAATTGTATATCTTAAATTTTATTAAATGTATTTATAGTTGGATATATATTTTTTAAATTAGAATATAGCCATTTGCAAACTAGCTATAATAATCTCCTGACTTCATGATTTGAATTTTAATCATGGTTATGATATTTTAAATTTTAAAATATGTAAATATCCTTGTATTGTATTTTTTAGGATAAGTGTTTTCATCCTGACAAAAGCGTATGACCATTACAAAAGATCTAGAGTTTGCCATATTAGCATTATTTGGGGAAGGTTCATAATGGTAATTGCAGAGATCTCAGTCCCATTGTGGATGCCTGCCTGATATATGAGGATAAAAAAGAAGAAAATAAATAATTTAACTAAAATGTTTGATAATAATGCAAACTAAGAAGATAACCTAAAGAATAAAAGCCAAGAACTTGGTTTTTCGAGACAGGGTTTCTCTGTGTAGCCCTGGCTGTCCTGGAACTCACTTTGTAGACCAGGCTGGCCTCGAACTCAGAAATCAGCCTGCCTCTGACTCCCGAGTGCTGGGATTAAAGGCGTGTGCCACCACGCCCGGCTCAGAACTTTTTGTTAATGCACATCTTAATATGTAGAAGCACTGGCTTCAATCTCCAGTACTGAAATTTTAAAGAAATCTCTATGGCAAAAAACAACTGAGAGGGTTTTGCAGGAAAAGATTACCTTGGCTATGAAGAGCAAGGAGTACCACGAAAAAAGAAAAAAGAAAAAAGAAAAAAGAAAGAAAGAAAGAAAGAAAGAAAGAAAGAAAGAAAGAAAGAAAGAAAGAAAGAAGAAAAGAAAAAAGGAAAAAAGAAAAAAAAATGCACCTCGAAGCTACCTGTGAGAGATTGGTTGTGTAGGTGGGTAGGTAGTACAAAAAGCTGCCTCTGAGCAGAGATGGAAGAGAGAGAGAGAGAGAGAGAGAGAGAGAGAGAGAGAGAGAGAGAGAGAGAGAGAGAGAATGAGAGAGAGAGAGAATGAGAGAGAGAGAATGAGAGAGAGAGAATGAGAGAGAGAGAATGGGAGAGAGAGAGAATGAGAGAGAGAGAATGAGAGAGAGAGAATGAGAGAGAGAATGAGAGAGAGAATGAGAGAGAGAGAGAGAGAGAGAGAATGAGAGAGAGAGAGAGACAGAAAGAAAGGTGGACACAGAGAGAGAGAGAGAGAGAGAGAGAGAGAGATCTTAGACACGGAGTCATTAATCAGACAGCATATACTAGCTGGTCTGAGGCCCCAGACACATATAAAGCAGAGAACTGCCTGGTCTGACCTCAGTGGTAGAAGACATATCTAACTTTTGAGTGACTTCAGACTTCAAAGAGGGGGAGACCTGGTGATGGGGGAAAGCATCTTCTTGGAGACAGAGGAGAGCAGGAATGGGATGAGGAATTGTGGGAGCAGGGACCAGGAACAGGGCAGTGGCTGGACTGTAAGAAAACATAAACAGAAACAGAAACATAATAATAATAATAATAATAATAATAATAATAATAATAATAATAATAATAGACAATTCATAATTTTTTGCGAAAATAAAAGTAAGTTTGTTTGAAGTAAGTGCTAAAGAAAAATTCATGGTTAAATTATAGGTTCTAAAATGATATATGTGTGCATTTTATGCACATATACACAAATATGAATTTATCAGGTAACATGTACACATTTAACTTTACATATATGTATGTGGTTATATATAATATTTAAGTAGTATAATTAAATAACTATTACTGCAAGTCTCTAAAAGCAAATATTTTGAAGCCATAAGTATATATATAAAACAATTCAGGAATTTGCTTTTATACCTTATTTACAAATTTCTACATAAGGCCTTGCTTATGACCTTATTTTCTAAAGAAAAAAGATCAAATGTCTTTTATCTTCTCCTTTTGGCCATTCTTGTCCTTTTCCTCTTCTTCCTCCTCCTTCTTATTTAAATTTTGCAGAAAGTGATTGTATTCAGTTAATTGGGTCCCCAAATATTGCACAAGAATCCTCATGTTAGAAGCCAAGGTTACCTGTCCCAAGTTGGTTTTAGTGGATAAATAAAGTTGTCAAAGGCCTATGGCTAGGCAGGGAGATAGAGGTAGGACTTTAGAATACCCAGGCAATGTATGGAAGGAAGAGGAAGAAGACATAACTGCCATTTGGGGAAAGGAGTAAGGACCAGGCCTGAAAGGTACAAAAGAGAGAGCATAACAGTAATGTAAGAGCCAGGGAAGAGAAGCCCCAGCCCTCCTCCACCCGATTGGGTCTAGGAGAACAATGGTGAAATAACTCAGGAGTATCAGAGGGGAGGTGTTAGCCAGGTGGAAGTTTTAATGTGGCCCAGCCATTATGCTGAATAAGACCTATTAAAACATAATGTTTCAGGTATGTCTTTTATTTGGGAACCCAAAACACTGGGGCAGGTAGCAAGTAATGCATAACTGAAGCCACTGCAACAATAAGGCATATGGACTTATTGGCAACTGCTACAGTAAGGCATACTGACTGCTACTTACTTGAAATAAAACTGTACATGAGAGAAAATAATGGGCAAAAAATGGCGATAAATGTTATTTTTAGCTAAAAATAAGTTTGTTAGAGGTAAATGTTAAAGAAAAATGCATAGTTAATGAATACATTCTAAAATGCTATGTGTGTATGCATTTACACACATATACACAAATATGAATTTAATTAATATGTACACATATAACTTTGTATATGTATGTGGTTATAGATAACATAAACAGCATAATTTAGAAAACAACTATTACTGCAAGTCTCTAGATGCAAATATCTTGAAGTCTCATGTATATAACAATTAAGTAGTTTGTTTTTACCTGCTATTTAAAGTTTTACACAAGACTTTGCTTATGACTTTATATTCTAAAGAAAAAAGATCAGATGTCTTCTATCTTTTCCTTCTTGTCATTCTCCTCTTCCTCCCTCTTCTTCAAATTTTGCTGAAAGTAATCATACTTGCCTTTTTGTGAAGTGGCAGATGGCTTGAGTTCTGTTCTTAAGCTTATTGAAGAATTGTATCAGATCTGTCCATTAGATCTGCATATTTAATGCAATCCTGGTGATACTTTTATTAGCCTCCTATAAGAAAGGGCATTGGAACAGTTTTCAATTTTATCTATTGCTAAAATATTATTAATCTATTGCCCCAATTTGTAACACAATACAAAAAGGTCTATAAAGTAAATTCATCTTGGATTTCAAGAGCAGATCATTAGAAGCATCTTGTTCAGGTAACATAATGTTACAGAAAATAAAAATCAAGACAGGAAAAGTAGAGCCTGTTATCAATTTATTGTAAAATCAATTCATTATGCAGTAATCACATTAAGAGGTATTTATATTAATCCTAACTTTCCACCTTTCATATAAATGTCACATGTGGGACATTTGTATGATGAAATATCTGATGAAATAATTCTACTTATCTTATCTCACAGTGGGTCCATATGTATCACACAGAGGCACACAACATACATATGCATAGTGAAATGAAAACTCTAAGAAAAATGGGAAAATAATAGATACACAAAATTACATTTAGAGGATGACTCTTAGAGAAGTACAAACTCAAATTAATTAATCAGCATTTTTGTAAATATATTAGTTGAAAACATTATAAATAATTTACTTTTTAAATGTAACCGTAAGAATCTAAACTGTTTTTTATATTCATTATATATGTATAAATATTAACCTGTTCACACATAATGAAAACTGAAATGAGAAGTAATAATCATTGCTCAGTTGTAGGAGGAAAATCGGCCTCTGCATAAATGCTGGGGGCCTGCACTGCTGTAAAAGCATCTCCTGCAGGAAGACCTAATTGAGGGCTGCCTGAAAGACCAGGGATTGCTGAAGCAGACAATGCCAGCCAATTGTGAGGTGCTGTTTAATCAAATATCCCCATTAAAAAGTGGGGCACAGAGTTAAACAAAGAATTCTCAACTGAGGAATACCGAATGGCTGAGAAGCACCTGAAAAAAATTTTCAACATCCTTAATCATCAGGGAAATGCAGATCAAAGCAACCCTGAGATTCCACCTCACACCAGTAAGAATGGCTAAGATAAAAAAATCGGGTGACAGCAGATGCTGGCGTGGATGTGGAGAGGCCCCTTGGTCATGCAGACTTTACATGCCCCAGTACAGGGGAACGCCAGGGCCATTATGTGGGAGGGGGTGGGTAGGGGAGCAGGGCGGGGATGGGGAAGGGATGGGGAACTTGCTGGATAACACTTGAAATGTAAATGAAGAAAATATCTAATAAAGAAAAAATAATAAAAAAAAATAGAAGAGATGCTTTCCTGGGACCAATGGGATGCGGGTGGAGAGCATTAAAGGAGCTTGCGGCAGCAGCATTCCGATGAGTTCCTTGCAGTGTTTCTCACCTGCTCCCAGAGTCTGTGTTGTTGGTTTCTCACCACCTCACCTCCAATCCCTAAGAGCAGGTAGGATCAGGCAGCAAGTAGTCCAGGACACAAGCAGCTTTCAGTCATGAATTAATTACCCTCCTTTTCTGGGTGTTGTAATCATTGACATTTGGTGTGAATGAGAGGAATCAAGTTTGACTCCTTCCTATAAGTCTGTTCATAATGACCTATGCAATTGTCACCAACCAACAATTAAACTAACCCCAACCAGATTGCCCATCCTTTACAAATTTGTAAGTGAAAATATATTAATCATTGCTAATGCTTTGAATTATTTCAAATTTCCCTGAATTTATTTCAGTCATGTTTTTTCTTCCTAACTCTAAGCATGCTATATTTTTATGAATTTCTTTAATTCTGCTTGTTTTATTCAAACTACCCTCTATTAAAATCTATTTTCCATAATAAAAAGGCTTAACTCATCAGAGTAAAACAAAACAATAATATTTAGAACAAGTATTTTGCCCTGGCATGTCTGTAATATTCAAAATTTTGTTAGTAAAGATATCAAATTAGATTCCAGTTGGCTGACCCAAGAAATATGGTTCTATCGACTTTAAAGATGCCCTTATCATTATTGACATTTAAAAACAAATGAATTTTATATAAACTATTTCAAATCTTCAATAGCAACTTATTTTAAATTTATAAAATATGATTTTATTCAATAATGTAAAATCTAAATGAATTAAATACTACTGACTTTTTAGTCTTTAATGTTTTTATATATTTATATAAAGTATCCATTGATCTACCTGTCTGTCACTGTGCCAGAACCGTGCAGTTGTTATCACAATTGCTCTGTAGTACAGCTTAATGTCAGGCATGGTGATTCCACCAGAGGTTCATTTATTGTTGAAAATAGTTTTTGCTATGCTAGGTTTTTTGTTTGTTTGTTTGTTTTTTTATTCCAGATGAATTTGAAAATTGCCCTTTCTAACTCAGTCAAGAGTTGAGTTGGAATTTTGATGGGGATTACATTGAATCTGTAGATTGCTTTTGGCAGGATGGCCATTTTTACTATATTAATTAATTTAAAGGTTTTTTTTTGTTTGTTTGTTTGTTTGTTTTTTCTTTTTTAAAAAAGCAGGAATGGACAGAAATAGGAATAGGTTTGATTGACTGACAATTTTTTGTAGTAGATAATTATTAAGTCATTGAAATGAGAACTTATGATATATACAGTGAAAAACTAAGTACTGGTTTTTAAAGGCCTAGTAGAACATGAGCAGTCAGTATAGGAGAGAGAGAGAGAGAGAGAGAGAGAGAGAGAGAGAGAGAGAGAGAGAGAGAAGAGAGAGTACTTGAGTAATGAAAAAAAATAAGAATGATAGGTGTAACAATACCAAATTTTCCTAAAAGAAAATAGAGGTCAATTGTCATAATATACATTTCCAAACTGAGAAGAAAATGATTTCACTGTATATTGTACTATGAGAAATTATATATAAAATTATTTCTGTCTAATGGGCCATAATAAGTAACACTTTTTCAATGAGAATTGTTTTTAATTTCCACCCATTGCATACAATTATCTATAACCCATGGTAGATTTATCATTCATGTATTGAAGACATCTTATAAGCTCTACTACTTCCCTTTTCATAACTTGATTATATCACTAAATGCTGCTGAAATTAAACAATTACTTACTTAATTGATACCCGTAGTTTCAATCTTGCATTCTTGAAACATATTCTGGGATCTTTGTCAGTATTCTTATTTTACTATACAGATTTAACAACATAATTATGGAAACACAATCAATGCTGACAGAAAACATCATTCCCTTTTGTGAACTTGCTGCTACAGTAATCTAGACTCTCAGTCTTCCAAAATATAAGCCTATACAGGTCTTATGGCCTTTATTAATAAGCCACTGAATATGTAATAATGTATACTTTTGATTTATTTGATGCACACTCTTATATGTACAGTCTTATCCCTCTAATTTCTCATTGTGGAGATTTGAATAGGAATGGCCCCCAGAGACCCAAGTGTGCTCACGAGGAGTGGCAATATTTGGAAGTATGGCCTTGTTTGAGTAGGTGTAGCCTTGTGGGAGAAATTGTTATATTGAGCATACCTTGAGCATATATAAGCTTTGAGGTCTTATATATCCTCAAAGTATGCTCAGTGCAACAGTCTTCTTTCTGCCTGCAGATCAAGGTGTAGAACTCTCAGCTCCTTCTGCAGCCCCATGTTTCCCTGAATGTTGCCATGCTTCCCACCATGATGATAATTGACTGATCCTTTAAAACTGTAAGCCGGCCACAATTAAATGTTTTTTGTTTTGTTTTGTTTTGTTTTGTTTTGTTTTGTTTTGTTTTGTTTTATGAAAGCTGATTTGGTCATGATGTCTTTTCACAGCAATGAAACCCTAAAGAAGATATTACCTAACTTTAAAATTCTAAAATAATATAATAATTCGCTTAGTTACAAATCCTAAAATTTCCTCACATCTTTATACACAAGAGTATGGCTCAATAATATGCAAATCCTTAGCATTTGGAAATAGAAACTACTATAATTTGTTAATCCTTATTTTGTCATTGTTTGAGTACTTGCCTTTTCACTAGCACAGTGTAAAGTATTTAACATAAATAGGAGAAAACTTTGCTGTGGAGTGGTACATTGTAAGACTTGAAGAAACTATTTAGGATTAAAGAATAATCAGCACAGATAGGGAGCAAAACATATAAACAAATAACTCATCATATATTTACTTTGATGGATAAGTTTTTAAGTTCAAAGATTACAGAAGTTTATTCCAGCAAATACATAATAAGTACCTGGAAATACAGACTATTGAAAACTCTTGAATATGTATCATTTAAGTTAAATACTAAAAGAAATTTACTGAATAATTTTATAGACAGAGTAGTGTGGCCCACTTTATCAGTGTTCTGCCCAGTAAATTAATTTTGAGATAATAAACAAAAGAGAATGTGGTTATATTTTCAATTGTGTTAATTTTATGTCTGAATTATAATGGAATAAATAAAACATGTATTTTTCTTGTCTCCTTGATTTTTTTCTATGAAACAGCTCATTGTGCCCAAGAATCCAATTAAAGTTAATTATTTATTTGATTAGAGTGAATATTTGATGCAGTTTCTATTTCAATAAGACAATTTCAATAAGTAAAAAAAAATAGAATGTTTTGATGAGCATTAATATACTCTACTATACACACAATTTCTATGCAGTTATTATTCAAAGCAAAGCTAAAATTAATACTTTATTCATGATATGGGTTTTCCTTACCATGAAAGGTAATTTTATCTAGGTAACAACGTTAATGGTCTCGGGATACACAAACAAGCCATTTCTGACAACTGCAGAAGCCAGAAAATATGTTCTATTTTAACCAAGATAAATAACTATAAACATTATTATTTATGATTAATCAGTGTGAAATTCAGTATATAATCAAATTTATTATTAAATTGTCATCATGACAGACTGTCCATTGTTTTGTTTATCTTACTTTATCAAAGATTTTATGTAATAAATATCTTTGATTTCATTGAAATAATTTTTTTTTAAGATTTATTTTTTAATTATACTTAGTGCCCCATAGCTGTCTTCAGATGTGCCAGAAGAGGGCATCAGATCTCATTGTGAGTGGTTATAAGCCAGCAGGTGGTGGCTGGGAATTGAACTCAGGACCTTTGGAAGAGCAGTCAGTGCTATTACCCACTGAGCCATCTCGCCAGCCTGAAAAAATATTTTTAACCATAGTTTGCTCATGTAAATTCTCACAAGTTACATGATTATAAGGAAACAGTAGTCATGTTAGCACAAATTATGATTGGTCTGTAAAAAATAACGTTCCCTTAAATCACGAGTAGCATTGGGTTAGTGGTATAGATCTCCTAGCAAAGAATTACTCTTTCAGAGAGATTGTGACTTAACTGAAGATGAAACAATAGACTGGTGGAATTTATGTTGTCCTGTCATGTAAAATATGTAAATTCAATTTTCTTATATACAAGAATGTTATTAATATATGAATATCTATATATTAATATATGTATATATGAAAAATTCTTACTTATACTCTTATATGATAATATACTCAGTTTCTCACTTTCTGTGTTTTCTGTAATATTAAAATGTATGGTGTAGAGAAATTTATATCCAGCAGGATAGCTGCTCTGACAAGGAATCACTTCCAAAACCTTCAATGTCTGTGTGATCCTGATGGAATACAGACACACCTTTAATCCCAGGAGATAGAGGCAAGCAGATCTCTGAGTTCAAGGATAGCCTAGTGTAGAGCAAGTTTTAAGTAAAGAAAAGCTTAGGTCCAGGTATGTTCCTGCACAACTTTAATCCCAGCACTCAGTAGAGAGAGGCATGCAGACGTGTGAGTTCTAGACAGTTTAGGTGAGTCAGTTAAGAGGGAGTGCAGAAGAGTGGAGTTTGTGACAGTTCTGTTCCAGGAGTTCAGAGGCAGTATTTACAGGGAGAGTTTTACCTAGACAGGCAAAAGAGAGAACAAATAAGACCAAGGTGAAGACAGAACAAGCCAGAGAATGAGAAGGAGCCAAAAGATTAGGACTGATGTCCAGAGTTAGTTGGATTCCCAGCAGAACATTTCAGTGAAGAGGTGAGAAAAATCAATATCAGTTAGCTTGAAGACACGTTTGGGCCAGAATTGCTGGGTTGAACCAGCCACCCAGAGCTCAGAAAGAGCTCGAAAGAATGAGCTTTTTCAGCAATAAGTCTCCAAGATGAGACTGGCCAATTATATAAGGAAAAAAAATTTACTTTTAGAGTATGGGATTATTCTATATTTTATGCTGATATATCATGAATGTTTCAGTAATAAAACTTTTATTTGTCTATAATATTTGATATGTATCTTGATTTGGAATGTATAATGGGTTTAATTTTTTTCTCAGTTAGCCTGTAATTTGTATATGGAAGGGCTACTAATTTCTGTGAGTTAATTTTATATTCAGCTAAATTTCTGAAAGTCTTTATTATCTGTGGGAGTTTCCTATTGTAATATTTTGGTTCACTTATGTAAAATATCATATCACCTGCAAATAAAGACACTAGACTTCTTCCTTTCAAAGTCATATCAACTTGATGAATATATATATATATATATATATATATATATATATATATATATATATATTCTCCAATCTGCTTGTTTCTGACTATGTTAAATACACCACATAAATACATTAGTTACACATGAAAGCTCTAGGCCAAACAGAAGTAAGCACACCCAAGAGGAATAGATGTTAAAAAAATAATCAAACTGAGGGCTGAAATACTTAAAATAGGAACAAAGAGAAGAAGGCAAAACATCAGTGAAACAAATAGTTATTTCTTTCAGGAAATCAGCAAGATAGAAAAAACCCTTATGCAAACTAAGAAAAAGAGAAAGAGAAAGATTATTCAAATTAAAACTGTAATGAGAAGAGATCAGGGACATGAAAACATATAAAGAGTAATTCATAAAATCATATGACACAGTTGAGAAACTTTCATTCTCCCAGATTGGAAAAATCCAAAACAAGTGGATAATTTTCTCCATAGATATTTCTTATAAAAGTGAAGTTGAGACAAGATAAACAATTTTAATAGACCTATAGAACTTCAATTTTAATAATTTCTACAGAAATAGAAGCAGCCATTACAAGTCTCTCAACCTAAAAAGTCCTGGGCCAGATGGTTTTAGTGCAAAATCTACCAGAATTTTAAAGAAGCATTAACACCACTCCTACTAAAATTATTTTAAAAATTGAAACAGAAGGAACAATGCCAAATTCATTTCATGGCAATTGCTCTGATATCTAAATTACATAGACTCAATAAAGACAATTTCCATTATGTATAAGTAAATGTAAAATCTTTAATATTCAAATATAATCCAAGAACATATCAAAATAATCATCAATCGTTGTGAAGAAGTCATCATCCCAATGAGTCTGAAATTGTGTATTACATGAAAATCAATCAATATAATCCAACATGTAAACAAACTGAAAAAAATTACATGATCATCTTGCTAAATGCTGAAAAACCCTTTAACAAATTCCAACACTTCTTCATGCTAATAGACTTGTGGAGATTAGAGACACAAGGGACAAACCTAAACATAATAAATGTGATTTACAGTAAGCATATAGTAAACATCAAATTAAATGGAGAGAACCTCAAAGCAATCCAACTAAAATCAGGAAGCAGAAAATGTGCATTTTTTCCATATCTATTCAATATACTACTTTAGGGCTCAGCTAGAGAAAGAACGTAATTGAAGGGATCAAATGGATACAAATTGGGAAGGAAGAAGTCAAAGTATCATTACTTCCAGATGACATGATAGTATGCATAAGTGAACTTAAAACTTCCACTAGGGAATTCCTCCAGCTGAATTTCTCCACTTTTAGAAATGTGGTTGGATATAAGATTAACTAATAAAACACATCAGTAACCCTTTTATATACAAATGAAAAATGTACTGAGAAATAAATCAAGGAAACTACATCTTTCGCAATATTTACAAAAAATATATATAAAATACCTTGAGGCCATTTTATCCAAGCAAGAGAAACACTTGTATGAGAAAAACTTAAAATCTTTGAAAAAAAGAAACTGAAAATGATATGAGAATATCTTCCATGATCATGGATTAGTAGGTTTAACATAGTATAAAATGGCCATCTTTTCAAAACCAAAATATAGTTTCAATGAAATCCTCATCAAAATCTCAACACGGTGCTTTACAAATTTTCAACTTCATGTGAAAAAAAAACACAACAAAACAAGGAAGCAAGAAAATAATCAAACAAAGAAAACAGGTTACCTGAAACAGTCCTGAACAACCAAACATCAAACTAATGGAGGCATCCTTGGATTCAAGTTGTGCTTCAGAACAATAGTAGAAAAAAATCACATGGTATTGGCATAAATCCTTACATGTTGATCAATAGAATGGAATCAAAACTTAGATGTAAATCCACACCCCTTAGGGCACTAGTTTTGTTGTTGTTCTTTGTTTTTTATAAAGAATCCAGAAATACATAGAAAATAAAAGAAAGCATTTCTCCCCCCAAAATGGTGCTGGTCAAACTGGTTGGTCTTCATGTGGATGAAGGAAAATAAATCCATATTTATTATCCTACATAAAACATGTTTAAGTGGATCATAGACCTCAACATATAATGAATAAATTGAGCCTCAGATGAGAGAACCTGGGGAAGATCCTTGAATGTATTGGCATAGGAGACAACTGAACAGAACACTAATGGCACAGACACTAATATAAACAATTAATAAATCCCACCTCTTTAAAATAAAATGTTTCTGTTATGAAAAGGGTACTATCATTTGGACAAAGTTGCAAATTTCCAAATTCAGTAAGATTTTTACCAATATTACATATGATAAAGAACTACTATCAGAAATATATGAAGAACTTTAAAAGTAGATATTAAAAAACAATAATCTGATCAATAAATGAGGTATAGATCTAAAACGGGAATTCTTAGTAGAGGAATCTCCAATGGTTGAGAAATACATAAAGAAATACTCAACATGTTTAGCCATCAAGAAAATAAAAATCAAGACTGTTATCATTCTGTCTATGGTTCTCCCCACAGTTACCTGGCAACAGCTAGGTATGCCTGACTGTTTGCCCCTTCCTCTCTTTCTTGCTCCTCTCTTGCCTTCCTGCTCCTGCTCTGTCCTCTTGTCCCTTCCTGCCCCTCCCTCCAGGTGCTCATGGCTAGTCTCTACTTCTCTACTCCTAGCCACTCTCTCTCTCTTTCTCTCTCTCTCTCTCTCTCTCTCTCTCTCTCTCTCTCTCTCTCTCTCTGTGTGTGTGTGTGTGTGTCTTCCTTTCTCTTCCTCTACTACCCTCTTAACTCCCCTCCCCATTCTCTGAATAAACTATATTCTATACTATCCCATTGTATATCTGGTTCCTCAGGGGGAAGGGATGCCTCAGCATGGGCCCACAGAGGCACCCTCTTCCCCTATACCAGACTACACCTCCACCAAACATATCCCCTCTCTCTTTAACTTTTTATAAACACATTAAAAACCACTTTGAGGTTCTATCTTACATGTGCCAGAATGACTAAGATCAAGAATACATGTGATAGTTCTTGCTGGTGAAAGTATGATGCAAAAGGATTACTACTCCATTGCTGATGGGAGGTCAAACTTCTGTAGCCATTATGGAAATCAATATTGCAATCCCTCAGAAAATTGATCTACCTCAAGACTCAGATATTCCACTCTTGGGAATATACCTGAAGGATGCTCCACATGGATATTTGCTTAAGCTAGTTCATTGAGGATATATTCATACAAGCAAGAAAGTGTAAACAACCCAGATATTCTTTGGCAGAAGAAAGTTTTAAAAATAAAACACAATAATACTCAGATCTTAAAATTGTGTAGGCCAGTGGATGGAACCATAAAAAGTTTTGAGTAACCTAACCCAGACAAAGAAATTAATATATACTCAATTATAAGTGGATACTAGTCATTAAATAAATGATAAGTAAGATACAGTTTTAGACATAGAGAGGTTAAGCAAACCATAGGAGTCTGGGGGCGGGTCTATAAATGGATCTCTCTGGGTAGAAGAAAGAGAATAGATGTTAATATGGTCTAGGCTGAGGTGCCCTTGTGACAGGGAGGGATCTGATACAGAGGAAGAGAAAAGATGGAGGGGCAGACTTTAAAGAAAGTCTACTGGAAATAAGGAAAATATAGATGGTGGTGTGGAAACTTAGTCCAATGGAAACTTCTTGGGATATATAAAGGTGATTCAAATGAAGACTAATATTGGGAGAGATGAGTCTCAATCAGCCATCTCTTCCAGCTAGGCAAGTCTTCCTGTAGTAGGAACTGGGTTGCTTTCAATTGAGTTGTTGACCAAAGGGTTCCCATGGTAAGTGTCAAACAAACCAGGTGCTAAGACAAAATGTTTGTCAGCAGGGCTCCATTGCCTCAGGCAATGTCCATACAACTATTTGCAAATGGAGAAGTCAGGGCAGTGCCTAAAAGTAACCTTTACTCCTCCCTTCTAATCTCTTTGGTGGCAGAAGGTACCCTACAGGCTCCCAAAAGAGAAGGTGGACACCAATCTAGCCATGGAAGCTCTACCCTACAATCTGTTCTGCCTATTAAATATGCTATGGCAGTTGTAACACAGAACTTGTCTAATTAACTTAAAACCAATTCTTTTTTTTTTCTAATTTTTATTAGATATTTTCTTCATTTACATTTCAATGCTATCCCGAAAGTCCCCTATATCCTCCCCCATCCCTTGCCCTGCTCCCCTACCCACCAACTCCTACATCTTGGCCCTGGCATTCCCCTGTACTGGGGCATATAAAGTTTGCAAGACCAAGGGGCCTCTCTTCCCAGGGATGGCAAACTAGGCCATCTTCTGCTACATACGCAGCTAGAGACACAAGCTCTGAGGGTACTAGTTAGTTCATATTGTTGTTTCACCTATAGGGTTGGAGACCTCTTCAGCTTCTTGGGTACTTTCTCTAGCTCCTCTATTGGAAACCCTGTGTTCCATCATATAGCTGACTGTGAGCATCCACTTCTGTGTTTGCCAGGCACTGGCATAGCCTCACAAGAGACAGTTATATCAGGGCCCTTTCAGCAAAATCTTGCTTGCAATGCAATAGTGTCTGCATTTGGTGGCTGATAAGAAAGCCATACCCATCTCTGCTTGGATAAGCAAGGCACAGAGACTGAATAGTCCAGAGATGTAGTGTAAAACCAAGCACTTCTGACCTAAAAATATCAGTATAATGAACTCTTATGATAATCTCCTATACTCAACTATACTATAATGAATAAACTGGGCCTCATATGAGAGAACATGGGAAAGATCTTTGAATGTATTGGCATAGGAGACAATTGAACAGAACACTAATAGCACAGACAATTGATACCTTCTAATCCACTCATCAACCCAGAGGCTTCCTCCAGCAGCACATGGGGATAGATTCAGAGAACCACAACCACACATTTTGTGGAGATTTTCTAGATTGGAGTTCTCTATCATACCTGTAACCTAAAATCTCAAAATCTGAGGAATCTAGGACTGTAAAAGCCAGAGAAAAACGCAGACTCCAGGAGAATATTACCCTCTGAATCAGCTAATCAAGGCACATAGGATCTCACAGAGACAGAGTAGCA
The DNA here is from genome assembly GCA_902729485.2 of Mus minutoides. NCBI lineage: Eukaryota > Metazoa > Chordata > Mammalia > Rodentia > Muridae > Mus > Mus minutoides. The sequence continues at coordinate 186,534 of LR749941.1, read as the reverse complement.
CAGAGTTTACATGGGTTTGGATATATATTATAGATATTAGCTTAGTATTTTATAGGACTCCTTACTATGAGAACAAGTGGGTATGTGACACTAGTGTCTGCTTTAGAAACTCTTTTCTTCTTCTTGTATTGCTATGTCCAACTTTGAAAAGAAAGTTTTGTCTTAGTTTTATTATATTTTATTTTGTCAAGTTCTGTTGTTATCTCTTAGAAGCCTAATCTTTTCTGATGAGATACGGAAAGTGAGTAGTCCAAATGGAGTGGAATATAGAGATGAACAGCAAGGAGTAGAGGGAGGGGAAACTATAATATGAGAAAAAGAATCAATTTTCAATAAGAGAATAAATAAGGGGAGCAGGGCCGGGAGGGGGGAGGGTATAGGGAACTTTCTGGATAACACTTGAAATGTAAATGAAGAAAATATCTAATAAAAGTTGAAAAAAAAGAGAATAAATAAGAAAGACCAAAGTGAAAAATTATATCTAAATTTTAAAATAATGTTTTTAACTTATTCATCTTTCTGTTTGTCTTTTTAAATGGACATCACATCTTCATGTATGTATCATTTGTCTTCTCAATCATTTGTCTTCTGAACAATCACATATAATTATATGATGGTAAACAGATACTTTTATAAGCTTTAGCTACTTGAATTCATGCATATTAACTAAAATATTTGAATCCGTTTTCAATTCATTGTACTGTAAGAAAAAGGTATAAACGGGAAGGAAAATAAGAGTAAAATCTAACAAATATGGCATGAGAATTTTATACATAAAATTTGTAATGCTTCTAGTACTTTCTTTTAAATCAACTAATGTTATAGGTGTAAAACCAACAGTTTAAGCATACTGGGAGCTTAGCCATGGGCTGGCTCCTCTCTGAAGCAGCAGCGGGGGAAGAGTGTCAATGGGGCAAAACGTGGTCTTGGAAGATAGTAGGATTTCTTTCTATAATAACATTTACCTGTCTTGATTTTAAGTTACTCTGAAGCCAGAAGCTGCAAGCCTCTGTGCCTGTTGACACTTGTTTTTACACAGCAGGTGATTATGTAAAGAATTAATTGATAGGTCTTTCTTTCTTTCCCAGAAGCCTTACCTGTTACCTATTAGGTAGGGGGAGGTTTGGAGCAATAAGATTTTATTGAACCAGGAGAAGAAAGTAATACTCATGGAAGGAAAAACTGTTAGATAAGCAAATATACATAGACTCATATACATTTATATACACATTCATTCACACATACTCATATACCTACATCATTCCTGTTGGATCTGGCTAGTACATATCACATAATTACTTGCACACATACACACACACACACACACACACACACACACACACACACACATCCATACTTACATAAACATATGAAGCAATAGCCCAACCACCAGTTCAGAAAGAACTTACTCATTCTGCATGAAAAATGAGCTCTGATATTCATTGTTTAGAGAAAGAAAAAGCTTCTACACTTTTATTGCTAAATGAATTAAACAAAATCCGTAAGATTCAGGGACAATACTTTGATTGTTATGAATGAGATCCTATTGAGAAACAACTTGAAAAAAAACAATAAACTGTATCTTGAAACATACTTTTTATTAGATATCTGGTAACAACTGCGAAAGATATTAGTTCTGATTATAAGGTAAGTCCAGTCAAAGTCTTTTAAATATATGTGTAGGTATATGTTTAAGAATCTTCTACAGTACTGGTTTTGCATACAGATTTTTCAGAAATCTGTCCTGTTTATGAGTTATCACGTCTCATTCTCCTTTCTTTACTCTGAGATCCTATGCTACATCCCATTAAATCATTCCATTATTCTGTTTTCATTTTTTATATATCCCTTCTTCCTTTGAAGTCCCTTCACCATGATACTTTACTAGTTTTCTAACACCTATTGGTGTTCTAAAATATATATCTAAAACTTCATAGCTAGCATCGACATACAATGGAAAAAAAAAAAAGCCTTTGCTTTTCACAGTTCAGTTTACTTTAGAATGATTGTTTCCAGTGCTGTCATTAACCCAAGGATTTCATAATTTTATTTTCTTACAGCTAATTAATAGTTCATTATGTATATGTACCACATTTCATTACTCATTCTTCAGTTGATGGACATCTACACAAGAGAACACATAACACCAGAATAAAAGTTATGGTAGAAGACATAGTAGAGGAAAACTGTAAAGAGAATGAAGGGTAGACTTTACCAAAACACATTATATGTATAAATAGGATTCTTGATCAATAGAATTATGAAAATAGGAAACATGGATTGGGTGTATTTTTAGTACATATATAGTGGTTACTAAAATTATAATAAGATACCATAAATAATTCACATGGATTTATAATGATCAGTGAAACTGCAGAGATGTATTGGTAAAAAAAAAAAAAAAAAAAAAAAAAAAAAAAAAAAAAAAAAAAAAAAAAAAAAAAAAAAAAAAAAAAAAAAAGAAGAAGAAAAAATTCCACAAAAGAAAGCAAATATTCAAGACCATAACTATTTACCACAGATTTCTACAAAATTTTCAAATAACTAACATTAATGCTAATGAAATCGTTCTTTAAATAGGAAGGATAATAATGCTTCCAAACTCTCTTTAATAAAATCAGTATTACTGTGATGCCAAAATTAGATAGGGACATAAGTATAGACAAAAATGTATACAAAAATATGTACAACTCTCCCAAGTGAACATAGATTCAAAAATGTCTCCCAAATATTTTCAAACCAAATATAGGCATGTATTTAAAAATGAATTTACCTTGTTTAAATTGGTGTAATTCCAGAGACTCAAAGATAGTTCAAAACAATAAACTAATAGATATAATACATCGGATAAATGGTAATAAGGAGAAAATCACATAAAGCATTTTATTGTCAAAGTTGAACCACAGGAGACCTTTGAGAAAATTCACAATAAGAGTAATAAAAAGGTAGTCATGGAAGTAACATAATTTGATACAATAAATTTTATATATAGCAAACCTATAGCAATTATCATGCTACACAGAGAAAAATCTCAAAAACATTATCTCCAAGGTCAGGAATAAGAGACTGGTATTCACTCTACCCAGTCTTACTCAAGATAAAACTTGAAGTCTTAATGTAGAGTTAAGAAAAGAAAACAAATGCGATACTAGTGGGAAAAGAACTAAGTGATTAACAGGTCAAAACTAAGTTAAGGGATCCAGTTTTTCACAATAGCCTCTAAGAAGTGCTTAGGAATAAGGCTAAACCAGAATGAAAAATGATTTATACAATTAAAATTGTAAAACAGTGAAGAGAAAAACTGATAAAGATACTAGAAGAAGGGAAGACATCCCTGCTTATAGATAAGAAAAAAAAAATATTGTGAAAATGGAAATTCATCAAAAAAAAAAAACAGAATTATTCAATCCAACAATCCAATTATAATAAAATTTCCAGGGCCAATCTTCAAATATAAGAAAACATATTTTAAGATTAATAAGAAAACACAAAAGCCAAATACATTCTGGGAAGAAAATATACTATAGTGGCTATAACCACATATAATTTTGAGTTTTAACCTCATAATCATAACAACAAGCATAGCATGAAACTGAAACAAAATCAGCACATTTTAATAAAATAGAAGAACCAGATATTAATGTACCCAACTACATAGGCCTGATTTTTAAAATATATATTGAAAATAAGTCAACATCTTCAATGAATGTCTTTAAGCACCTAGATATCAACATAGAGAAGAATGAAACTATTTTGTTATTTCTCATCTTCCACAAAACTCAACTCTATAATAATAAAGTGCATAAACATTAGATCTAGTTCTTTGCATCTACTAGAAGACAAAAAATAGAAAATACACTTTAACATGTAGCCACAGGTAGAGTCCTTTTAGACAAGATTATATTAATTAGGAAAATAAGACCGACACATGACAAATGTGACTTCAGAAAACTAAAATTCTTCTTTATTAAAAACAAAACTATTAATGGAGTAAAGAAGAAGCTCAAAGGATGATAAAATTTTCTATTTATTGTCTAAATAGAAAGAAGATACAACATGATCAAAAATGGACTATAGAATTGAACAGTGACATCTCCCAGAAATAATATACAGGACAGGGTCACCTCTCTTTCTCTCTCTCTCTCTCAATACTTAACTTTCTTAGACTTCAGAAAGTGTAGATTGAAGCTATTTTAAGAAAGCATCTCACCCCAGTCAAAACAACAGTCATCATGATTATGAGTGATAAAGTCTAACTCAAATCTTGGAATGGAAGAACATTTATTAACTGTTGGTTGGAGGGCAAACCAGTGAAGCTATTTGAAAATAAGTCTGGGTGTCTCTCACAAAAGCAGAAATAAAATTTAAACCGCAAAGTCACATCAAATCTACATCACATTAGAAGGTGAATTCTGTTGGAGTCCACTGCCCGCAGTGTACTGGGTTCCTGGAGGATTGGCCCGAAGCTGAAATGAAACTAAGGGAGTGGGGGAAGAAAAAGATCTCCGAGGCTACATGCTTGCTTCTGCTTGGAACGACTGTTTAATGGTGGACAAGCATTTGGGGATAAAGGAAGGGAAGGCCCGCCCCCTGTCTTCTGCGCAGGCATTCTGGAGTTTGGTGGGAACCCCGAAGTCTTGTGACATCTTGCAGGTTGCACAGGTGGGCTGGTCCTAGGTGGGCCTCTGGTAAGCTGGGCAGAGCCTGGCGATCTGGCAGACACCCAGAACCTGGCTGCCAGGGGGGTGGGGGGAGCCGGGCGATCTCTTAGCCTAGTTAACAACACACTGGATAGTTTTAGCTTCCTTGTCAAAGATCAGGTGACCATAGGTGTGTGGATTCATTTCTGGGTCTTCGATCCTATTCCATTGATCTACCTGTCTGTTGCTGTACCAGTACCATGCAGTTTTTATTACGATTGCTCTGTAGTACAGCTTGAGGTCAGGTATGGTGATTCCACCAGAGGTTCTTTTATTGTTGAGAAGAGTTTTCCCTAGTCTAGGTTTTTTGTTATTCCAGATGAACTTGCTAATTGTCTTCTAGATCCTTGAAGAATTGACTTGGAATTTTGATGGGGATTGCATTGAATCTGTAGATAGCTTTTGGCACTATAGCCATTTTTACTATATTGATTCTGCCAATCCATGAGCATGGGAGATCCTTCCATCTTCTGAGATCTTCCTCAATTTCTTTCTTCAGAGACTTGAAGTTCTTGTCACACAAATATTTCACTTCCTTCATAAGAGTCACACCAAGATATTTTATATTGTTAGTGACTATTGTGAAGGGTGATGTTTCACTTATCTCTTTCTCAGCCAGTTCATCCTTTGTATAGAGAAAGGCCATCAATTTGTTTGAGTTAATTCTATATCCAGCTACGGCACTAAAGCTGTTTATAAGGTTTAGGAGTTCTCTGGTAGAAAAAAGACAGCCTTTTCAACAAATGGTGCTGGCACAACTGGCAGCTATCATGTAGAAGACTGGGAATTGATCCATTCTTATCTCCTTGTACTAAGGTCAAGTCTAAGTGGTTGAAGGACCTCCACATTAAACCAGAGACACTGAAACTTATAGAGGAGAAAGTGGGGAAAAGCCTCGAAGATATGGGCACTAGGGAAAAATTCCTGAACAAAACAGCAAAGGCTTGTGCTGTAAGATCAAGAATTGACAAATGGGACCTCATAAAGTTGCAAAGCTTCTGTAAGGCAAAAGATACTGTCAACAAGAAAAAAGGGCCACCAACCGATTGGGAAAGGATCTTTACCAATCCTAAATCAGATAGGGGACTGATATCCAATATATATAAAAAACTCAAGAAGGTGGACACCAGAAAATCAAATATCCCCATTAAAAAGTGGGGCACAGAGTTAAACCAAGAATTCTCAACTGAGGAATACCGAATGGCTGAGAAGCACTTGAAAAAATGTTCAACATCCTTAATCATCAGGGAAATGCAGATCAAAACAACCCTGAGATTCCACCTGACACCAGTAAGAATGGCTAAGATCAAAAATTCAGGTGACAACAGATGCTGGCGTGGATGTGGAGAAAGGGGAGCACTCCTCCATTGTTGGTGGGAATGCAAACTGGTTCAACCACTCTGGAAATCAGTCTGGCAGTTCCTCAGAAAATTGGACATAGTACTACTGGAAGATCCTGCAATACCCCTACTGGGCATACATCCAGAAGATATTCCATCTGGTAATAAGGACACATGTTCCACTATGTTCATAGCAGCCTTATTCATAATAGCCAGAAACTGGAAAGAACCCAGGTGTTCCTCAACAGAGGAATGGATACAAAAAATTTGGTATTTTTACAAAATGGAGTACTACTCAGCTATTAAAAACAATAAATATATGAAATTCCTAGGCAAATGGATGGATCTGGAGGCCATCATCCTGAGTGAAGTAACCCAATCACAAAAGAACTCACATAACATGTACTCACTGATATGTGGATATTAGCCCAGAAACCTAGACTACCCAAGATACAATTTACTAAACACATGAAACTCAANCAAACATGGAGGTGGAAGCTCACAGTCAGCTATTAGATGGAACACAGGGTTCCCAAGGAAGGAGCTAGAGAAAGTACCCAAGGAGCTGAAGGGGTCTTCAACCCTATAGGTGGAAGAATAACATGAACTAACTAGTACCCCCTGAGCTCATGTCTCTAGCTGCATATATAGAAGAGGATGACCTAGTTGGCCATCATTGAGAAGAGAGGCCCCTTGGTCATGCAGACTTTCCATGCCCCAGTACAGGGGAACGCCAGGGCCATTATGTGGGAGGGGGTAGGTAGGGGAGCAGGGCGGGGATGGGGGAGGATATGGGGAACTTGCTGGATAACACTTGAAATGTAAATGAAGAAATTATCTAATAAATGTTGGGGAAAAAAAGAAAAGAAAGAAAGAAAAAAAAACAAAACAAAACAAAACAAAAAACAAAAAAACCCAAAACACAATGGATGCCATTGGGTGTGGCAGGGCTCCGGTTATTGCACCAACTATGTTGGTGGAGAAGGGATACCATAGAATTCCTTTCTGCTTTACTCACAATAGCTAGTATGTAGAAAAAGCCTAAATACCCATTCAGTCATGAGTAGACAATGAAAATTTTGTATTTTTCACAATGTAATTTAGATCAGATGTAAAAACTAACAAATGTATGAAACTTACAGAAAAGAGATGGAAAGTGTATAATTAATAATAATTTAAGTAACCAAGACTGAGAAGAACAAATGTTCTCAAAGAAATCAACCCTAAAAATTTGTATGCATATTGTATAAAGCTCCAAAAGAATTTCAAAGGAGGAGTTTGAAACAGCTACAAGCCATAAATCAGAGTGAAGAGCTATGAAATAATATACTCTAGACTTAATATAAAAGTTGTAATGATGAACTCACAATTAAGGTTATTTTTACTGGGCCTGTAGAAAACTTACTAGGTAACAAATTAATTGTAGACTGTATAGGAGTCCTTCAGGTCCTTTCACTCACTGTTGAGATCTCACTTATCTATCTATCATCTATCTATCTATCATCTATCTATCTATCTATCTATCTATCTATCTATTTATCTAACTATCTATTTATTTATAATTTCATATTATTTCAAATTTTATGTTTTGATATTATTCAAGAAACTAGGTGCTTAATCACTGTTGAACTCAGCTATTTATATATTTGGGTAAAAAGCAAAATACTGTCGTCAATTGAGCACGCACTGTGGAGCCAACAGTATGGTCATACTGATAGAACTGGTTAAAGTTAGAGGAATAGACATGAATACAAGAAAGAGATTTAAAAAATAGGCAGGTGTAGGTGGAGTAGTAGAAAAAGGGAAGTGGTGAAGTATAACCATGGTCAATATGCATTATATACAAATGTGAGCACACTGAAGATCAAGGGCAAGATTAAGATAGTTTAAAAATTTTGTTGAAGAAACTTTTGACAATGAACACATATACAAATGAATAGAAAAATAAACAAAATTGATCATAGTAATCTTGGTTATTGATTAAGTCACTTCACAGACTTTTGTGTACTTATTGGACAAAGGCAGTAGATGTGAAAATTAGATATAATGAGAAATATAAAATCACCTTCTATGAGGATGCTCCCCTACCCACTCACTCACTCCTGCCTTATTGCCTTAGCATTCCCCTACACTGGAGCATCAAGCCTTCACAGAAGCAAAGACCTCCTCTCTCGTTGATGCCAGATAAGGCCATCCTCTACAACATTTGCAGCTAGATCCATGGGTCCCTCCATATGTACTCTTTTGTTAGTAGTTTAGTCCCTGGGAGTGCTTAAATGAGATGTATTGGATACATACATTGGGACACTCAGAAAGTGTTGGATATTTGATATACAGCAAAGACCACATCTCCTTCTCAAGACACTTTATGATGAACTATTTAATGAATCTTAAGTTATCTGACGTTTCTGTATCTTATATCCTGGTGATAGAGAACATCCTAGAGAACAATAAATAAAATTTCTTTAATATCTGTATTTTAATAGGCACCAAACCAAATACAATTCTACATTATCCACTTTAAATCTAATAAGACTCACATTAAGTCACACATTTCCATTAATTTATCAGTGAAAAATAGAAAAATGTGTCAAATAAATGATGACTGTTCTAAAGCAGTCTAGCAATGTTTGGTATGACACTACACTTTCTCTACAGTATTGAAGTGTTTAGTAAAGGTGTATAGAACATTAATGAATCACATTGCATTTTTTATGTACTATAAAAACAAAATGTGTACAAGATTCAACTTGTACTCTGATTTGATTTAATGCAATTTGAAAAACAGAAATTTGTTTTTATTGACTTTCATTTGCAATTCTTCCGGTCTGCATTGTATTCCCATAACATCTGAGAAACTATCAATGACAATATGCATTTTATGAACAAACAACTGAAGAAACCGAAACAAACAGCTGCTGCCTATGACAGTTTTCATCTTTTGTGATTTCACACATTGCCTATTACAAGCTGCCCTTAGAAGGCATGCACTATAATCATTGCTCTCATAGCTATAATACAAAGACATCATATAGGCTCCAGAGGAGACATATTGCTGATCATGGTGGTATTCTCTACCTTAATTATGCACTATATTTGCATTATTGAGAGCTATCTTGCTGCCAAGGAACTGTTATGATGTCAATGCAATTACACTGATATCATGCTGTCTCAGCATTGTTCAAAGGCAAGATCCTTACTATGCAAAATCTAATCAAAATGCAATTGGATATTTATATCACTTCTATCAAAAGGATATTTGACATAAATCAAATGTTCTCTCTTAAAGACTGCATAAGAATTTAAATACAGTATAATCAGCTTGCTGGAAAGTTAATGTACATGCAGATTTATACTGGCAATAACATATAACTAGAAAAATAAAATTGATAATAGTTAAGTACTTGTAACAATAAAATTTACAATCTTCCATGAGTCAACAATATAGTTCAAATGATAGTTACTGAAATACTTGTGTGCTAATATGTGCTTTATTTGATTAATGGAACACTTGCTTATTGAATATGATAAAAACCTTTTGAAAAATAGGCAGGTAAGAAGGTAGACACCTGTTATTCCAGAACTTGTGAAGTGGAGGAAGAAAATTCAGGAGTTCAAGGACATCCTCAGTTACATAGTGAACTTGATGTTAGTTTGGTTTCTCAAAACATCGGTAAGAAAGGTGGAAAAAAAGAGGAAGCAGAGGGTAGACTCAGTCAAAGTGACATTTTAAGATCTACTACATTCATTCACACGTTCGCCACACATTTTACCAAGGGTTTTACTTGTTCTATAAGCAGTTGCTAAACAACTGAAACATAAACTAAAAGGATGAACAACTGCTGTGAGTGAGAAAATTGCAGATTGGAGAACCAGAGAAATACATTGGAATACACTGAAGAAGATCCATAATCTAAGATCAGATATACTAATAAATTTTAGTCAAATAAACATAGATGATAATAGAGAAATTATAGTAAGTTTAATTAATGAGGCGGCATCTAAACTTCTTAAAGAGTGATGTGTGTATCACTGTACAAGCAAGTGGGCCCCTGCTTGATTTCTTACTCCCATTATTGCCTTCATTCCCTGATAGTCAGAATTTGATGCTATAATCTAAATACCTGTGATGACATGTCATAATTTACCTATTGCCAAATTGCTTTTTCTGCCCAATCTCATTGGCAATCCTCACAGTAGGTGTAATGTTGACACCATCTTTGCTGACTGGATCACCTCCTAAACTGCCTTTGACCAGCTCTGATTGCTGCCTACACTGGTGACTAAATTTCCTAAGCTCATACCTATATAGGAGTGGGTCAACTCCCACCCCATTCATTGTTTCCCTTTTAACTACTATTCTACTTTATGTCTGTGCAAACAGACCAGGGGGTTAGTTCCAAATGTTGTTAAGCATATGTTTTAAACTCCTGCTTTTTCTCAATATATCTCAAGTTCCTGGTGCACTTTCAGACATTCTTTAACTTGAAGCTTTGGACTACATCTCTGCATTTTTTTTTTCATCATTCATCAATGGTTATAAAGTAACCCACAAACTTTAGATCTAAATACAAGTAACCCTAAGGAGATCCTCAGTGTTATTCATTAAACCCACTGTATTTCTCCACTAAGGTAATTGCCCACTCCTACAGATCCATATTTTACTTCCTAGCTCTCTTAGGTCTGATGAGCCCTGCCCTGTTGTGCTTCCTGTAACAAACACTGCACTTGTATTAGGGTATGTCAGAGAATTCTAACAATCATCACACACATATAGGTGTGCTCATGCTTTACAGTTGTTCACAATTGAAATGTTTTCTGTGGAGCTGGATTAATGGACCTCCCTCCTTTACACATATAAAAGCCTCCTGTTTTCCAGGAACCAACTCTCTGGCCCTATTTAACTTATTTCCTTAAAGCCCCTCTTTGTAGCTTAAATCATCAAGTTTTTTTTTCTCCATTTTATCTCTTAGAAAACTTTCTTATCTTTAAGAGAAAATTAAATAGAGTGTCTCTTTACATGATGCTCTTTTGGGCAAACACCTTTAAAAAAAATGTCTCCTGCTTCACTCATAGTCATATTTCATTATCTTCTTTATTGACTCCAAACACACATTCACTCTGTGACCTCAGAAGTCTCCAGCACAATTCTCAATTGAAAAAAAAAAATTTCTGAGATCATGTGTCCTATACTTCTCAGCAATGTTTGAATTCTTGGGATTTCAGATGCTTTTCACATTGGCTTTTCTAGGGTACTGAAGTAATTTTACATTCTTTTCCAATCATAGTTTTTCTGAGTCTCTTTTTATGTTCCTATTTGTCTTTCCAAAGTTTATGTTTGGTATCTCAAATGCATTTCTACCATCTCATTTATGACATATACCTTAGCCAAGTGTTTTTTTGGGTTTTTTTGAGAGTCAGGACAGTCATAAATTTATTTAAAANATTGTGATTATATTTTTAAAAGTGAAATTAAATATCACCAACACTATAAGTATTTAGACACATAAGAATGTGAGATAAATATAAAACAGAATAATGAAGCATATCTGAAAAATTTCAAAATCTTGTACTGAGGCCTTGGAAAAATAATTATGAATCTGAACAGCCAGGAATGTGTACAGTGGAAGTCTGTGTTTTTTTTTTTTTTCAAATCACAAAGCATCCTGAAAAGCTATTTGCATTAATTACCAATAAATAAATTGATAGGTGTGCTTGGGTTCTGTGTCACATGTATAAGTGATTCTGTAAAAATTAAAACGAAAATAGAAAAAAAGTTAGTTATGCTATTAACCCAAATGTTGAGGGTAGAAAGAGTCAGTTGAGAAGTCTTGGTGGCAGCTTATTTGAAGTGCAAAGCTTCTCGTTCCTTTTCTTTCACAAGGAAATAATTAGGGCTGAGAGCAATAGAGGAAGAAACCCACATATTGCCCTGGTATTGCATTGATGTACATGTGTGATTCACACATTCACATACTCATGAGCATCACACACACACACACACACACACACACACACACACACACACACACACACACACATCCCACAAGTTTAAAATGTGAGTTAGTAGCTGTTCCTGCATTAGTAGGTAATACAATCATATTTGCTAATCCTACTGGCGAGCTGTGGATGTCTCCACTGGCAATTTTCCAAAACCAAGACACCATGTGTAGAGCTGAGTGGTTCATAAATTAAAGATGAAGCATTCTGTGCAGCTCAGACAGGAATCTTGGGAACTGTGCCTAAAAACCTCTCCATCATCAGCAACTGTCAATGTATCCTCTGGGACCACATATTCTCTAACAGTATGAAATCTTTAGTAAGTTTATGACCTGCAGTTTCTTGGGATAACTTTCACACATCAAGTCCCCTTCAATGAATGCAAGAAATTGTAAAAAAGAAAAAAAAAAACTTGATAACAGTTATGCTTTCATACAGACTAAGTAGTAAAAGTATTTTATTTTATATTCAAATAGTTTGATGGAGCCTGCTTCAGGTGACTTTATAAGGCACCAAATTTTGATGGCTACCTATATGTAATAATACTGATATTTTTCAGTTACCACTTTTCTAAATATGAGAATTTCATGATCTTTTGTATATTCAATATTAAATACAAAATAAATAGCATAACAGCATTATAGTCTATAATGCACATTCTATTTTTCTAATAAAATATCAAATAAAATATTTTGTATATTTTACAAATCAGGTAAAGCAGACAGATATTTAGTACAATGAAAAAATAAGAGTTACACTAATGACCTTTGTCATCCTTCTCTGACAAATCTAATAAAAAGTTAGAATTTCATTCACAATATATAGAAGATCTACTGCTTCTTTATGTTTTCTTATGATACCATTTAGTAATTTAACTGTTACTGTCCTACCTGGACTTCTGCCTTCCTCTCTGTGTTTTCATGTGTAGTATATCCTCCTATGCCTGTTGCCTTTTTTCCTGGATATATGTGGCTTTCTTGTCTCTCTTGTTCTCTGCTTTTCTGTCTCTCTTTCTCTCCCTAATTTGACCCCCTGTTCTTCTCTCTCTCTCTCTCTCTCTCTCCCTTCCTGCGTGTGTTTGTCTGTCAATCTTTCAGCTAGGTATGAGGAATAACTCTCACTTCGACCTCTCCTGTAATAGCACAATCTTTATTCAAAGGATGTAGTTCTCCCACAGGATCAATAATAACTACTTGATTATGTGGTACAAAGACTCTAATGTCCTTGAATTACTTTGAAATGATTCTACTTTCTATTATTCATGTGATATTTTTGAGGGGTAATTTAGCTTCCCATCTTCCCAACTGTATTTTCATACTGATATTTCTGGAGTTTGAGGGGAAAAAAGACATCATGTTAGAACAGTTTACCACAGAATGGTAGAAAATGACTCCACTAATCTTGTCACCACAGAGGCCCCAAATATCTTATATCTTTCTTCTGCAGAATAATATTACACCCGAATAAATAACTATTTAGATGCATTGTCAGAGAGAAGCAACAATTACTTAAACATGCTAAAATTTGTGAAATTAAAATAAATCAACGAATAAAAGTTAGACCAAGAAGAAATAAATAATTTATAAATCACCTTATTTGTAAATTTTAGTGGAACTGCTCAATGATATTAGACTTCCTGGGTATAGGGAGTAATTTATACTTAGATTCTTCAAAACCTACTTTAAGCTTTCTTAAACACTTCAATCTCTGTTCTAGCCCACTGAGCAGAAGTAGGAAAAGCAAAAGATTTATAGGAAAAGAAGGTCATGGACTTCTTCGGTGCAATTCCAGTCTTCATTGTCAGGATATCAGCAGTCTAGTCGAAAACACCCAACACATGTCAGTAACAGGAATTTGATCCAGAAGATACTGTGTAGCTCCACAAATTGGCAGGAGTCAGAGAAGTGGCAAGGTGCATCCAGAAGACTACAAGAAATATTTTTGGTACTTTTCTCTCTGTGAAGTCATGGCACGCAAAGGCCAGCAAAGAACTTCAAGGCACACCAATACAAAAGCATTGTTCACTGTCTCTTGGGTTATACTTATATTCTTTCCAAACATCATGTGTACTCTCAAGTATCTGCTTCAGCAAAACATCCTCTCATGGGTCTACTTCAGAAAAACTTGTCAGCAGCTACCAATTACAAACAGCTTCATGGTAATAATTAGACCCTATATCTACCTGCTTTAAGTGCTGAGACCCTGTATGGATAGGATCTGTGAATGCCTTGATCATAGTCTTGTGAATTCTTTTGTGTCATCTAATATCTCAGAGTCTTCACCCACTTCTGGTTCTTAGAATCTTTCTGCCTCCTCTTCTTTTTAGATCCCTTAGCCTTGGAGAGGAGCAGGCTTAATAAGTACCACATTTATGGCTGAGTGCTCACTCTATGTACATTATACACTTTGAGTGTCTTTTAATTCCTATTTACTACAAAAAATAAGGTTCTTTTATTAGGGTACAGCAAGATGTCATTAGAAGTCATTTTATTGCTATATCCCTTTAGAACAATTATACTATTCAGTTTCTCCTAAATACATGATGTATGTAGTCTTGGAACTGGTGCATTTTAGTAGTACCATGTAAGTACTCTTTTTCATCAAGTGGGCCTAAATCCAAGCAAAAACTAGTTGACTACTACCATATCATTTGTACCATTATTGTATCAATAATAAATGTTTGTGTGATGTTGTGCATTTACCATAGTGGTTAGATTACTCATTGAGGAGTTTACATGAATGCTGAAGATGAAACTCAGATAATCAGGCTTGGCATTTATACATGAAGCCATTTCTATTGTTGAGATATTTTGAAATGACATAAAAGATAGTTTTCACAATTTTCATTAGAAAAGACAAAAAATATCTGTCTCTTAATATATAGCATGTGTAGAATTATTTATATTTCCAGAAAATAATTTCTTTCCTAAATGCTTTCCTGTTCCTTATATATTACACATGGTTGCATAAATATATGCATGTTTTAATCTATGTATAAAAATGTGCATCAATGTGATTTAGAAATTCATTCTCATAAAGAATACTTAAAACTTGCTAAGAGTGTTGATTACAAATTATGGCCCTTTGGGAAACTAACTATATACAAACATTTGAAAATTAGAACTATGAAAAAAATAAATGTTTTACTCTGGTTTAAAACTAAAGAGAAGATAATTGTGCTAACTGATAAAAATAAAAATAGATAACTAGAAACATTTTCATTAAAAAATTTAATACCACCATGTTCCACCAAGGCACTCACTTCCCTTTTATGGTAGCTGTGAACCATTATGTGTCCTATGTTTTAAAGAATAATACATTAATAAATGTCAGAAATTATACTGATTCAGAAACAAGTCATTTAGTTTATATTAACTTTGTTATTTGTATTATTACATAGCTCTTATTTCTTGAAATATATTTGCTAACATTCCATGAATATATCCACAAAATGTGTATAATAGTTCACTAAAATTATTTGTGATCCTTTTCTAGGGCTAGAAAAATCCTCATTCAATAAGTTAATGGCCTTAATATAGCACCATAAAAATAGACTCTATTAAAGACCAACATTTCTTATTGTACATTTATAGTTTGAGACACAAATTCAAGATCAAAGACAGGTCATAAGAGAATAAGTAATTTGAAACTTAGTTCATAATTTACGATTAAAGTCTTTATAGTATGAAAGATTTATCACCAGGTCAAATTTCCTCAGCAATCTAAAAACCCACATTGTAGCAAAATATGTTAGATCTTCTTATAATTCATATTTACAGGGTTTACAGTTTCTACTTACAAATCACCTGTGTTACTCTAAAAAAATATTGTGAAAGATGCAGGAAAAAAACGCAGTAAAACTAGATAATAAAATTACTAAGCTAAGTATGGTTCCTGTGTGTGTAATATAATTAAGTGAAGGAATGTGAATGGAATAGAGCTACCCCTTAAAGTCTAAAGTTTTCCATAAGAAAAGCACATATTGCCCTTCCACCTGGTCCTTTCTGCTGGGGCAGACCACTAGCTGGTCTGCTCCTGTGAAGCCACATATCCTGACCCATTCTAGAGAATCCACAGCACACAGAACAGTTAGCAAGAACTGCTCCCCTGAAGGCCCAGAGATGCCACTGTGAGCCCTGTGGACTCGGGACCCATCACCCACGCAAACCCCTGCCTGCCCTGAATACCACTGAACTTATGCACAGTCCTTTTTGCTGGAGCAGACTACTAGCAGATCTTCTCCCATGAAGACACCATATCCTGAGGATCTGCTGCACTTAGAGCAGTTGGGCAACTGCCTGAAGCATCCCAAGGGATCTGCTGCACAATGGGTAATTGAGCAACTGATTACCACCTTGTCCTCTGAAGACACCACAGCTTGAAGGCATTCCAAGAGCTCCTTAGAAAACATAGCAACTTGGCAACATACACCACAGTCTGAAGACCCCCTGGGGCATTTGACCCTACAGACAGAAAGCCTCCTGGGATGTCTGCTGCATACAAGGAATGAATAAGACCCGTGGGGAGCATCTACACAAAGGATAACAGCTTGATTGCTCCTCTGAAGTCTGAGGGACTCTCAGTAGATCTACTGCAACCTGGGCAACAGAGCTTATCTGTCCCTCTGAAGAGCACCTAATTGGAAGACTCCACAGGTGGTCTGCTACAGCCAAGGCCACAGGCCTACCCAGAGACCTGAAGCAACCCAAGGACAAAAGAGGCAGAAACCAGACAGTCACCCAGACCAGTAAACACCAGGGATAATCAGATGCTGAGGGGCAAGCACAAGACAATAAGCGACAGAAGCCTATATACTTTCCCATCATCATAACCCAATGTACTTTCCCATCATCAGAACCCAGTTCTCTAACCACAGCAAGCCCTGAACACACCAACATACCAGATCATGAGGAAGCTGACCTCAAATCCTATCTGATGAAGATAATAGAGTCCTTTAAGAAGGATATCAATTACTCACTGAAAGAAATACAAGAAAACACAGGTAAACAGGTAGAAGCCCTTAAAGTGGAAATAAATAAAACCGTTAAAAAAAATAAAAAAGGTGAAAGAATTGAATAAAGCCTTCCAAGAGCTAATGTAGAAGTAGAAACAATTAATAAATCACAAATGGAGGAAAATGTGGAAATGGAAAACCTAAGAAAGAAGTGAGAAATTACAGATATAAGTATCACCAACAGAATACAAAAGATGAAAGAGATAATCTCAGTTGTAGAAGATACCTTACAAGAGATTCACACAGCTGTCAAAAAAAAGTCAAAACTTAATCTCCTAACCTAAAGCATCCAGGAAATTCAGGGCACAATGAAAAGACCAAAACTAAGAATAATCTGAATACCAGAGAATGAATATTCCCAGCTCAAAGGACCTGAAAATGTCTTCAACAAAATCCTAGAAGAAAATTTCCCAACCTAAAGAAAATGATGGCTATAAAGGTACAAAAAGCCTATAGAACACCAGATAAATGGGACAAGAAAATAAAATACTCTCATCACATAATAATAAAAACACTAAATGGCCAGAACAAAGAAAGAATATTAAAACTTCAAGGGAAAAGGGTCAAGTAACATAAAGGTTTACCTATCAGAATTACACCAGACTTCTCAACAGAGACTATGAAAGCCAGAAGAGCCTCGTCAGAGGTTATACAGACTCTAAGAGAGCACAAATGCCAGCCAGGTCTACTATACCAAGCAAAATTCTCAATCTACAAAGATGGAGAAAACAAAATATTCCAGGACAAAATCAAATTCAAACAGTAACTATATACCAATCTAGCACTGCAGAGGATCTTAGAAGGAAGACTCCAACACAAGGAAGGTACCTACAGAAAAGAAAAGACAAGATATTAAGCATCTTAAAGCAAAGCAAAAAGGAGAGAACCACAAGCACATAAAGCAACCTACAAAAACAAACATATCAGGAACCCACAGTCATCAGTCTTTAATATCTCTCAATATTAATGGAATCAACTCACCTATAAAAATACATAAGCTAACAGACTGGATATGCAAACAAGATCTAGCATATTGCTGCATACAAGAAAAATGCCTCAATAACAAAGACAGACACTATCTCTGAGTAAAATGATAGAAAAAGGTCTTCTAAGAGAATGGTTCCAGGAAACAAGCTGGAGTTGCTATCCTAATAGCCAATTAAATAGACTTTCAACCAAAAGTTATCAAAAATAAGGAAGGATACTTCATATTCATCAAAGGGAAAATCCATAAAGAGAAAGTCTCAATTCTGAACATTTATACCTCAAATTCAAGGGCACACATTTTACTAAAGGTCAAAATACATATTTAATTGCACTCAATAGTAGTGGGAGATTTCAACACCCTACTCACAACAATTGAAACAGAAACTAGACAGAGACACAGTGAAATTACTATAGGTTATTATACTGGATTTAAGAAATTAGAAGATGAAATATCAGAACTTGTGGGTTAATATCCACTTTCCAGTGACTGCAATCATGTGTGCTCTTTTGTGATTGGGTTTCCTCACTAAGGATATTTTTTAGTTCCATCCATTTGCCAAAGAATTTCATGAATTCTTAATATTATTTTTAATAGCTGAGTAGTACTCCATTGTGTAAATGTACCACATTTTCTGTATCCATTCCTCTATTGAAGGGCATCTTGATTCTTTCTAGCTTCTAGTTATTATAAATAAGGCTGCTGTGAACATAGTGGAACACATGTCCTTGTTATGTTGTAGAATCTTTTGGGTATATGCATAGGAGAGGTATTGATATGTCCTCAGGTAATACTATGTCCAAATTTCTGACAAATGGCAATACTGATTTGCAGAATGGTTGTACCAGCTTGCAATCCCACCAACTATGGAGAAGTGTTTCTTTTTTTCTACATCCTCACCAGTTTCTGTTACCTGAGTTTTTGATCTTAGCCATTCTGACTGGATGAGGTGGGATCTCAAGGTTGTTTTGATTTACATTTCCCAGATGACTAAGGATCTTGAACATTTCTCTAATTGCTTCTCGTCCCTTCGGGTTTCCCCAGTTGAGAATGCTCTGTTTTGCTCTGTTCCCCATTTGTAATAGGGTTATTTGGTTCTCTAACTCCAAATACTCAAGATACAATTCAAACCACATGGAGCTCAAGAAGAAGGAAGAACAAAGTGTGGCTGCTTTGGTCCTTCTTAGAAAGGGGAACAAAATATTCACTGGAGCAAATATGGATATAAAGTACAGAGCAGAGACTGGAGAAAAGCCCACCCTGAAACTGTCCCATATATAGTCACCAAACTCTGACACTATTGTGGATGTTAAGAAATGCTTGTTGAAAGGAGCCTGATATAGCTTTCTCCTGAGAGGCCCTGCCGGAGCCTTACAAACACTGAGTCTAATGCTCACAGCCAATGATTACACTGAGCACAGGGTCCCCAATGGAGAAATTAGAGAAAGGACTGGAGTAGATGAAGGAGTTTTCAACCCCATTGGAACAACAAAAATATCAACCAACCAGACCCCACATATCTCCCAAGGACTAAGCCACCCCCCAAGGAGTACATGTAGCTCCTGCTGCATATGTAGCAGAGGACGGCCTTGTCCAGTATCAATGAGAGGTCCTTGGTCCTATGAAGGCTGGATAGATGCCCCAGTGTAAGGGAATGGATGGCAGATTGGGTGGGTGGGTGGTGGTTGGAGGAACACCCTTATAGAAGCAGGGTAAGGGAGATTGGATAGGTGATTTCTAGGAGGGGGTTAAATGGGGTAAAGGGAAAACAATTGAAATGTAAATAAATAAATTAAATAAATAATATAATAAAGAAAAATTAAAAATATCAAACATTATGAAATAATGCGGCCTTTGAATTAGATTTGAATAGGTTGATAAATTTAATAAAGTCCAAGGCATCAAGTACATGCTCCTAGAGCAAGCAGAATAGATAAAATATAATTAAATATATTAACCATGTGATCATCGATAATAATACAACACTAAAATAAAATAAACAATGTCAAAAACTAAAAAGAAGATGCAATCTGTTATAGACTCAGAACATATTAAGATCTCTGATCAAAGTGATATCACTTTGACATTTCTGTATTCTAAATAATAGATAAATTAGATATAATATTAAATAATATTTGTGGCTATTATATAAAGTGATATGTTTAAGGCACAGCAAAATATAAGTTATTATAATGTAGAAAACATTGTTCATGTAATAAAGCATAAATGTTTCAACTTAATGCTGACATAAACTGTCCACAAAATAACACATTGAGAAATGGTAACTACAGAGATTTATAATTCTAAAATATATACTCCAAGTGTTAGTTTATTAAATTCAGTCCCAATTAACATTAGAAAAGATTTATTTTTGAATCCTAATGTAATAATTTTCTATATATTTATATATGTATGGTTATGTATATATATATATAGAAAAAATATGAAAATTTACTGCAGAGAAAGCAAATATAAAACACAATGGAGGCCGGGAGTGGTGGCGCACACCTTTAATCCCAGCATTCAGGAGGCAGAGGCAGGCAGATTTCTAAGGCCAGCTTGGTCTACAAAGTGAGTTCCAGTACTGCCAGGGCTATACAGAGAAACCCTGTATTGAAAAACCAGAAAAATGAAAAAACAAACAAACAAACATAAAAACACAATGGTGAAATGTGAACTAGAGCCGGGCGTGGTGACACATGCCTCTAATCCCAGCACTTTGGAGGCAGAGGCAGGTGAATTTCTGAGTTCGAGGCCAGCCTGTTCTACAGAGTGAGTTTCAGGACACCCAGGGCTGCAGAGAAACCCTGTCTCAAAAAACCAAAAGAAAAAAAAAAAAAAAAGAAAAGAAAAAAAAGTGAACTAGAGTAACAGTAAAAAAAGACATTACTATTATCTTTCATATTATTGTGTATTCCTTACACCATCTCTGAAAAACTTTTTCTTATAAATAAAGCAGATATATCAGCTAGTAAAATACAATGAAATAATCAACTTTCATCTGAGTGTCTAAGTACTATTTGTCTCCCATGCTTTTCCCAAATTAATGAGTTACTAGGGTTATAAGGAAAAATATTTTTTCCCTCATATCGAAAGTAACAGCATAACCTTGTGTTAGTTCATTTTGTTAGGAGAGTAGGATGCTGCTAAGTATGTGCTAAAAGCAGTGGTTTGAGAAACTGTGCGTATTTTAGGAATCTTATTTATTTAATTTTTTTTTTTTTTTTTTTTTTACATACTGGAGGAAACAGTACATAATTCTAGATCCAGTCTCTTGTTTTTCAGGTTTGTTCTCTACAAACAATGTTGGAGACTTAGCCCAGAATAAGGCTATTATCTCAGCTCATAAATCAAGGCAAGAAACCCAAGGAGAATTAAATACTATTTTTCTGCTAAAGGAACATAGCAATAAAATGACACCTCATGTCTGATTCATAACTATAAATCAGTGCCTCTCAGCCATCATCAGAAACATCTTGCACTAGAACTAATACAGCAATCCACAATTTGTTGATGTGCAAAGAGCTTGAGTTTTTAGAGTAGTCATTTGTAAATGGGTTCTTCATCAAAACTCACCGCAGGGCTCAGAGATCGATGTAGAAATATAGGAGAGACAATGAGAGCTCAAAGGATGGATCACTCCAAAGATACAACAAAACTGAAGCATATATGAAGTTGTAGAGACTGTGATCCCATACACAGGGTCTATAGAGGTTTCAGAAAGACAGTATCCCAGAGTGTAAGAGGGGGAAGTAGACATGAGCTTCTAACTCTCACCAAGATGTTATCCACAACTGACATCAATGTGGAAAGGAAAAAATAGTTCGGTCAATGCACTCATACTAGGCATATTAATGACACATAAGAATAGACCTCATACACAACAAGAAATATATGTCCAACACAAAACAAACTCAAGGGTGGTTTTGTAGACATTTTTATTGCATATTATGATTTCAAATTTTACACTTCTATGAATTTGTGCAGGCATATGTGCATATGTGTGCAAATATGTGTGTGTGTGCACATTTCTTTCATTCTTGTTGCTTTTTAATTATAGTTTGTTTACTTGTATGTTTGTTTGTTTTTCTAATGAGAGAGAAAGAACAGAAAGTTATATGGGTAAGAGAGTGGCGAGGAGCTTGGACAATTTATGGGAGGTATCTTAGTTTAGGTTTTATTGCTGTGAAGGGACATCATAACCAAGACAACTCTTATAAAGAACTTCATTTAGTTGGGGCTCACTTATGCCTTTAGAGGTTTAGTCCTTTATCATCATGTCAGGAATACAAGCCAACATGGTGCTTGAGATGGAGCTGAGTGTTATGTATCTTGATCTCCAGGTAACAAAGAAGGGTCTATGCCAATGACTGAAGCTTAAGGATAGGAGACCTCATAGCCCTTCTAAATAGTAACATACCTCATACAGCAAAGCTACACCTCCTCCATCAAGGCCACACTTCCTAATAGTTCCACTCTCTATGGACTAAACATTCAAACACATGAGCCAATCACATGAGCCAAATCACCACAAGAGGAGAAACAATGATCAAAATGTATTATATTTAAAAAAACTAATTCTTTTCAATTAAAAAAAGTGAAGCCTGTACTTAACTGAATAACGAGGTAAACAAACAAATAAAATGTTTGTGACAAAATAATTCTTAAATGAAATTTATGCACTTCAGTTTTAGAATATGTATTTGGCATATATCAATTCCTAGTTTTGAATATGCAGCATGCAACATGCAAATTGCTTACCTAGGAAATTATCTTCCCATCAATTAAAATATTTAAGTCAAAAAAGAATAATTTTCTTTCAATATATAATACTGAAATATATATACTGAAATATAAAATACAAAAACAAATATATAATAATATAATTTATACTAATATGGTAGATTATTGAAGAAAATATAAGGGCTATGTTTGTAACAGTAGTTCAAGGTAAATAATTTGGAAAAATGTACTTTTTCATTATTATTCCTGTAAGGTTGTAATCTATGAGTAATGAAACAGGTTATTGGCCATAATTAAAGGTGTCAATGATCAATTTTATTTTTATTCAGAAAACTAAAAGTTATGCATCATTTTCTATATAATAAATTAAGCTGTCTAATTTCTTAAAACCAAGAATATGTCTTATTTATGAATATAGTATTGTTACTGTTTGAAAATGTTAGTGTTAGACTTTGGAATTATTGTTTCCTGTGTTAACAGAACCACATATACATCAGGTTTGGCAAAGATCAGTATGTGGTTTGAAAAATAAAATATTTTGAAGATACAAATTTTATTAGATACAAATCCAATATTTTGTAGAACATCTGCCATTTTCCATTAAAATGCCTTCTTGAGGAGACAACTGCTTTAAACAATTTAAAAGGAAGAAATGTTACTTTGGCTCATAGCGTCACTGATTTTTATCCATGGTCAATTGTCTCTGCTACTTCTGCGACCCTAGATAGTAGAGCACAGTAGCAAAAGAAGCACATACTGAATGTGACTGCTCATCTTATGACAACTGGGAAATGAAGATAATAGATCTAGAGAGTAGGACTGAAAGAAGATATTCCCTTCCTGGCCACCATCTATATAGTATTCTATTCTATCTATTTCTAGAGTCCACTACTTCACAGTACTGTCATCACATTATGTGTGTATACACTAAGGAAGATAAAATTTTCATGATCTAGTCCCTTACTAAATGCCCATAGCTTTACGACCAAGAGTTTAATCCATTAGCCTTTGTAAAATGCTTCACATTAAAAACCCAACAAGTCAACATTTAAGTACTGAGGAAAAACATGCAGACTTGGGGTATAATAGTACATTGCAAGTTACTACAATATAAATGCTATTTAAAGCCCCAAGTCTACCTTGAGAACCAACAATTATCAAAATAGTAGAGAAAGTAAAAATCTCAAAATGTATCACATAAACAATAAAGAGAAAGGAGTTTTGTCCTATCTATGAAAAAATTTTAAAGTATACTTGAAAACATAGTCCAGTCATTGGAGAAAATTTAAGAATGAATCTAAGAGGAAATGTAAGCCTTGCTTGATTACAAAAGATGGATGGTTAAGGTTCCATATTCTCTATGATGGGAGTCTTTATTATGGATGTCATTATAGATTCGTAAGAGTGTCCATTGCAAAATGTTTCTACTTAGTCCCTGAAATGCTTCCCACCACACACAATTCTAGTCATCTCCTTTAGTACTCTCTCCATTCATTCCTCCCTGGCCACCTAATCCCTCCTGCTCCTATCCTGACCTGACCTCAGTCTGAAAGTTTAATTATTTCAAAAATAATTTTTATTGATGGTTCTTAAATACTTTAACCTCATTCATTGCCCATGACCTATCAAAGGTAGTGGAAAAGAAAGGACACAGGCAAAATGATCCTGATTAGAAAGGTTCTTTGGAGAAATTCTCATCTATGGTATCTGGAAATTAGCAGTTCAGTTCACAGATCAGCAGTGGCAGCTCTATCCACTCAAAAACACTTCAGTCATTCACCAGCAGTCCAGTTTGGTAGAGTTGGATAGCAAGCATGAATCAGCAGCCATGGTACTACCTACCTAGCAGAGACAGCCAGGCATTAGCCTCTGCAGGAGTCAGCAGGAGTATCAGAAGGGACACCTGCAAAAGTTCTTTGCTGTGCCTCTTTTAGCAAAGTGAAGATCAGGGAAGACTCAAGGCCTACAAGCTTAATACAGTTAACTCTAAAAGAAGCCAAGCTCAGCCTCTGCCACTGTACATTGAATCCTATTTACACCCTCCAAACATCACATGTCCTCCATGTGTTTTGTCTCAGTGTGTGTATCTTGTCAGCTGATATTACTTTCCCAAACTGAACTGTAGCACACCACCAGAAGTTTCTTTATGCATTTCTCTGTATGGAGTCCCAACAAATGCAGCTCAACTAGGTAGTATAAGGCAGACCAATACATAATGTTGTTAGCAAGGCATCCTTCATCATGTGTCCTTTCACATGATTGTAGAACATCCTTTCACCTGTGTCCACTTCAGGGAAATACTCCCTCACATATTTGCCTTAGCAAAACACCATCCAACTGACTTTCCAAAGACCCCTTAAGTTTCCACTTCACCAGACCACATCCAAAATCTATTTTATGCTCTCTTCCCAGGGAGACCTATATGTACTTTCCCCCACCCCGAGGCCTCATTTTTACTTACCTCTATGTGTATATAGATTGTTGAATGATTTTCTTTAATATTACAGCTAATGTCCATTTATATATGAGTACATACTATGTTTGTCTTTCTGGTTCTGGGTGACCTCACTCAGGATGATTATTTTCTTGTTCCATCCACTTGGCTGTAAATTTCATGATGTCATTGTTTTAACAGCTGCATAATACTCAATTGTGTATATGTACTACATTTTATTTGTGATTTCCTTTTCTAAGAGAGAAATGCCTCTTGCGCTGTTTAGCAAGCTAAACCTATGATCATATAGATTACTATTCAGCAAACTCATCTCAAAATTTAAGCATAGCACTATGCTCATAAATAAATGTTTATGTCAATCCTGGAATTTTTGTCATTTTAAATATCTTTTGCTTTTTTTTTTTTTTTTTTCATTTCTAACTGTAAATTTTTTCTGGTATAGGTATGCAGTAAGAGTTAGCTCACCGTGGCATCCTTTCAAGCCTCCTGTCCCTATAATAAAGTATCTAAAGAAAACATAGAAATTGGCTTCTCAGGTTCAGGTCTCTCTGTTTCTCTCTCTCTTTGTCTCTCTCTCTCTCTCTCTCACACAAGCACACACACAAGAAAATAGAAAAAAGAGGAGAAATGAAAAAGAAAAAGGAAACAGAATAGTTGAAACAATCAGGCACAATAAAAAGAATGCTGGATATATCACCATTTCTGATTTCATGTCATAGTACAGAGATGTAGTAATAAATACTGGTTGCAATTGGCATAAAAACAGACTAGGTGATCAATGAAATCAAACTGATGACCCAGATGTTGATCTGCACACATAAGAACGCCTAATTTTTTTTAATAAAGAATCCAGAAATATACAATGGAAGAAGAATCTTTAGCAAACCATGCTAGTCTAACTGGAAGTGGGCATTTTCTTCAACTATCCAAAAAAAATAATTTATGCCATTCATACACATCTACCAACATGTCCGTTTTTTCATACAGTTTTCCATTCCAGATTGCAGAGGATATTGGTTCATTATACTAGTGGTTGGCATTGGTCCCCAGAATGTAGTTCTGTCTTGTCTTATACAGTCACAATGAAATTATAATTAAGATAAAATAAAGAGCTGAAATTTCATTTTTGAATGTTCATAATACTATTTCTCATTCCATGTCTAATCAGTTTTAGCTTGTGACTCTGAAAATCAGGGGTATAACTTTGTAGCCTGAACAATACAACAAACTTTGACCTCTCCTCATTCCCTTCCTCTGACTAAGACCAGAGAATCAAATATACAATCTGTTTCTTTCAGGAAAAAAACACCAATATTTAACTATATTTTTATTTAATTATGACCTGAATATATTTCAATTGGGAGAAAATACAACCACTATAGAGTAATAACATAAAACATTAAAGGGCTTATATAAGATATACACATTTTAGTAGTTTATCTTTTTCATAAGCCAATCAATATCACTGATTTGAAAAATATTTAAGTACTTTCTTCCAGGATTACTCTTGTAAATCTGTTTCTTATAGGAAAAGATATGCACACCTGTATATTATAAAGAATTGCTTGAATTTATATTTATTTTTATTGTACACATTGTTTTTCACAACAATAATATGCTATAGTTTGTACGGACTACAGTCACAAGCAAAACTGCAATTCAAGAGTACATTTATAGCAGAAACATATTTCATCCATGATCCAGGAACACTCAAAGTCCAACTCAGTCTCTGCTTTAGTGATGTAGTGGCAAATGTAAGCAGAGGTACATACATCAATGCAGAATTTTAATTAGAATGTAGACGTCTGAGTACACATCTGAGGACAGTCAGAGTCTGGACGTAAATAAACTTGTAATCATTGCAGAGAAAAATCAGGGAATAGCAAAAGGGATATATCTTTTGTATAACAAGGGAACTGATAAAAATGCACACTATGAGTGAGGACACAAAAGAAGGTATGCGCAAAGGAAAAATACTGTGCATAAAGACTGAACTTGGAAAAGGATGTTCTTTTATTAAAGCAAGCAACTGTATTAAACTAAGTTGCATGCATAATATTTTCCAGCGAACAATGTCAAATTAAAGAATATTAGCTAACTAATTGAAAAATCTCAGACATTCTTCAATTTATATGCTTCCTTTTGGATAGTTAAAAAATTGGGCATTTTGATAAAGCACATTTCAGATCTAAAGTCATTATACAAAATTTGGCATTTAAAATGACGCCTCATTAGTTCTTAGGAGATGCCACAATAGGTAAAATACTTGTGGTTCAAGTATAAAAGTTTGAGTTCAAGCCAGGCGATGGTGGCATACACCTTTAATTCCAGGACTTGGGAGGCAAAGGCAGGCAGATTTCTGAGTCCTAGGCCAGCCTAGTCTACAAATTGAGTTCCAGAGAGGCCCCTTGGTACTGCAATCTTTATATGCCCCAATACAGGGGAGCGCCAGGGCCAAGAAGTGGGAGTGGGTGGACAGGGGAGCAGGAAGGGGCGAAGGGGGAGGGGACTTTCAGAATAGCATTTGAAATGTAAATTAAGAAAATATCTAATAAAAAAAAACTCTTTACACACACACACACACACACACACACACACACACACACACACACACAAATCAAACAAACAAAAAACCAAAAAACCCAAAGATTTGAGTTTAGATCCCTACTACCAATATATAAACCTAGGAAGAGCATTTAACGTCAGCACTGCATGAGGAGAGACAGAAGGATCACTGGGCTTGCTTGCCAGTCATCCTCATTACAAATGTTGAGCCCTAGGTTCAGTGAGAGACCCTGACATAAAGATGTAACAGGTTAGCTAAAGAAATGTGATATGTTGCTTTAGGTGCCATAAAGAAATGCTAGCATATCCAACCAGATATGTATGTAACAAGTACAGTTACACCAGAAATACCTACTTCGCCACCATACAGTAACAAGCCTTCTACACACAAACACACAACTCACACAAGTAAACAAACATAGATGCAAAAACTCATGCAAACTGTCTTATCTATGTGTTTACTGCTGTGAATAGACACCATTACCAAGACAAATCTTACAAGGACAACATTTAATTGGGGCTGGCTTACATGAAGCATGGCAGCATCCAGGCAGGCATGGTGCAGGAGGATCTAAGAATTCCCCATCTTGTTCATACAGCTTCCTTGTGCTCTTAGAAAACATTTCCCAGAAAATTTCACCTCAGTGATGCTGTTCTTTTCTTAATAATGATTAATTTCTTAGCCCCAACTAACTAGTATCAATTTTCCCAGTAGTTCCTTCTGTTCTGGACTCTAAAGCCAGGGACACATGGATAAAGCTGCTGAATTCTGCTGCTTGCTGGGGCTGGAACATTGTCCCTCTTATTCTACTACAGTTTTGTTTACTGCCATGGACCAGCCTCAGTCAGCCCCCCTCAATCCGTGGGAAATTGGGGAGGGCAAGGAGTTGGTGATGAAAATTGTGACAAACAGACAGGGACACAAGGGAGTGCTGTATCTGGATGTAATCTGTCTCAAAGCTAGCACCAGTCTTATAAGTGACTTTTACACAAAATAGAGGAATGCATACAAAAAGCTAACAGGAACCAACTGGAATAAAAATCATTGTTAACAACTGGAATCAAAAGCAACCCCACCCAAGGTCAGCTTAATCATACAAGCCAGGGGCAAGGCCTTCATGTCCTTGTTGTAGGTTCCAATTCTAGTCTATTGTATAGTCCACCTTCCCCATAGGCCATTGTAAATTCCTGTGTATGGGTGTGTCTCAGCTATCTATAGTTCTAAGTATTTACTGTAGTTCCTTCTTAAACCACAACCTTCCTTCTTCTTAGGTCATTGTAAATTCTTGCATACTGGAGTAGCTCAGCTATTGTTCTATGTGATTGTGTGAGGGAACTTCTCCTGTCAGCTTCTGGGGGGCCTGGGGATTATAGCTAGCCTTGCTCATCAGTCTTGTTCCTTCTGCTACGAAGACGTAGCTTAAGAGGGTCATCTGTAGTACTTTCTTGAGGTGCGAAGCATGAATCCAAGCAGCAATCCCCTCTACTTTCACAGTAGTGGGAGTAGTCAGTAGTACCAAATAGGGTCCCTTCTACTGAAGTTCCAAGTTTCCCGTACAGTATCTTTAGATGTAGACAGCGTCTCCAACTTGGAATGAGTTGGGTACAACTAGGTCTCTGGGTTTGTAGGCTTCCCGAATCAAATCCCAGGCCTCCTTTCTCACAGTTTCCAGAGCCTTTAAGCAAGCAAAGGTTCACACAATGAAGCATCAGGATCGTGGACTCTTCCCGACTCATTGAGGGGAGGAGGGACACCACTCAGGAGTTCATAAGGGGTTAATTTATACTTTCTTGGGGAGTTTCGTACCTGGAACAAGGCAAAGGGAAGGAGGATAGTCCAATCTATTTGCCAATCTCTAAGGCTAATTTAGTCAAGGATTCCTTTAAATGTTCTATTCATTCTCTCTACATGACCTGAACTTTGGAGTCTGTATGCACAATGTAATTTCCAATTTGTCTCCAACATCATGACCAGTCCCTAATTTACCTGGGCAGCAAAGTTGTATCTGTTATCTGACCCGATTACCTTGGGGATCCCAAATCTAGGGAAAATTTCTTCAAGGATCTTCTTGGCCACAATGTTGGCAGTTTCATTTCTGGTAGGTAAGGCTTCAACCCATCCTGAAAAAGTATCTATAAACACTAACAGATACTTCCACCTGTATTGGGCAGGTTTGACTTCAATAAAATCCACTTCCCAATAAGCTCTTGGCCTATTTCCTAGTCTTCTTCCTGGGATAAAAGGTGACTATCCCACATTAGTCAATGAGCAGGCATGGCAGCATCTTGCCATCTGCTGCATAATATCATTAAGTCCAATAACATAATAATTAGAAGTTTGTACCAATTACTTAAGCTTTTTGGCTCCCAGATGAGTCAGATAATGTAAATTTTTAATGTACTCATGTGCCTCTCTGCTGGGTATGTTGAGCTTCCCATCGTAGATATGGGTTCCATAGAGGTATGTGTCTGATATCCTAATTCTTCCATAGCATCTAGATCTTCTTGGGAGTAATGGAAGCTGCTTTCCCTTAGATCATGCCAATCTATTTCTAGGTGTAGATTGAGTATCATGGTGCCTTGAACTGCCTGTATGGCTGTCAAGTCAGACATCTGGTTTCATTTGGTTACAAAATCAATTCCCTTTTGGTGTCCTGGACAATGCATGATGGCAACCCTTTTTGGTAGGTGGATGGCCTCAAGAAAGTTCAAAATCTCTTCTTTGTTTTTAATTTCTTTTCCTGCCGAGGTTAACAACCCCCTCTGCCAGTAGATGGCACCATGAATATGGGCCGTAGCAAAGGTGTACCTGCTGTCTGTATAAATGTTGATGCTTTTACCATCTGCCAGAGGCCTTGAATTAAAGCGATGAGTTCAGCTTTTTGGGCTGAGGTCCCCTCTGGAAGACTACTGGCCAAAATGACTCTTTTCCCATCCACCACCACTACCCCCATCTTCTGCTTACCTTCAACCACAAAGCTGCTGCCATCTGTATACCTGGGACTCCCTACCAGGGCTAGTCTTTCAGATCTCTTCTAACTCCAGTCCCTTTTGCCAAGATGTTGGCACACTGATGGATCACCATTGAATCTCTAATCTCAGGCAGCAGGGTAGTGGGGTTAAGCATAGCAGGGAGTGCGGAGATTACATGGTCAGTCAATAAAAGGGCCTGGTAGTGGGTCATGCAAGCATTGGTTATCCATCGTTCAGGGGGTTGTCTAATTATGCTTTCCAGAGCATGGGGGGGCTACAATAGTAACTTTTTGTCC
Organism: Mus minutoides; assembly: GCA_902729485.2. Lineage (NCBI taxonomy): Eukaryota > Metazoa > Chordata > Mammalia > Rodentia > Muridae > Mus > Mus minutoides. Next base: position 155,463 of record LR749941.1, on the reverse strand, counting down.
CAGAGTTAATTTGTCAGCATCTTTGACAAGGAGGGCCATGGCCACAATGGCCTTGAGGCACGATGGCTATCTGCTAGCCACTGGGTCCAGTTTCTTTGATAGGTAGGCCACAGGCCGATTCCATGGTCCTAGGGTCTGGGTTAGGACTCCTCTCATAATCCCAGCCCATTCAGCTACATACAGAGTAAACGGCTTGGTGAGGTCCAGCAAGGCTAGAGTGAGGGCAGTGAGCAAAGCCTGTTTGATCTTGTCAAAGGCCTCCTGTTGTGTTTCAGTATATTCAAATTCACCTCCTTCTTTAGTTAGAGGATAAAGCGGGGCTGGTGAGGGTGGCGAATCCAGGTATTCATAACCTACAAAACCTAGCTGTGCCCAGGAAATCTCTTACCTGTTGGGGTAGTCGGGGTCAGAATCTGGGTCACTGTCTTTTTCTGGGACTCTCTCAGCCATCTTTTTCTATCTCTCAAGGCGTATCCCAGGTATGTGACTTTGGTCCGGCATAACTGAGCCTTTTTAGCCGACGCCCGGTACCCCAACTCACCCAGTTCTGTCAGGAGGTATTTAGTCCCCTGCTGGCATTCTTCTTTGGTGGTAGCAGCCAGCAGCAAGTCATCAACATATTGCAAAAGGGTCACTTGTGAGTGAGTAGCCCTAAAAGAGGCTAGATCTAGATGTAATGCAATCAAAGAGATTGATGGACTAGAACATCCTTATTTGTTCAGCACATAGTGGTGAGGATGTTGAGAAAGAGGAACACTTCTTCGTTGCTGCTGGGATGGTAGATTGGCACAACCACTCTGGAAATCAATCTGGAGATTCCTCAGAAAATTGGAAATAGATCTACCTGAAGACCCAGCTATACCTATACCCAAAAGATGCCTCACCATGCCACAGGGGCACATGTTCAAAGCATCCTTATTTGTGATAGCCAGAGGCTGAAAACAATCCAGATGTCCCACAACAGAAGAATGGATACAGAAAATGTGGTTCCTTTATACAATGTAATAGTACTCAGCTATTAAGAACTAGAATGTCATGATTTTTGTAGGCAAATGCATGAAACTAGAAAGTATCACCCGAAGGGAGGTAACTCAGATCCGAAAGGACATGCATGGTATGTATTCACTAGTAAGTGGATATTAGCCAAAAATGTACATAATACCAAGGATACAATCCACAGAATTTAAGCAGGTTAACAAGGGCCAAAGTGAGGATGTCTCAACCCTACTTGGGAGGGAGAAGAAAGCAATCTTGTGGGGAGGGGGGAGAGGGGAGGCAAGGGAGGGACCTGGGTAGGAAAAGTGAAAGAGAGGGGAAAGAGAGGAACACATGCTGGTACTGGGGCGTGGGGGAACAGGGCTGAAGCCCTAAGGGCCAGCAGAAAGAAGAGAAATAGGCAACCTTGGGAGGTAGGAGTTGGGGGGTACCCTCTAGAATGGACTAGAGACCTGGGAGGTGAGAGACTCTCAGGACTCAAAGGGAGGGACCTTAGATGAAATGCCCAGCTGTGGAGAGAGGGAACTTGTAGAGACCACCTTCAGTAGAAAGATAGGGCATCAAGTGGAGGGATGGGGTTGGCATCTCACAGTCAGAAACACTAACCCAGAATTATGGGTCAGTAATATCATCAAATATAGTAGGGGAGTTTTTAAAACCTTGTGGCAGCCTGGTCCATGTCAATTGTCCAGTAACTCTGGATTCTGGGTCTTGCCACTTGAAAGCAAAAATGGGCTAGCTAGAGGTGTGTAGTCTTATGCAAAAGAAGGCATCCTTTAGATTTAAAACAGTATACCATTTTTCCTCTGGTGGCAATGAGCTGAGTAGATTATAGGGATTTGCGACAGTGGGATGCATATCCTGAATCCTCCTCTTGACCTTCCTGAGGTCTTGTACTGGTCTATAATCTCTAGTTCCTGGCTTTTTGGCAGGAAGGAGGGAAATATTCCAGGGGGACTGGTATGGGACTAAGATGCCAAGCTACAAGAGTCTCAGAATATGGGGTCTGATTCCTTCTCGTGCCTGACCCATTGGGTACTGTCGAACCCCAATAGGAGTGGCATCCGTTTTTAGTCCCACCACAACTGGAGGTACTTGCTTCACCATCCCCAATCCCCGTTTCCACTCATGCTTGAGGAAAAGCAGTCAACCAGCCTTCAATGTCAAAGCTGGTTTGTGTTGGGGCTTCACATAAGCGATATTCTTCTTCGGTCCCTATCCCAGCACTTGGGAGGCAGAGGCAGGCAGATTTCTGAGTTAGAGGCCAGCCTGGTCTACAAAGCTAGTTCCAGGACAGCCAGGGCTACACAGAGAAACCCTGTCTCGAAAAACCAACCAACAAATAAATAAATAAATAAATAAATAGATAGATAAATAAATAAGAAATTAATAAATAGATAGATAGATAGATAGATAGATAGATAGATAGATAGATAGATAAACTTTGGGGTATTCCCCAGGAGACTTCTGGTCCACCATACATAAACCTGATTTGAGCCTTTAATTTAGTCAGTAAATCTCTTCCCAATAGTGGGGCAGGATACTCAGGTATCATCAAAAACAAATGGGCCACTTGCTTTTTCCCCAAATCAGTCCCAATTACAATAGTTCTTTCATTTTTTAGTTTCCTTAAAGGTTGTTTTAAGACTGAATATTCAGCTCCCATATCCACCAGAAATTCCACCCAGGTCCCCTCCACTTTTAGGGTTACCCTAAGCTCAGGGAGGGGTTCTGAACCCTGTCACCATGAACCACTATCTTCTCCCAAAGTCAGCACTTTTGGTTTGGGGTCCTTGTTTTTTCTTGGGGCGTTCTCTAGCCAAATGCCCTTTTTCCTTGCAAGAAGTACATTGATCCTTATCTAAGAGCCTTGAAGGTCCACGGTTTTTGGCACTAGAGTTCTCCTTCTGGGAACCGCTTGTTGCCCAGGTACCCTGGCTGCCTTCCTGTTCTATTTTTTCTCCTACAACTGTGGCCAGGATTCTAGTCAGATTTCTTTCCTGCCTGTAATCCTGCCTTTCTTCTCTTTCTTTAGCTTCCTCCCCAACTTTTTTTGTCAGATGCTAACTGTCCTATGAAAGCCATGGCCACTGCTACCTGGTACCCCTCTGAGCATTGGTCAGAAGGAGTATATTTTCGATAGGCTTCCATAAATCATTCTAAAAACACGGATGGGGGTTCTACAGGGCCCTGAAGTACCTCTCTTACCTTAGCCAAATTAGTGTTGCATCTTGCTGCCCCTCAGAGGCCTGTCACCAGAGTCCAGTGGTTGCTCCCTACCTGCTGCCCTGTTGAAGTCCCAGTTAGGACGTTCCAAAGGGAAATCAGCATCTATTTCTTTCAGGAGGGTCATGGGAAATCCGTGGGGTCAGGAACATTTTTCCTGGCTTCATGGAGAATCCTCTCTTTTCCTTCAGTAGTGAATAGGACTTGTAAAAGTTGCTGATAATCAAGCCAGGTGGGCTGATGTGAAAACATGAGTGATTCTACCAATCCAGTTAGACTGGAGGGGTTCTCTGAAAAAGGTGGGTAGTTAGTCTTCCAACTATATAGATCAGCCAAAGAGAAGGGCCAATACTGGAGGGGCTGAAGATTGGGTGGACTCACAGGGGGCCCATATGTCCTAAGAGGGAGGCTGAGAGTAGAATCAGGTCCTGCAGGACTGAGAGCTCGGAGGCTCCTAGTATCCTCTCTATCCTGTCCTGCCCTATCCTGTCCAGCCACTGGTCCTGCTCCCTCCCCACCCTGATCCGGGGCCAGTCCGAGGGTAGGGAGAGGGTGCTAGGGTTGAGGATATGGTGGAGGGAGTGGGATGGGCCATTCAGGGGGTTCCTCTATTTCAGGATAGATCTTAGGAGGAGCAGTGCCCTAGGAAGGCTATGTTTCAGGTGGAGTCTTTGCTTTCAGTTTGTTACTGGTGGAATTTTTGAGCTCCAGAAGTTGGGAGTCCAGCTTCTGTTTTCGCACCCAAGGATTTACACAAGGTTAGGGTCCTACACCAGGTCCTTCCATACAATGATGCACGGTTGTTGATCAGGATGCAACCCTGGCCCTTCCTGAAAAAGAATTGGTTTGATTTCAAAAATGATGCTCAAGTCAAAAGTACCTTCTGGAGGCCAGCCAACACCAAATGCTGGCTATTCCACGGCACAAAAAGTCTGCCATGGTTTCTTTTTGATTTCAACAAAGAGATTAGGAGCCCTATCCCTAAATTTAGTCCAGTTGTCAAAAGTCAGACTAAGGGGAGTTGTTACAGTCTGTCCTATAATCCAAGCCACAAGAAACACAAAAGTCACACAGATCAGAATAAGACACAAACTAACAACTGTTGATTTCCACTTGGAAGATCAGAGCCAGAGAAAGTTTCCAGATGATCACAGAGGTGGGTAATCTTCAGGAGGAGGGTCACCGTGCCACTCTCGATCCTCAGACAGGACAACAGTCTCTCCAGGGTCGGGGCATGCTCCCAAACCAGAAAAATACCAAAACCAATTCTGAGCGGTGCCACATGCAGAGATTAAACTAACAGATACGAACCAGAGAACAGAGACAGACAAAATCTCACCTCCAAGGCGGGGCAGGCTTATAGGTTCAGTGGGTCAGTTTATTATCCTCAAATCAGGAGCATGGTAACATCCAGGCAAGCATGTGGCAGAAGGAGTTGACAGTTTTACATCTTTATCTTAAAGCGACTAAGAAAAATCTGATTTCCAAGCATCCAGAACAAGGGTCTTAAAGGGACAAAGATCACCCACAGTGACATACTTCCTCCAACAAGGACACACTTGCCCCAACATGGCCATACCTCCTAATAGTGTCACTACTTGGGCCAAGCATATACAAACTATCATGCAAATACACACAGAGAGAAACACAAACAGATGCAAACACACAAAATATTTCTATCTAAAAGTAAACCATAAAGAAAGTTTGTTGTAATAGGCTCGTTTGTCTGTTCTATTTCTGTATCTTTACAACAAGACAGCAAAAGGAATAAATACTAATTTGTTCGAGATTATCTAACACTGTGAAAAACATACATTAATTTCATATAATCTCTAAGATTTACTTATGCTATCATACAAAAATCAAAAATACTTATTTCTGGGAAATAAAATTTAAAATCACGAACTAATTATCAGACCAGGGCAATATTTGTGCTCTTTATTGACAAAACAAAATAATGGTCCAAGATAATGACTTTAATTTAAGATGGCACTTAAAGTAGCAAGTGTTCTTCAGTGCTCTTTGAAAAGTCACAGTTCGACTGTGTCCTTAATTTTATGCATTTCAAATAAATTTATTCTATGCTTTATAATTTGTTCAGCTTTTAAAAAATTTTTTTTCTTTTTTTTTGAGACAGGGTTTCTCTGTATATCCCTGTCTGTCCTGAAACTCACTTGGTAGACCAGGCTGGTCTCAAACTCAAAAATCTGCTTGCTTCTGCCTTCCAAGTGCTGACACTAAAGGCGTGAGCCACCAGTGCCTGGCTTTGTCTAGCTTCTTATATGGTGCATATTTTTACTTAATTCATTAATATTTTAAATAATAAAATTATCACTTTATAATTCAGATATATTCTGAAATGAATATCATCAGTTTGGCAAAAATTAGATATAAGACTTGCATGCATTGAAATTTGTATATATATATATATATGATAGGATACCCATAATAAAAGCACTACTTATCCATACTCTACTCAAATTTACTTAGATTCGTAAGATATTTGTGTGTGTTGTTTTTGAGACAAGGTCTTACTATGTAGTTCTAGCTGTCCTGGGACTCACTCTGTATAACAGGCTGGCTTTGAATTCACAGATTTCTGTCTCTCTCTCCTTCCCAATTGCTGGGATGAAGGATGTCCATGACCATGACTGATAAATTTCTTAATTTTTGTAAGTTCAACCAATTCAAAAATTATCAGTCTGTAGGTTTAGCTGAGTGATACAGCAAATTCCATGTTTAAAAAGATGAATTTAAAATTTAGCACCAAGAAAGTAAGCATTTAAAAAATATAATTACTTAAATTAGGTGTCTGATAGTATCTATTTTAATGTATACTTTTAATTTATGTTAAAAAATAATGTAATTAATCTGTTTCCAAATTTACTTTTACATTATATCATTGTTTTAGAACAACTCTTTACAGTTTATTTAATATATTTTAAGGGATAAAGAGATCCCAATTAATTATGATAATACCTATTTCCTTTAAATTAAAAAAAACAGACAAAGAAAAGCACAAGGACCTCTAGACAACTGTTGAATGCTGGGAGCAGCAGGAAAAGCTATCTTCTCCAGGGAATAGGACATTAATTTATCATCTAGTATCAACTCACTCACAGAACTTTCAACCTCAAATTGATCCCGTTTACAAGAATTGCAGGCACAGAGGACACAGTAGAGACAAAAGGAATAACTAGCCAACCAATAAGTGGCACAATTTGAGGCTCATCTCATGGGCAAGCACCAGTTCCGCACACCATTAATGATAGTCTGTTATGCTTGAAGACAGCAGCCATGTTGTCCTCTGAGAGTCTCCACAACCAGTGGCTGATGCAAACAGATAGAGACACTCACAACCAAACAGTGGTTGGCACTTGGGGAGTCTTATGGAAGAGTAGAAGGAAGGATTATGGACCTGGAAAGGTACAGGAACACCACAGGAAGACCAACAGATTCAACTAAGCTGGACCTTTGGAACTCTAAAAATCTGAACCACCAAACCAAGAACATACACTGGCTGAATGTAGGCCTCTCAGCACATATGTACCGTGGTCTTCATATGGGTCATGAACAACCAGAACAGGGGCTATTCCAAAAGCTGTTGCCTGTATATAGGATATGTTCTAGCTGGGCTAGTAATTTTAATCTAACCTGGAACAGTTACATCCATACATGATGTGGAAAGATGCTTTGCTATAGTGTTATGAACATTTCAAAGCAGACATTATACTTTAGACCTTGTATTAGAAGTCTGGTTGAAAAAGAATACATGGAATAATTTTGATAGAATATCATGGATGGTCAAATAAATGCTAAAACACAGAAAACAGAAATAACCAATGCGTTGGACAATATACAAGTAGGAAGTTTAATTATCTTGCAGAACTAAATAGACATGAACTGATGTGCGTCTCATTCAAGATCAGACTGCAGATCAATTCAATTTGCTTTATGACAAGATTTATAGAAGTTATAGATTCATAATTTAAAGTGAAATTTTGATTTTATCTCAACTTATCTATTCAAAAACTCATACACTGCCAGTATTATGATATTCAGACATTTGAAACTTGCTACAGTCAGGTTTACTGTAATCATGAAGATGTGGTATGGCAGAATAAAAATGATGTTGAGTTAAATACTCATAACCATAGCTTGATTATAATTTACTTAACAGTTAATATCCACTTATAAGTCAATTATATGCCCTATATGTCTCGCTGGGTCGAGGTTACCTCATTCAAGATAATTTTTCTGAATTGCATCCATTTGCCTGGAGTTTCATGATGCCATTTTAAACAGCTGAATAAGATTATATTGTGTAAATGCACCACAATGTCTTGGTTATGTTTTGAAAGCTATGTTTTTTTCTTCCTATATTTTCAAATAATATATGCATCATTCTCAGATTTCTGACAGGGTTGAAGACTGGCTGTAGTGTCATAGAAACTCACGCTATTTAGCAACGAGAGAGATGATATAGATTTGAGAGGATGGTTTTCGGATGGTATATGAGATAAAACCAGGATATAATTTTATGAATATAGGATTTCAAGGAATTGTCAGCCTTTTAAGTTAGAAAAGATGGTAGAGTACTTTCTATGAATTGACAAATTTGATGGACTAGTTGTTAAGTATATCTTATACTTTATACATTGGAGAATTGTAAAAGTTGTGCTCAATTTATTTCTGAGTAAGACTTGGACAAATTGGGGGAAATGTTGTGGATTACCCTGGTGCTGTTTGCATTTTGATGTTATTCCAATTCCTCAAGTAGTGCTACCCTTATGAGGAGTTTGTCATGAACTCAGGTGATTTGGTGTGAACCTTCTCCCCATTTAACTGGTCAAATAAAGGCTAGAGTCTGTAATTGGGCAGTAGAAGGGAAAGGTGGGGCTGAACATTTTAGAGAAGAGAAAGTGAGGAAGGAGGGAGGCAGATGAGATTGAGGAGACAGATAAAGATGGAGGAAGGGAATGTAGAAGGAAGATGGAGTAAAACCATGTGGCCTCTAAAGGCCACAAGTAGCAAGGGATCTCATAGCTGTGGTATAGAGTAGTAAAGTGTTAGATATGCATAATCCAGGTGTGAAGCTTATACATATTTAAAAAAAAAAGAAAGAAAGAAAAATCCTTACAGTTAGATTTTAGATAAGCATTTTCTCAGTTGACATTTTCTCCTTTCAGATGACTTTAATTTCAGACAATTTTTGTAAAACTAGACAGTATAGCTCCCTTCTCCAAAATAGTTGACATCTTCTGATTTCATGCCACACCTTCCTGTGTTTCCTTTTTTTTTTTCTTTTTCTGTCTCTTAAAATGTCTTCCTACCTTTATATTATCCTGTTTAGTTTCATCACACACATACACAGAAAGAGAAAGAGAGAGAGAGAGGAAAGGAGAAACAGACAGAGAGAGGGGAAGAGAGAGAGGGAGAAGGAGAGAGAGGGAGAGGAAAAGGGAGGTTGAGAGAGAGATATTCAAGTATAGATTCCATACATTAAGGAAAAATATGATAAATAAATACCCTCATCCCTCTCCCCCCCAAAAGTCATGGAACCTCAAGTAAGATGGACAAAAGTAACTTGATAGGACTGATGTACACATGAGTTTACACTGTTTGTGAGTGAGCACAGAAGACCGGCAAACAACAAAGCCAGACAAAAATTTCAACATGGATACAGGAGGGAATCACGAAACTCCATTCTTGGCCTAGGAGCATGATGAGTGACAGGGAGAGCACGATTGCATTTTCTACAGGCAAGCTGCTTCTGAGAAATACCTGTGGTGGAGAATACAATCATCTTATTCCCATGAACATACCAGAAACAATAAATAGACATTTGCAGGTAAGGTTTTAATGGGAAAGTTGTAGAGAATTAAATGGGAATGTTTGAGGGCTATATTTAATAAAAACACAACATATACATATAAGTATTCTCAAATATATTTTTTAAAAAACATACAAATATGATTCTTCTAAAGATTGTCATTACCCAACAAATCCTATTGTTTTGAAGTTCATCATTTTATTTGTTTGAAATAGGGTTGCTCATTGCAATTGCCCTGACAGTCTTGGACTTGCTTTGTAGACCAGGTTGGCATGGAACTCACAGAAAATTCCTCTGCCTCTACCTTCCTAGTTCTGGGATTAAAGTTGTTTACAACCAAACCATGTTATTAACTTTCATCTGATAATATCAAGAAAACAAAAAAGAAATATATTGTACTTATGATATAAAATATTTTAATTTCAATTTATTTCCTATATTTACTTCTAATGCTTGGGAAATTTTTCACTCATTTGAAATTTAAATTTAATTTCATAAATAAATATTAACCAATGACTTCATAGATCTTTGAACTTCCATATGAATTCTGCAATGTATAAAGTATAAGATATACTTAACAGCTGGGCATGGTGGCGCATGCCTTTAATCCCAGCACTCGGGAAGCAGAGGCAGGCAGATTTCTGAGTTCGAGGCCAACCTGGTCTATAGAGTGAGTTCCAGGACAGTCAGGGCTGCACAGAGAAACCCTGTCTTGAAAAACCAAAACAAACAAACAACAACAACAAAAAGATATACTTATCAACTAGTCCATCAAATTTGTCAATTCATAGAAAGTACTCTACCATCTTTCCTAGTGAAGGTAATTCATGGCTCGCACTGGTTCTGCATTTCCCTGCAAGCATGTTACATATTCTATTCTACTGTGGTCACTGCCACAGTATCTGTATGACTTGCAGGAGATGGCCATGATGCTCATGTGGCTCATGTGTTTACATTTGTATTGAAGACTTTACTGTTTTTTGTTTTTTGTTTTGTTTTCTCATGCTCATGTATTTCTGCAAACTGTCTTTATATATTTCAATTACTTAAAGAAGAAATGACTATGAAGGTACAGAACATGGTAAGACCCTGAGAAACTATGATGTAATGTAACTGTAGGTGTTCTATGTGAATATGCATGTGTCTCTTTCCTCCTTTAACAAAAGTCTATTTTCATTCCATAATGATCATATATCTTTGTCTTGTTTCCAAGTTTATTTGTGGAAATTATCTCAACTGCAAAAACATTCTATACTTTTAATTTCTAATTGTAGCAGAACCCTACTCCTGATTGGTGTTTTACACAAATGTTGTTATACTGTTTATATTCTGGAAATATGAATTGTTTTTCCACGTTCCTAAATTGCTATTAAATGATAATAATTTTCTCCATTATACTATCATTTACATTAAAGAAAAGTCATAACCAAGGTAGCCAAATAGACACTTGAAAGAAACTTGTGGTTTGGATTATAAGAATCTGTCAGAATTAATGAGACAAATGCTTATAAAAGCTATGGCATCCTGTATCACTTTAATTATTTTAATATTGTTGAGTTATGTAGTAAGCATTGCAATGTGAATTTCATTACAGGAAAAGCACTTAGACTTTAATAAGATTGAATTTACTGATTTATATCTATTGCTGTTGAGGTTGTTGTTAAGTAGAACTTCTGTCAGCTGAACTACCCATCCTAGAAGAAGTAATTTTTTTTCTACAAGTCCTTTTCCACATTAGCAGATGACAATTTGTGACACTGCTAAGCTTTTGAAAAATAGGAAGTAATCTTGCATATTTATAGTGAGTTAGCTTGTTTTGCAGTCTAACAATCTCTTCATGCTGTTTCTACAATGTGAACATGTGTCTGGAGGAAACTCTGTAAGAATGAGCAATATCACATGTCAAACATTTATGGTTTGCTTCCTGGGCATGACTCCTGATGCTCACTGCTTCTTCTGGCAAATTGGAACTTATAATGTCATGATACTTGAAAGACAAAAATCCATGGGATCATTCATAAGTGTAGCACAAAAAGTCAAGTCAAGTAAAAACCTGCAGTATTTTTATGTAAAGGAACAAATGGAAATAATTAACGCTACAATATTCATCTGATTAAAATATACATTTCAAGTACCAGATTTCAAAGCTCCATGGCCTGGAAAAGGGAAATGAAATGTTAGCGTTGTTACCGAGATGTTGTTAAGGTCTATGGAAAACAGGGCAACTGTGCTTGTCTCTCCCTTATTCTTTTTGTTTCTATGTAAATGAATTCTGAAAGCTGCCAGAGAGCCAATAGTTCAGTATATTTTTCTCAGCAAAAAAAAAACATTAACGATTTCATAGTACACAGTATTTTTCATAGAGGGAATGGTTTATATCTTCAATTTTATAGTTGCAAACCAATGAAAATTAGGTCTCCCTTTCTTATATATAATAACAGATTTTCAAGTGTTGCACCAATTTCAACATGATACTGCAAAATTATTATGATTCTGTTTATTCTGCTGAAAACAATACACTTACTTTCTTCTATTAACAAGTGAGAGTAAAAGTTATCACACACTCTAATTGGATTGTATTTGCAATTGCATTCCTAATTACTATGTTTTCAAGGACTTTCATTCCTGCTACAAAATTTATGTCTACAGACATCTGTTTTGAAATTTTTAATATATTTCACTATATTGAAACTCCTCTTTTGTGGTGAACGTGAATATTAATAGAGTTGCTGAGCTTAGATTCGCAAGAAAGGTGCAAGTATTGTCATAATGAGAGGACTTAGTTAGTCAGAACCAGGCTGACTCGATGACAGGCTGCAAACTGACAATTCACGAGAGTAGGGCTAAGTTGCTATGTCCCAGAAATGAGAACACAAATACAGTAACCTGTGGTCAGCCAACCACAGCCACAGGCAGTCAATGTAAGAACAACTTTTCATCTGTCTTGACGCAAAATTAGGTAGCTAGAATGAGAAAGCAACCACCCTGGAAAGTCCCCAGAGCACCATGGAATTATGGAATCAAATAGACCCTTAGAGATAGAACTAACCAACCAGTCAAGGAGAAAAGGCACAAAACACTTCATGGAATTCCCCTAGTTGACTATAAAAGCTGGGTCCTGGAGTTCACTGGTTTTCTCCTTTTCTGAATGGTGAGGTGCATGCATGCATGCAGGAAATTCTGCCTAATAAACATTCTTTGCATTTGCATACCATTTGAATCTGGGGTATCATTCTTTGGCAATTCTTGAGCCCTTACAATAACTTATTCTCTACCAACTCATTGTTACTCTAAGTTTTGCGATGATTTTCATAGCTATATATTATTCCACTGGTAGAATACTGATGCCAAATGTTATGTGAGGTTATCAAAGCAGACAGCCACAGTCCTCATCTTTATACTCTTCAAAATTTTCCCCAGCATGAAATCTAGTTTTCACATAAAATTCAGGTCATACATATAGAAATGAAATAACATCAGGCTTTCTTAAGCCAGTTATGATTATTGGATTCTACTAATATTTAATTTAAACACAGATTTTAAAAAAAATTTAGATATTTTCTTTATATACATTTCAAATACTATCGTGAAAGTTCCCCATACTCCCTCCTGCCATGTTCCCCCACCCACCTACTCCCACTTCTTGGACCTGATGTTCCCCTGTACTGAGGCATAAAAAGCTTGCAAAACCTAGGGGTTTCTCTTCCCAGTGATGGCTGACTAGGCCATCTTCTGCAACATATGTGGCTAGAGACATGAGCTCTGGGAGTACTGATTAGTTCATATTGTTGTTCAACCTATAGGGTTGCAGAACACTTCAGCTCCTTGGGTACTTTCTCTAGCTCCTCCATTGGGGGCCCTGTGTTCCATCCAATAGATGTCTCTGAGCATCTACTTCTGTATTTGCCAGGCACTGGCATAGCCTCATATGTGACAGCTATATCAGGGTCCCTTTAGCAAAATCTTGGCTGGCATATGCAATAGTGTCTGGTTTTGGTGGCTGATTATCGGATAGACCCCCCCAGTGGGGTAGTCTCCTGATAGTCCATACTTTCTTCTTAGCTCCAAACTTTGTAACTCCTTTCATGGGTATTTTGTTCCCTATTCTAAAGAGTGATGAAGTATCTACACATGCTGGTCTTCCTTACTCTTGATTTTCTTGTGTTTTGTATCTTGGGTATTCTAAGTTTCTTGGCTAATCTCCACTTATCAGTGAGTGCATGTCAAGTGAATTCTTTTGTGATTGGGTTGCTTCACTAAGGATGATATCCTCCAGATGCATCCATTTGCCCAAGAATTTCATAAATTCATTGTTTTTAATAGCTAAATAGTACTCCATTGTGTAAATGTACCATCTTTTCTGTATCCATTCCTCTGTTGAGGGACATCTGCGTACTTTCCAGATTCTGGCTATTATAAATAAGGCCGCTAAGAATATAGTGGAGCATGTGTCCTTATTACCAGTTGGAACAAATTCTGGGTATATGCCCAGAAGAGGTATTGCTGGATCTTCTGGTAGTACTATGTCCAATTCTCTGAGGAATTGCCAGACTGACTTCCAGAGTGGTTGTACAATCTTTCAATCACACCAGCAATGGAGGAGTGTTCCTCTTTCTTCACATCCTCGCCAGCATCTACTGTCACCTGAATTTTTGATCACAGCCATCCTGACTGGTGTGAAGTAGAATCTCAAGGGTGTTTTGATTTGCATTTCCCTGATGATTAAGGATGTTGAACATTTTTTCAGGTGCTTCTCAGCCATTCAGTATTCCTCGGTTAAAGATTCTTGTTTAGCTCTGTACCTCATTTTTAATGGGGTTATTTGAATTTCTGGAGTCCAGCTTCTTGAGCTCTTCATATATATTGGATATTAGTCCTCTATCAGATTTAGGATTGGTAAAAATCCTTCCCAATCTGTTGGTGGCCTTTTTGTCTTACTAACAGTTTCTTTTGCCTTACAGAAGCTTTGCAATTTTATGAGGTCCAATTTGTCAATTGTTAATCTTTCAGCACAAGCCATTGCTGTTCTGTTTCAGAATTTTTCCCTTGTGCCCATATCTTTGAGGCTTTTCCCCACTTTCTCCTCTATAAATTTCAGTGTCTCTGGTTTTATGTAGAGGTCTTTGATCCACTTAGACTTGAGCTTTGGACAAGGAGATAAGAATGAATCAATTTACATTCTTCTACATGATAACCACCAGTTGTGCCAGCACCATTTGTTGAAAGTACTGTCATTTTTCCACTGGATGGTTTTAGCTCCTTTGTCAAAGATCAAGTGACCATAGGTGTGTGGATTCATTTCTGGGTCTTCAATTCTATTCCATTGGTCTACATGTAGGTTGCTGTACTAGTACTATACAGTTTTTTTCACAATTGCTATGTAGTACAGCTTGAGGTCAGGCATAGTGATTCCACCAGAGGTTCTTTTATTGTTGAGAATAGTTTCTACTATCCTAAGTTTTTATTATTCCAGATGAATTTGCAAATTGCCCTTTCTAACTCAGTGAAGAATTGAGTTGGAATTTTGATGGGGATTGCATTGAATCTATAGATTGCTCTCGGCAGGATAGCCATTTAGACTATATTAATCCTGCCAATCCATAAGCATATGAGATTTAAGCACAAATATTTAAGTATCTATTTTTATTCTATTCATGTTTGTTTTCATGCATATACCAACTAGAAACCCAGTTTTTTTCCATAAGTTTTGGACTACCTTATATTTTTATGATATTGAAAATACATTATTGTCATTTGAGATCAATACTAAAGTTGATACTTTAGGGGAAATTTTAGTAAACTTAAGTGTAGTAAACTCCATATACTATTTTCATAATACTTAAGAAGTTCACTCATGTTCACATTTAAACAGAATTTGCATCAGTCTTGTCTCCTCATTCCAACTCCCCACACCTGATCTAAATTGTGTCCTCCTCAAAACTTCATATAATTTTGCTTCTGAACATAATCAAGAAGTCCAGCAAGTGCAGCCAGGATGTGGATAAATTTAGAACCATCCATAGGACCAGGAGAATTGTATGAGTGATCACACCCTAAAATAAATAAATAAATAAATAAATAAATAAATAAATAAGAGAGAGAGTGCGAGAGTGAGAGAGAGAGAGAGAGAGAGAGAGAGAGAGATTCCACTTTCTTCCCAAACTATTGTCATTAATTCTCAGTCAGGAGTGAGGCATGGAATTTATCTAAGGGTGATCTCTGGCTGACTTGGTCTTATGCAGGTCCCATGCAGCCAACCACAGGTGCAGAATTAATGAGTGGAATACTAATTTTACATTCATGAGACAGTATCTCACAACTCCTAACCTTTCTTTTTCTCCATGTTTCTTTCTTTCTCCTTGTTGGTTGTTATTTACTGATGCTTGAAGGTGAGGATGCTATGGGTATCTCATTTGAGTCAAGAACTTGGTATCTTATTCTTTGCACACTAGTCAGTTATTTTTTAACTGACTACCCTAAAAACAAGCTTCTCTAATGAAGATTGAGAACATCCCAATCTATACAGAAAAAGTAGCATATATTGGAATTTAATTGAAAGACAACAGGCTACTTATCAAAATAAAAACAGCTTGTTGTCCTCCCCAGCATATGACCTTCCCAGCCTTGGGCTTTTGAACAGAGTACCAGGCATGAAATCCTTATCTGAGGAGCAGGCCTCAGATCCAATAATAATCTGGTAAGTTACCACATTATAATCATGCTACTGTTGCACTGAAAGACCCATCTAAACTTCCATGCCAGTACTGGATCAAGCAGGGTCCAGGAGTAGATAATACTACTAATTTATTTAACCCCAAAGGAGCCTACAAAAAGCACCTGGTGGAAGCTAAGCACCGCAGATGGAATTTCCTAGTTTGTTTGAGGTGATTTCTCTCACAGAGAGCACCTTCCTGTAACCACTATGAACAGAATGAACAAGATTAGCAAGACAAAGAATCACAGAATAATTTTGCATGCTGAAATGCATTAGAAATTTCTACCTAATCATAGAAATTATTTTAATAGATAATCACTGTATAAAAAGTAGATTTACTCTGTATTATTTCACTTTTTAATGCTGTGTGTTAAGTATGCAATGCTACATGTGTGGAGGTGAGAAGACAATGTATAGAGGTTAGTTTTCTTCCTTAACCATGTGGCTCACTAGGATTGAACTCTGATCTTATTCTTGGAGGCAAGGACCTTTACCTATTGATACACACCAGTACTCATGTATAATGTCACAAATTATTATTTCATAAAATTATTTATTCTAAGATGAGCTATTGGAAATTTGTTTTACAACACTCAATTTAAAGGTCCCTCTTATCTTACTAGTAGGTAGAAAAAATACCTCAGTAAACATGGCTTTGATTACACCATGTATAATCTGCTTAATTAATCTACCCTTGGAGAAGTCAAAACAGAAGGCTGTCAAATGCTACTGCTAAAACTATACAGTGAATTACTTTAATCAAAATAATCAAAATTAAGTATTTACTTGGGGACAGTTAACGATGGACTGAATATTCCATTGCCATTCCTAACTGATCAAGCACTATGTGCTTGATCAATCTGCCTTGGCTAATTTCTCTACCTAATCATGACATGGTGAAGAGAATAAAATTTTTACACTATTTTCAAAAAGGAATAACAGAAATGAATCTATTTTTGTAATAATCTCTGTAACTCACTCTCTCAGCATCATTGCTATTAATTTCTTGAGTCAGATGCTAGTGTTTATGGAAAAGTGTATGACCTGCACAGAGAAGTGTGTGTAGAAGCACTTCTGGTTCATACCCCTTAAATGTTGTAAACATCTTTTCCATTGTCTGTTCACCATGACAACCAAGAATCTCTGTATATTTTACCAAAGGCCTAGACTCTGAGGGTGTATGTGTATAATGCCTTATTTTAAATTAAAATCAACTTTATAATATGGGATTCAATCTTTACAAAGATGTGAAGTCATAATATAGTATTGTTCAAGGCCAAAAGGATAACTTGACAACTGAGTTCAGGAACTGAAATATATGGATGGGGGTGACCTCAATCTAGGGTTATAGTTATACTTTCATCATATGGTCTTGACAAAGTCATCCTATAACATACTTACCTGAAATCTCCCATAGATGCACAATGTTTTAAAAGACCAGTAATATGATACAATATTTAAACATAATGTAATCATAAATGATTTTCTACAAGTGTTTTAGAATGAAATAGAAATTCTCAGGGAACACAATATAAGCTAGCAGTCCAAAGAGTATAGAAAAATAAACTTGATTTCAAAGTCCTCTGAATTTAAGAGTTTGTGATTTTTGCCTTAAATCTCTATGACTGAAAGCACAGCCATAGACATTAAGGTGGTTTCAGCTGTCCTAAGAAGTGACAGGTAGCCAGGCATGGTTGCGCACGCCTTTAGTCCTAGCACTTGGGAGGCAGAGGCAGGTGGATTTCTGAGTTTGAGGCCAGCCTGGTCTACAAAGTGAATTCTGAGACAGCCAGGGCTATACAGAGAAACTCTGTCCCAGCCCCCCCCCCCAAAGAAGTGACAGGTAAGTGTAACTGTCATTCATGTATGTTCCTCACTAACAGTTACTTAAGTCAACTCATGGGGCTTTGGGAATTTATGCACTAGCCAGTGGAGAGACTTATTTTCAAGATAATGTTATTCAAATTCAGTGGCGAAGCTTTACTTTTTCTTCTACAGACTTAGGTAAGATGTAGATTCTACCTTTTTTTTAATGTATATTCTATCTTTATATAGAAACATTGTGTAGTACATGGGGAACAAATCTTAATTATGAAAATCACATCAGCTACACAAACCACAGTACTTATAATTACTCTATCACAGACATATTAGACTTTTGATTAATTATTTTAATCTTTGTGAGACTGGATGATAATCAGTGATGGAACTGTACTAGAAGATGTCTATATTCAGCTTAATAACAGACAATATATAATCAAATATTATATTAATTTTGCTTTGACAAATATTCACAGAATTTTCCATGAAAGTGGAAATGTTTTACAACACTGAAATATATACATATACATATATATTTACACATATATATTCATACTATATATTCATACACACATACATATATATATTTAAATCAGCAGCTTCTTTTTCAACTACTTGTACTCCAACACTTGTTATACTTGAATTGTCTCTAATTTGTGCTAGTTCCACAAATCTTCTGTAACATTAGCGGTAGCTGCAGTATCTGTCATCTGCAGCTGTGCAAAATGATGTGGTTGTTTACTGAGTGCAAATATCATTTGTCCCTAAGGACCCTGATTGAAGAGACTACAGAGAATGCTTTGCAGCTGGGAAAACTGTTTGCATAAACTAAAAGATTGGTGAACATTTTAGAACCTCCTACAAGACAAGGGTGAAGTATGCCTTCACTAATTTTCAGGCACCTTGCTGACTGTACAGATTTTAGTAACCTCATCAATTTAATTTTTTGGAACAACATATGATGTATATTTATTTATCAAGTACTGTGTGGTAGGAAAAATGGAGCTATTTTATGGCCCTTCAATCTGCAAGTATGCTCTTTTGTACACAATTACATCTGATACTAAGGAGCATAGGAGTTAATAATTTCCTGTTTCTCTTCCTCCCCCTCCTCTTCTTAATGTAGTTCAAAGAACTACATCAATGACTTGTACATGTAAAGAAAGACATTTATCAGTGATATGTCTCCATGTTAGAAGTCATTTCTTATTTATTTAAAATAAGACAAAAAAGATAAAAATCTACAAAAAGTGCATTATTCCCTGTAAAAGGAACCATTTTCTATGGTAAACAACTGGCAGGTTAAGATACATGAGTCAGAAACACTGCCTAAGTTTGTTTTCCTGGTAGACAACTGAATGCCACTGTATCCTAATTGACACACTTTCAGGTAAATTTAGTGAAGAGCTACAGACTGACTATAGCTAGGCATTTTTACTTTTGTAGTAAATTCCTGTTAATCTGTAGAAGAAACTGAGACAGTGCTTTATGCCAGCTTACATCTTTTTGTTAAAGAGAAATGAAACAAATAGAT
Organism: Mus minutoides; assembly: GCA_902729485.2. Taxonomy (NCBI): domain Eukaryota; kingdom Metazoa; phylum Chordata; class Mammalia; order Rodentia; family Muridae; genus Mus; species Mus minutoides. The sequence continues at coordinate 136,338 of LR749941.1, read as the reverse complement.
AACAGTATAAAAAAAATGGGGTACTTTAAGAAAATATAGTATGGATCCCTTAACTGGAGAAGAAATTAGGGTCTTAAGAAAAAAAGAAATCTGTTCCACCAAAAAGGTAAGTAGATTTCCAATAATAATAATAATAATAATAATAATAATAATAATAATAATAAAGAAAAATCAGATAAATTGAAACAAAATTAATGAAAAATGAAACTTTAATTTACAAAGTTCTAAAATTTTGGCATACACTTATTAAAATAACAGAAAGATAATTATATACAGGCAGAGTGTAAATTGTAATAGTATGTAAACATTTTCTAAAATTAATGGCAGACACAAAGTAAAATTTCAGAAATTAGAACACTTGGCAGTACTGAGAATGTGAGCTATTAAATATTTTGATAGTTTTATAGAACATGTATTGGTTACTTGATCTAGACACTGTGAATATATTTACTAGCACAGTCATTAAAAATGGCTTCTACACAAAAATCTCTAAATAGATGTTTAAACATGCCTTATTCATTACCACAATTATCTATAATATATCAGTATATATTTCAATGAGGAGTAACATACTGTGAAATTAAAATGTATTAAACTATCACTTCATTTTATAAGTAACAAGATGTAAATCCATTCAAGTTAGGACTGACTCTTGTTATATTAATTATAACAAGGATTTCTGTATATACACTGTGTATCTGTAATTATTAGAAAAATATCTTAGAAAATAATTGAAGTAATGATTATCAGATACCAGGCAAGTGTTGATCCCAGGAAAAGAAATGTTATTTTAAGAATGTAAAATTATTATGTGACAAGAAATGGGACACATATAGTTTTATGTATTTTTAAAAGCTTTAGCACTTAACAAAATACTCTGAAAGTTTTATGAAAATTATATATATATATATATATGAATTCATAAGCATTATTCAAATAAAATTAAATAATCTTCTTGTATTGAACAATGTATTGAGTGATCTACCAACATACAATTTAAAAATGAATCTGACTGATCTAGTTTTAGAAATGAAGACTCTATGTGACTCCATGATGAAGCTATATATAAACATTCCTAATCCTCACAGAATAGGATTTCATCTGATATCATTACATCTGAATAATTGAATTAAAAAATTAATTTTAAACATGGTAACCAAACTTTGAAACATCTTTATTTTTTATTTAATGCATTGGCTATTCATTTATATGGCATATATTAATTTCATGCCAGTTACCAACAGTTGAGGCCAGAGGACAACATTCAGCAGTCAGGTTTCTCCTACTGTTTGGTGGATCATGGAGAGTCAGAATCAGCAAAAATGCTGAGAGGTTTCTTATCCTGCTGAGTTATATCACTGGTCCATTTTTTATTTATTTCAAAGCCAAGACAAGTTTTACTCTACAGAGACTTTGCTATGGTTATAGATCCTGTTTTGTTTTTTTTTGTTGTTGTTTTTTTTGTTTGTTTGTTTTGTTTTGTTTTTATGTTAAGGGAACCTTAGGTACTTTTCTTTTACTGTGATAAAATACCATGATGAAGGCAATTTATAGAAGAGAGCACTATTTTAGGGGTCTGTTTTAATCAATTATTAAAGTTCATGATGGCAGAACACGGGCATTATAGTAGTCACTGAGAGCTAACATCATAATTAATAAGTTGGAGGCAGAGAAAGCAAGAGACTGAAAATGGTATGGGTTTTTGAAACTTTAAAGCAAACCTATATTAATACATTTTCTCCAAGATCTACCATATCTTAATTCTTCCCAAAGAGAACCACTGACTAGGGCCAAATATCCTCATATATGAGGTAATGTGTGTGTGTATGTGTGTGTGTGTGTGTGTGTGTGTGTGATCATTTTATAATCACCATACTATACCCCTTGGTTCCAGTAACTTGCGAATCATAATGTAGAGTACCCATAATGCCTTTCACTCTCATTAGTATCTAAAAGTCCAAAGTCCAAACTCTTTTCTGAGGCTCAAAGCAATGTCTTCACTATAATATCTTGTAAAATAAATAACAAAACACAAACTTTGCACATCTAACTTACAATGGCATTGAATATACATAGCCATTTGAATTGGGAGGAAGCGGGGTTTCATGTTGAAATACTGGTCCAAAGCAAGACTGTTTACCCAGTAGGGTACAGTTCAAATCCTGGAGCATGCCTGATGTCAAAGAACATACTTAGATTCATCATTCCAACTTTAATGACTGCATCACCCTTGTCTCTTTTAGGCAGTTTCTATTCCCTGTCTACAGCTCTCTTAGGCAGATGTCTCAAAGTTCAGACATGTTAAATTCCTTAACCTCTCCAAAGAAATCCAGGTTTTCTTGTTCATAGATTCACATGATTGGCTCTCAGTCTTCCCATGCAGTGACTTCCCCTCCATATACCTGGCCCCAACTACTCATTTTAACCCTGGAAGGAGATTCCACATCCCATCAATCATATATCCCTCATGACTATAAACCATGTAAATGACACTGTCAACTCGGACTGCCAGCTTGGGATAGAGACTGCCCTAAAATACATTATCTAATGTTCTATTGCTGTTACTCATTAGAAGGAGAAAAATCATCAGAAATTTGCTTTTAACAAGTTGGAAGCTTAGCTGGGTGGAGTCTTCCCTGAGAGCATGCTTTTTTAAAATTTCATTTTAGAACAAAAAGTTGTTTAATCTTGCCATATCTTTAAACACTATAATAAACACCAACATTAAGCCTTTTATGGTGTTGATATTTTTCCTCATACTATACATTTTGTATTTATTTTCTCTTCCATTGTTTTATTTTTTTTTCATTGTAAATCTTCAAATGAATGAGAATTGATAGTCACACTCAAAGCTAATATCATGCTGCTATTTCTTATGTAAAGGAACTTAGTCCAATATCTTTTACTTTAGCTTAAGGCAGATTCTTTTCTTTTTTTCCAATTTTTTATTAGATATTTTTTTCATTTACATTTCAAATGCTATCCTGAAAATTCCCTATACCCTCTCCCCCCGTGCTCCCCTACCCACCACTCCCAGTTCTTGGTGCTGGTGTTCCCCTGTACTGGGGCATATAAAGTTTGCAAGACCAAGGGTCCTCTCTTCCCATTGATGGCCGACTAGGCCATTTTCTGCTACATATGTGGCCAGAGACACAAGCTCGGGGGGTACTGTTTAGTTCGTATTCTTGTTCCACCTATAGGGTTGCAGACCCCTTTAGCTCCTTGGGTACTTTCTTTAGCTCCTCCATTGGGGGCCCTGTGTTCCATCCACTTCTGTGTTTTCCAGGTACTGGCATAGACTCACAAGTGCTAAGGCAGATTCTTGAGACAAGGACAGGAAGCATCTATATTTTTTGCTAAATTACCACAAAAATTTTCTGTAGAATAGTTGCTAATATTTTCCTCTCTGAATCCTGTTTAGTTGTTCCTCATTAATCCTAATAATGCTCCATAATTATTGTCTGCCAGGACTCTTAATAGGATGGCTTGTTATTCCAGCTTATAGTGTTCAAGCAGTATTCTGGTTCAATACCTGAAGTCTTCCACATTTCTCCAAAAAAATATATGGTCTGGCCTGTCACAGAACCACACATCTGCTACCAACTTCTGTTGTAGTTCCTTTGGTAGTGCTAGGATAACCATGTCATGACCAAGGCAAATTGTGAAAGAAAGCCTTTAATTTGGGGCTGATAGTTTCAGAGCACTAGAGACTATCACTATCATGGACAGTAGCATGGCAGCAGGCAAACATTACTCTGGAGCAGTGGTTGAGAGCTCACATGAGAGAGAACCACAAGGCAAAAGAAAGAAACAGTTTGGGAGTGGTGTAAGACTCTTAGACCTCAATGACTTTCCCTAGTCACATACCTGCTCAAACAAGGACACACTTCTCAATTTTCCTCAAACAGTTTAAACAACTGTGAACCAAATGTTAGAATGCATGAGGCCATGGGGCGGAGGGCTCTCTCATTCAAATAACCACCACAGCAAATCAGCAATGTGAGAATACTAGAATAATATGTTTGGTAATACATATGAATTTTAGAAGTGTTACAATATTATGCTCCATTTCAAGTAGATTTAGATTGATGATGCAACATGTACATGCATACAGACTAAATTTCACACACACACACACACACACACACACACACACACACACACACACACACACACATTTGCATTTTCAGTTGAAAGCTGTCAGAAGCATTCCATCACATTATAATAAAGCACCTTATGTGTAGAACTTTTATTCTAGTATTCTTTGTGCATAGAAGGAACATGGGTATCATAGAGTAATTAACAATTAGAGGATGAACCAAAAAACATGCCCAAAGATCCTTGCAGTTGCAAATAATAAGAAAATATTCAAAGAACAGAAGTTCCATGTTCAAAGACAGGAATGTGTTAAAGATATACAGGAGCTAATGGAAAAATCCCTATCAAAGTCTTTAGAGTAACTTTTATTTATTTGGCAGTTTAATACATATCAATTTTTTATATTGATCATATTCACCCACTATTTTCCTTTTCCGATTTTTCTAGGCAACCACAAAATTTTCATCCCATATTCGTCCAAGATCCTCCAGTTTATTCTAGTCTCCCCTTCATGTAAACTTCTATTTTTTATTAATAACCCACTGAATTTAGTTACTGCTGCTACTTGAAATGTTACCTGATCTTATGTAGGTAACTAGGTAACTGTGAAATCATGAATTCGCTGACTATAGGGTAGCCAGAAGACATTTCGGAGCAGTCCTCTCCATTCTGTTTTTTTTCCTATGATATTTTCTGAATCTTGGTAGATGGATGGTGATATTGCTATGCAAGTTCTGTTAATGCTTGGGCAGTCAAGAGTCGCTTATTGCCAGCCTTCTGACCATTTCTGAATCTCTATTTTCTGGTGACTACTTTGTAAAGACTCATAGAGAGCAACACTAATCTATAGATATAAGTACAACTATTTAGAAGAAAATTTGACAACATGCCATTTAACAAAACAAAATTTTAGGTTACTCCCTAGAGTAACATCACAAGCCATATTCTTCTGGTTAGGTTTATAGTTCTAGGCATGAATTTTCTCTTGTGCAACAGGTCTCAAATTCAATCACAGTGCATCCACTCATAACTCATATATTGTCCAGTAACCTTCAGTCATTATTGCACCAATGGACATGTATTGCCTTACCAGTTGGTACTGGAGAATTCAGCATTGGAAATAAGGCTAACATTAATGTATTTCCTATGTCAGGAGGTTGAGTAACGAATCTGTTTCTACTGTTGTTTCTGCTACTATCAAGGTATGATGGCTATTTTTGCTTGTCAACTTTACTACATATGAAATGAACTAAAACCCAAGTGACTCTGCACACCTGTCAGGGATGTTTTTCTTAATTAAATCATTTGAGTGGGAAGACCTACTTTTAATCTAAGTCCTTTAAGGTGGAAAGATCTACCTTTAATCGGGACCATATTTTCTGCTATCAGACAATTTAAAAGACATGGAAGAATGAAACTTGTTGGTTTTTTCTACTTGCTTTTACTCTTAACTCCTCAAATGCATTCCTTCATGGATATTGGAACCTGTTTACTCACAGTTCTGGCATATTATGAAGAACAGCTAAGATATTCAGCCTTATGGACAAAACAGATAATATATTATTTGAACTGCTGTTGGGAAACAATGATTGTTGGTCTAGGTAAACCATAAACTGTAAGTGGCTTCATTTATATATGTAGTTATCCAGTTAATCACCAAAGCATAGGTAGCTATCCATGAATAAGGCATGTCTAAAGAGTGCAACAATTAAGCCTGTAAAGACACAAAACCATAATAGTCTTGTACCTTAGCTGTGGTCCTAGAGAAAAAAAATTAACATTGGGTAAAAATAAAATGGAGATGTGTTATAATAATTAATAATTAAAATTAATAATTTATAATTTTGGAGTCATTTTGATGTACCATGCTAATGTAAATGCTGACGATGTGACTTGAATGTTAGGTAGCTAAGAGAAATATATAATTCTTAAAATCTCTTTGTTGTATTTGGAAATCATTTCTGTAGCATGGCATTCAAAATTTCAAGTGATAAATACAATGTGGTAAAAATTTATTTTTGCAATTCTCAACAGTTTATTTGTAGTTATAAAATATGAGGCTTGTATACTGATAGAAAGATACTTTATATACTAAAATATTATTTATGTTCAATCTCCACACAACCTGCTTCCAGAAATAGTAATTCAAGTTTCTTGGGTTATTATTACTGCATTTTTCTGAAGTAGGAATATAAATTTTATTATATTGTATTTTCAGGGTATTCTTTGGTATTTTAAAATAATACCCTTGAAGAAAGATGTGAAAACTTTCAATGACTTTTTCCAAGCCATACATCTTGAAGTAGCCGCTGTGAATGACAGATGAACACCAACTTCTGACTACTAAAAGAGGAGTCATGTTCACAGTACATAAATATTCACTGAGATGGTGTCTTTAAATATAACTTGCAAATAATCTCATAGCAAAAAATGAATTTTTATGTTACCCAGTGGAATTAAAGTGAACTTGTCTCCTTCCTATTTTTTATTTTGATGACTTATCACAATGTTACTTTCAACCTCAGCATCTGCTTTATTGATTTTTTTTCCAGGATATTTGGTTGTTGTTTAAATTAATTTTATATTGACCTTGAAAGAATAACCGAATGATTATATGTTTTAAATGTTACAATTTTATTGCTGTTTACTTTCTGATTCAGGGAAGAAGAAGAAAAACATGAAATCTTGAACTGAGTATTCATATTCAGGAGAGGGAGAGACTGGAAGACAACTTGCCACAGAAAGTACCAGAAGAATGGAGCAGAGGACATAATCAGCCACACTCACCAACAAAATGCTATTTACAATATGCATTTCCTGGGATCAAAACCTAAATAGCAAGTCTTGTTAAAACTTTGAAGGGTGTCACAATTGTGGCAAAAAATGACAACAGATCCACAGGAGTTCTAGAAAGGCATGATATAACTTAAATTGAACGCTTGGAGGAAAGTCTAAAATGTTTAAGGGGTTTCAGAATCAAGCTCAATGGTACTTCTCAAGATTCATAAATAGTCATCAATTAAAATAGTAATAATAAAAATGTAATAGTTAACTTGTAATCAGAATTGGTCAGGGAGTCAAAAAGCAGAAAAATATCTGATGAGAGTTATCAATAATATATGACCTAGAAGCAAGTCCATATTTAATCATAAAACACTAAATGAGTATAATAACTACAGGCCATATGATAATGGATTGGGGCCCCATTCAAATGACCCCATTTCTAGCTACAAGGCAAATATCTTTAAAACTTTTACTTGAAAAACTGAACATCTATATTATTCAACTGCACAATAAAAGGATTAGCTTCATTTGTTACTGATAAATAAATAATTTAACATTTTAAGAATTTAGAGCAATATGTTAATGTAGACATTTATGACTACATATTGTGATATAAGACATTTGTTGGGAGATGAGAACAAATTTCCATTCTCTGGTGTTAGGTCACCAAAACCAAAACAAACAATAAAACAAACCAACAATAGGTAAGATAACTGTGTCCATCCAATTTCCTTTTGGTAAACTGAAGAGATTTACTTAGGTAAGCATGGACAGAGGGTTGTTATAGGATCATGAATGACTCAAAGCCAATAGCATCGCCAAAATTCCCATCACAAAAGAGCTTCTTGCTCAACTTTTAGTTAAACTCATTGAAGTGTAACTTTTCCTCAACAAATGTTTGCTACCTAACATAATCTTGTGAATCTGCAGTATAGATTCTGAAAATCCCAATGCCAAAATCTGTGAGCTTTCTCAAATTTTAATCTCATTTGTTTTCATGACCTTTCTTCTTTCCCCCAGGTGATTTTATATATATATACTGGGATAGCTATTCAACATTTTCACTACTTCTTAAATTTAATAACTCAATGAGATTAAAGGCAAATTGTTAGTAGTTGGCTCTACCAATAAACATTAAGCTGTATTAAAATATTTAGGAAAAAAATACTGAAAGAACATATAGATGACAATACAGTTAGAATGTATTCACAAATATGTATTATGTGCAAAGGCCTATAGATATGTCTAATCATATACACAGTCATATCAAAGAAAGAAATTTATAAACATTTGTAGTGTTTATTACTGGTTTATGGGTTGATAATTTTTTGTATAGCAACAAATTATCAAAGTTAAAAATCTATAAACTATGCTCATATACAAAACTTACCTTTGTAATTCAATAATAAATAATACTGAATAATATTGATCCAGAAATTAAATTAATTTTTTGTTTTACTGATATTGGGGGGTTCCAATACAATATACCCTAATTGTGGGGAATTTCAGGCTGGTATCCAGTTGAGCTGAGGTCTGAACCCCGATGGTCATAATTTACCTTCATGAGATGGTAGGCATTCCCTCATGCTCCTGGAACTCTGGCCCCTACCTACGTTACCACCTCTTACAGCCCCCACAAGAGAATCATCTTCAGTAGTCATGTAGACAATGGCCCAAGCTTCTGACCTTCAGGCTAAACTCCTCCCAAGTTATGTAACAACAGGGAAGAGCATAAAAAGGGCTTTTCAGCCCTTACCTCCCTCTCTTACTCTCTCACTCCTTTGTTCTCTTACCTCTCACTTCTCTCACTCCTCTCCCCTCTTTCTGATCTGTCTTCTCTCCTCTCTCCTTTCTCTTTGTCTTCTCTCCTCTTCTCCACTCCTCTCTCCCTCTTTCCCTCTCTTTCTCTCTAGACTTCTCTCTCTCTCTCTCTTTCTCTCTCTCTCTCTCTCTCTCTCTCTCTCTCTCTCTCTCTCTTTCTCTCTCTCCTCTTTCCTCCTGCATTTCTATAATAAAGCTCTTAAACCATAAAGAGTCTCTGCTCCATCAAGATCTGAGGAGCTCTCTGGTCAGTGTTGGGAACCTCTTCCTCTTTCCTATAACCCCGGGGCTACAGGGTATGGCCCTGGGGTCCCCAGGTCAGGGACTGCCCCTTCTCCAACCTTCACTGAGTGGGTCAGACCCTATGCTCACCTGGGGTCCAGTGGAAAGGATCTGGCAGCCCTCTAACTCCTGCGTCCACCTGCCCCCGCTGGCCCAGAGCACAGGAACACTGGCCGGACATTGGGCTGCTTTTCCCTTCCCCCTCTTCCCCAGCGCATTCCCCTGGGCCCCCCTTTTTTTTGGTCCCAACACTTAATTATAGTTTCCATTCTCTCTACTCTTCCCAGTTTTTCCCTACCACTTGTCCTGGATACAGTCTGGGTTTTTTTGTTTGTCTGTTTTCATGTGTGTGTGTGTGTGTGTGTGTGTGTGTTTTCTCCTCATTGAAAAAGAACATCTTCTAAGAGATTATAACCCAATACGACAAAGATACAAGATGAAGTGAAAAGTATTAAACTGAAGGTTGGCATGGCAACACAACAAAAGAAAAAACATCCCCAAAGCAGACACAAGTGTCAGATACCCACTCTTCTTAACAGTCAGGAGTCCCATAAGAGTTCTAAGCTTGTAGCTAGAGTATATATGCAGAGAACCTGGTACAGATCCATGTAGGCCCTGACTTGCTGCTTCAATATCTTTGAGTATGTATGTGCCTTGCTTAGTTGCTTAAGAGGGCTTTGTTCTCCTGGTATCCTCTATCCCATCTTACAATAACAATTTCTCTGTGTCCAGTTCCACATGAGTTTATGGAGCTCTGAAAGGATGATTTTGATGGAGAACTCCCCTTTAGACTCTGTGTAACATGTGGCTGTGGGATTCTATATCTGTTCTCATCTGCTGCAGGAGGAAGCGTCCTTGAGCAGGACTAGATAAGGCACTGATGTTTGAGTTTAGCAGACTCTCATTAGGAAGAAATATATTGCTATTTATTTTGTTTTAGAACAGTAGGGTATAGTTTTACCTTTGGTCTCTGAGCTATCTAGTCTCTGGTTCTTGATTATGAAGACAATATCAGGCCTATAGTCCCTCCAATCAATTAGACATTTCTGGGCTTCTATGACAAGTTCTGTCTCACCATCATCCTAGCAAATGTTTGTAGACCTTTGTAGGTCAAAGCATTTGTGCTTATGTTGGTGTCCTTGTTTCTTTTTTGGTAGCTTGCAGAATTCCTACATCAAAGAGACTAATGGGACATATTTCAATCCCAATTCACAATGACAGTAATTGATCCATTAAATGATTATTTTACCCACAATCTCAAAGACAATGGTCACTTGTATTGAAATTTTTGTCTGATTTTAGTTTATAATAATTTTTGAAATTATATTCCCCTTCATCTTCCTCTTCTCAACCTATCTCATTTTCTCCTGTTTACATTCAAATTAATGGTCTCTTTTACTTATGTTTGGTAGGTATTTGCTTGATTGGGTATGTATTCAGCTAAATAAATAAATTTAACTTTCCTGATCTTTAAAAGTTACTCTTATGTGTGGGTATACATGGCTGATAAACTTTGGCTTTAAAGAAAATATGGGCCTTCTGGTCTGCGCCAACTAAGGGCCACCTTGGTCTCAAACTGTGTGGATGGTCCCAAGGTCCCCAGAAGACTCTCTATGCCATGGGTACCCTAGCACACCCAGGATCTTAGGATCACTGGTGAGTGGAACACAACATCTGTTCCAAACCAATCATGATGGGCCTGGGACAGCAAGAGAAAGAACACAGTTGCCCTGCCTGACCAGCAGCTCAGGTTCTTTCTGATTGGTGCCTGTATACCTTGGTTTCAAACACATCAGGCAGCTCTAAGATCCCCAGAGGAGACACCACTTTCAGGAGCTGTAACAAGCACAGGATTTTAGGATTTCAGGATACCAAGAGCTTGGTCAGACCAGGACTTTTGGGTCTCAGAGGAAGCTTGACTGTCAAGAACTCTGACACACCCAGAATCTCAGGTTCACAGGATCCCAGAATCACAGGATCCCAGAGAAAGCTGGACTCTGAGGATTCCTGAATCAAACAGGATTATGGGAAGGACAGGTTCAAATCAGACATACTGGGGGCAGCAAGCACTTGAGATAATCAGATGGCAGGAGGCGAGCATAAGAACAGAAGCAACAGAAAACAAGGTTACTTGGCACCATAAGAACCAAACTCTCCCACCATAGTAAGTCCTGGATACACCATCACACCAGAAATGCAAGATATGGATCTAACTGAACTTCTCAAGATGATGATAGAGGACATTAAGAAGGAAATAAATAAGTCCCTTAAAGAAATACATGAGAATGGTGATAAATATATAGAAGTTCTTAAAGAGGAAACACAAAATTCCCTTAAAGAATTACAGGAAAACACTACCAAACAGGTGAAAGAAATGAACAAAACCATCCAGAACCAAAAAATGATAGTAGAAACAATAAAGAAATCACAAAGGGAGACAATCCTAGGAAATAAATATATAAAGAAATAATAGGAAAGAATCAGGATCCATAGATGCGAGCATTAGCAACAGAATACAAGAGATAGAAGAAAGAATCTCAGTTGCAGAAGATACTATAGAAAACATGGCCACAACAATCAAAGAAAATGTGAAATGCAAAAAGATCCTACCTCAAAACATCAAGGAAATCCAGGATACAATGAGAAGACTAAATCTAAGGATAATAAGCATAGATGAGAATTGAAGATTTTCTTTCTTTCTTTCTTTCTTTCTTTCTTTCTTTCTTTCTTTCTATTTATTTATTTATTGGTGTTGTTGTTGTTGTTTGAGATTGGGTTTCTCTGTGTAGCCCTGGATGTCCTGGAAATCACTTTGTAGACCAGGCTGGGGTCAAACTCAGAAATCGCCTGCCTCTGCCTCCCATGTGCTGGGATTAAAGGCATGTGCCACCACTGCTCAGCTAAGAGAATGAAGATTTTCAGCTTAAAAGGCCAGTAAATATCTTCAACAAAATTATAGAAGAAAACTTATCTAAACTAAAGGAAGAGATAGCCATGAACATACAGGAAGTCAACAGAACTCCAAATAGACTGGACCAGAATAGAAATTCCTCCTGCCACTTAATAATCAGAACAACAAATGTACTAAATAAAGACAGAATATTAAAAGCAGTAAGGGAAAAAGGTCAAGTAACATATAAAGGGCAGACCTATTAGAATTACACCAGACTTCTCACCAGAGACTATGAAAGCCAGACGATCCTGGACAGATGTTATATCGACCCTAATAGAATACATATGGCAGCCAAAGCTACTATACTCGGTAAAACTCTCAATTGCCATAGATGAAGAAAACAAAATATTCCATGACAAAACCAAATTCACACAATACCTTTCCATAAATCCAGCCCTTCAGAGAATAATAACTGGAAAACACTAACACAAGGACAGAAACTATGCCCTAGAAAAAAGCAAGAAAGTAATCCTTCAACAAACCTAAAAGAGGATAGCCACAAGAACAGTATCCCAACTCTAACAACAAAAATAATAGGAAATAACAATTACTTGTCCTTAATATCCCTTAATATCAATGGACTCAATTCCCCAATAAAAAGACCTAGATTAACAGACTGGCTACATAAACAGGACCCAACAATTTGCTGCTTACAGGAAACCCACCTCAGGGAGAAAGACATATAATACCTGAGAGTAAAAGGCTGGAAAACAATGTTCTGAGCAAACAGTCAGAAGAAACAATCTGGGGTAGCCATATAAATATCGAATAAAATCAACTTCCAAGCCACAGTTATTAAAAAGGCAAGGAGGCGAACTTCATACTCATCAAAGGTGAAATCTTCCAAGTTGAAGTCTCAATTCTGAATATCTATGCTCCAAATGCAAGGGCATCCACATTCATTAAAGAAATTTTAGTAAAGCTCAAAGCACACATTGCACTGCACACAATAATATTGGGAGACTTTAACACCCCACTCTCTTCAATGGACAGATCCTAGAAACAGAAACTAAACAGAGACACAGTGAAACTAACAGAACTTATGAAACAAATAGATTTAACAGATATCTACAGAACATTTTATCCTAAAACAAAAGGATATACCTTCTTCTCAGCACCTCATAGTACCTTCTCTAAAACTGACAATATAATTGGTCACAAAGCAGGACTCAACAGATCCAAAATATTAAAATTATACCTTGTATCCTATCAGCTCACCACAGACTAAGGGTGATCTTCAATAACAACATGAATAATAGATAGCCAACACTGACATGGAAGCTGAACAACACTCTTCTCAATAACTAGGTCAAGTAAGAAATTAAAGACTTTTTAGAGTTTGATAAAAATAAAGCCACAACATACCCAAACTTATGGGACACAATGAAAGCAATCCTAAAAGGAAAACTCATAGCTCTGAAGGCAGCCAAAAAGAAACTAGAGAGAGATTACACTAGTAGATTGACAAAACACCTAAAAGCTCTAGAACGAAAGAAAATAAATTCACTCAAGAGGAGTAGACAGCCAGAAATAATCAAACTTAGGGCTGAAATCAGCAAGGGGAAAGAAAAAGAACTATTCAAAAAATCAACCAAACCAGAAGCTAGTTCTTTGACAAAATCAACAAGATAGATAAACCGTTAGCCAGAATAACTAGAGGGCACAGAGACAGTATCTCAATTAACAAAATCAGAAATGAAAAAGGAGACATGACAATAGAACCTGAAGAAATCCAAAACATCATCAGAACCTACTACAAAAGTCGATACTCAACAAAACTGGAAAACCTGGATGAAATGGACAATTTTCTGGATAGATACAAGGTACCAAAGTTAAATCAGTAATAGAAGCAGTCGTTAGTAGTCTCCCAACCAAAAAACTCCCAGGACCAGATGGGTTTAGTGCAGAGTTCTATTAGATCTTATATGAAGACCTAATTCCAATTCTCCTCAAACTATTTCACAAAATAGAAATAGAAAGAAGTAAACCAATTCATTCTATGAAGCTACAATTACTCTGATACCTAACCACATAAAGAACCAACAAAGAAAAAGAACTTCAGACCAATTTCACTTATGAATATTGATGCAAAAATACTCAATAAAATTCTCACAAACCAAATCCAAGAACACATCAAAATGGTCATCCATCATGATCAAGTAGGCTTCATCACAGGGATTCAGGAATGGTTTAATATATGGAAATCCATCAACATAATCCACTATATAAACAAACTCAAAGACAAAAATCATATGATCATCTCATTAGAAGCTGAGAAATCATTTGACAAAATCCAACACCCATTCATGATAAAAGTCTTAGAAATATCAGGAATTCAAGGCCTATACCTAAACATAATAAAAGCAATATACAGCAAACCATTAGCCAACATCAAACAAAATGGAGAGAAATTTGAAGCAATTCCTCTAAATCAGGGACTAGAGAAGGCTGCCCACTTTCTCCTTACCTACTTAATATAGTACTTGAAGTCTGAGCCAGAGCAATTAGACAACAAAAGGAAATCAGGGGATATAAATTGGAAAGGAAGAAGTCAAAATATCACGATTTGTGGATTATATAATAGTATATATAAATGACCCCCAAAATTCCACCAGAGAACTGTTAAACCTGACAAACAGCTTCAGTGCAGTAGCTTGATATAAAATTAACTCAAACAAATCAGCGGCCTTTTTCTACATAAAGGATAAACAGCCTGAGAAAGAAATTAGGGAAACAACACCTGTCACAATAGTCACAAATAATCTAAAATACCTTGGTGTGCCTCTAACTAAGGAAGTGAAAGATCTGTATGACAAGAATGTCAAGTCTCTGAAGAAAGAAATCGAAGAAGATCTCAGAAGATGGAAATATCTCCCATGTTCATGGATTGGCAGGATTAACATAGTAAAAATGGCTATCCTGCTGAAAGCAATCTACAGATTCAATGCAATCCCCATCAAAATTCCAACGCAATTCTTGACTGAGTCAGAGAGGGCAATTTGCAATTTTAACTGCAATAACAAAAAACCTAGGACAGCAAAAACTCTTCTCAACAATAAAAGAACCTCTGGGAATCACCATGCCTGACCTCAAGCTGCACTATAGAGCAATTGTAATAAAAACTGCATGGTACTGGTACAGCAACAGACAGGTGGATCAATGGAATAGAATTGAAGACCCAGAAATGAACCCACACACCTATGGTCACTTGATCTTTGACAAGGAAGCTAAAACCATCCAGTTTAAAAAAGACTGCATTTTCAACAAAAGGTGCTGGCACAACTGGCAGTTATCATGTAGAAGAATGAGAATTGATCCATTCTTATCTCCTTGTACAAAGCTCAAGTTTATGTGGATCAAAAAACTCCACATAAAACCAGAGACACTGAAATTTATAGAGGAGAGAGTGGGGAAAAGCCTCGAAGATATGGGTAGAGGAAAAAAAATTCCTGAAAAGAATGGCAATGGCTCATGTTGTAAGATCAGGTATTGACAAATGGGACCTCATGAAATTACAAAGCTTCTATAAGGCAAAAATACACTGTCAATGAGACAAAAAGGCCACCCATAGTTTGGGAAAGGATCTTTACCAATCCTAAATCTGATAGGGGAATAATATCTAATATATATAAAGAACTCAAGAAGTTGGACTCCAGAAAATCAAATAACCCTATAAAAATATAGTGTACAGAGATAAAGAATCCTCAACTGAGGAATAACAAATGGTTGAGAAGCACCTGAAAAAATGTTCAACATCCTTTATCTTCTCGGTAATGCAAATCAAAACAACCCTGAGATTCCACCTCACACCAGTCTGAATGGCCAAGATCAAAAAATCAGGTGACAGCAGATGCTGGCGTGGATGTGGAGAAAGGGGAACACTCCTTCATTGTTGGTGGGAATGCAAGCTGGTTCAACCACTCTGGAAATCAGTCTGGCGGTTCCTCAGAAAATTGGACATAATACTACCGGAAGATCCTGCAATACCTCTACTGGGCATATATCCAGAAGAGGTTCCATCTGGTAATAAGGACACATGTTCCACTATGTTCATAGCAGCCTTATTCATAATAGCCAGAAGCTGGAAAGAACCCAGATGCCCCTCAACAGAGGAATGGATACAGAAAATGTGGTACATTTACACTATTCAGCTATTAAAAACAATGACTTTATGAAATTCTTAGGCAAATGGATGGATCTGGAGGATATCATCCTGAATAAAGTAACCCTGTCACAAAAGAACACACATGGTATGCACTTACTGATAAGTGGATATTAGCCAAGAAATTTAGAATACCTAAGATATAATTTGCAAAACACATGAAACTCAGAAGAAAAAAGATCAAATTGTGGGTACTTCATTCCTTCTTAGAATGGGGAACAAAATACCCATGGTAGGAGTTACAGAGACAAAGTTTGGAGCTGAGACTGAAGGAAGGACCATCGCGCAACTGCCCCACCCAGGGATCCATCTAATAAACAACCACCAAACTTACACACTATTGCATATGCCAGCAAGATTTTGCTGACAGGACCCGGATATAGCTGTCCCTTGTGAGGCTATGCCAGTACCTGGCAAATACAGTAGTGGATGCTCACAGTCATCTATTGATTGGAACACAGGGCTCCCAATGAAGGAACATTGCCAGTACCTGGCAAATACAGTAGTGGATGCTCACAGTCATCTATTGATTGGAACACAGGGCTCCCAATGAAGGAGCTAGAGAAAGTACACAGGAGCTAAAAAGGTCTGCAACCCTATAGGAGGAACAGCAATATGAACTAACCAGTACCTCCCCCTCCAACCCTCTTCCCCGAGCTTGTGTCTCTAGTTGAATATGTAGCAGAATTTGGCCTAGTAAGCCATCAATGTGAGGAGAGGCCCTTGGTCTAGGGAAGATTATATGTTCCAGTATAGGGGAATTTCAGGGACAGGAAGCAGGAGTGGGTGGGTTGGGGAGCAGGACAGGAGGGAGGGTATAGAGTACTTTTGGGATAGCATTGAAATGTAAATGAAGAATATACCTAGTTACAAAAAGTAAAAATAGAGAGATTCAAACAGTAAAAAAAGAAAAAAGAATATATGTTTATAAGAGAGATAAAATGCATAAAACAGCATAATTATTGAAAACAATATAGAGAGATAAATAAGAAATAATCTAATAAAAGTTTGACATATCAGCATAATAATTTTTAATATATTTGATATATCTTTTAACATCTAAAAAACTTCTGTTCACTTGTATGAAAACTCAGTCTCATAAATTCAACAAATTGATGTTAATATGTATGTAATATAGTGATTATATGAGAATATTCTGTTTGTATAAGAATTCAATATAAAGCCAGGTGATGGCCGCACACGCCTTTAATCCCAGCATTTGGGAGGCAGAGTCAGGCAGATTTCTGAGTTCAAAGTCAGCCTGGTCTACCAAGTGAGTTCCAGCTAGTCAGGGCAACCCTGTCTCAAAGGAAAAAAAAAAAAAAACCAACAAAACAAAACAAAGAATTTAATATAAAGAGAAAGTATTTCATATAAAGGTACTCTTTGCTTTATTTATGTGATCCAAATTAGTTATTAAAATTGCAAAGAACACAATCCTGTATTATATTCAATATTAGATTCCTATGATCTGCTTAAAGTACAAGACATTAGTATTTGGATCAAATTATTTAGGTAATTAAATTTGAAAGGCTTTAAATAGAATTTTCCAAGACTTTATAGTAGTACACGGTATAAAAAGAGACTGAATATGATATTATATACTGAATTATTTAACTGATTTTCTGCAACCATATATTTAAAGTTTAGTTTATGTCTCAAAATCTACTAAATTTAATTCATAAAAAGGAAGAGGAGGTAAGGGATATTGAAACATCTAGACGTCTATCTTTGAAAATAAAATGTGACTGTTATTCACTCAAAGTTATTACAATAATAATGCTTTTATGATCAGTTGTGAATTGTGATGAATTATTACTGTTTAAAGATTTATTTTTTTCTTATGTACATATGAGTAAGGTATATTAATGAAGGCACCTTTGACGGTCAGTAGTATCAGATGGCCCTGAAGTTAGACTTATAGGTGGTTATGAGTCATTCCTATTTTGTTGCTGGGAAACAAACTTTGTCCACAAGAGTGATATATATACTATTACATATTGAAGCCTCAATTAAAAAAAAATCTGTAAGTGTCCTTATTAAACTATAAAGTATTAAAAATGGATGAAGTTGAATTTCACAAAAACACTAAGCTAATAAGCTGAATCTTTTGCCTTTGGACTTCAATACCCCTCTATTAGAAAAACATGCGAGGAAGGCAGAAAATCATCAAGTACATAGCTGAACTCAATTATTATCTATTATGTAGACATAATGAACACCAACAACCAATAGTCTCCTTTGACGTACAATGCTAAACTCCCTTCTCATATATTTCATATAGATCAATTGAAAAGATATTACAAAGACACATTTGAACTTATAACAACAGCAAACTGTCAGTGTTTGCTCTCATACTGCAAGTGATTTAAGTTTGAAATCAGTAATAAAAAGACAGCTTTGAAATATCAAAATATTAGGCATGTTAACAGCACAATCCTAAATAAAACATATGTCAAAATAGTTAATACTGTTTATTCCTTCTATAGAATACATTTTTTGATTCTCCATCCACATCAGGTGGTTCACATCCACCTGAAATTTCAGATCCAGGGATATGACGCTTCTGTTTTCCTTGGAAACTTGAACTCACATGCACATACCCTTACACACAATGAAATTGAACTTGTACAATACACAAAGACATGTCCCTAAATTTAAAATAAATATAAAAAACTATATCAATAGCAAATAGTCTAACCATCCAGACATAAATTCCAATAAATAAATAAATAAACCTAAAGCTGTCCATTTATAAATCTACCTATCTATTATCTATCTATGCATATATCATATATACATACTCAAATGTGTATATAACTAAGAATAAATTTAGTAAATAATTGGTATAATTAATAATAACAGGATTTTTACAAATACTAGGCAGAAATTTATCAACATTTTAATGAAAAATCTTAGATGTCAAAATATTATAAGATGATATTTAAAGGATATATATGCTTTGGGATTCAAGGAACAAAACTTACTGTTTTATTCTTGGCATTATTTTCCATTAAGAATATTTGAAGGAGTTAAAACTATTAGAAATAGCTCAGTGATATTCTGATTAAATTTCTATAGTTAATAAGATTAGAGGAAACAATTTCCTCCCAATTAGTGTTGCTTTCTCAATTGTTAATCACCAAGGAATAATTATAAAGTGACCCATTCTTTATTCAATAATTAAAAATACAACTTACTTATATCATACACAATTTAATATCTCTTATATATTAGCAAGTATTTAGAGTAGAAGTTAAAACAACTAACAAACACTAATCATAAAAATATTAGCATATATCCTAATGTATGGTTGAAATTAACTTTCATATATCAATCCACAATAGATTAATGCTTTAATGATTATCTTATTCATGCAAGTTTAAAACCCTTGATATCACTTTATTATAGATTAAGTGTCTATCATTATTTATTGTGTTATCATGGATATAGCAAATCACATTATATATCTCAATTAGCATATTTTAAGCTTGAAGCGGATCATTTAATATGTTAATAAATGTTTTATCATTATTTAAGATATATTAGGGAGACAGATTATTGTTATATGCTGAAAAAATATTGGTTGACAGTAGCACAATCTCATTTCATTTATAATTAAATTGGTTAAATCTTACCAAGAATAAAGAGGAACTATTGTTGACAAGTATCACGTGATGTTAGGATAACTATTTATGTATCTAACTTTCTTTTCATAAAAATATTGTGGAGACTACCTTAAAATTAATTTCACAGTGCAGTAAGGAAGTTATGCTTAAGGTAATTAGCCATGGGCACACATTTAGGGTGTGTTGTTGATGAATTTTCAGATCTAAGGATAAGCAGACAAAATACAGTACTGGAGAGGGAATGAGGAACAGGTAAGCAATGTTTTGAGAGTTTAAAAAATATTTTATTTCCTTTTTAAAAATGTATTTATTAGATATTTTCTTTATTTACATTTCAAATGTTATCCCCTTTCCTAATTTCCTCTCCGAAAATCCCCTATCCCCTTTATCCTCCCCGTGCTCCACAACCCACCCACTCCCATTCCTGGTCCTGGCATTCCCCTATACTGGGGCATAGAACTTTAACAGGACCTAGGCTCTCTCTTCCCATTTATGACCTACTAGGCTATTCTCGGCTACATATACAGCTATAGCTTTCTGTATTTTGAAACATCCTTGCATCTCTGGGAGGAAGCCTACTCGATCATGATGGGTGATCAAATTGATTTGTTCTTGGATTCAGTTTGCGAGAATTTTATTGAGTATTTTTGCATTGATAGTCATAAGGGAAATTGGTCTGAAGTTCTCTTTCTTTGTTGGTTCTTTGTGTGGTTTAGGTATCGGAGTAATTTTGTCTTCATAGAACGAATTGAATAAGTACCTTCTGTTTCTAACATGTGGAATAGTTTGAGGAGTGTTGGAATTTGGTTTTGTCATGGAATACCTTGGTTTCTCCATCAATGACAATTGAGAGTTTTGCTGGATATAGTAGCCTAGGCTGTCACTGTGTTTTCTTAGGGTCTGTATGACATCTGTCCAGGATCTTCTAGCTTTCATAGTCTCTGGGGAGAAGTCAGGTGTAATTCTGATAGGTCTGCCTTTATATGTTACTTGATTTTTTTCCCTTACTGCTTTTAATATTCTATCTTTATTTAGTGTATTTGTTTTCTGATATTATGTGTCAGGATAAATTTCTTTTCTGGTCTAGTCTATTTAGAGTTTTGTAGGCTTCTTGTATGTTCATAGGCATCACTTTCTTTAGGTTAGGGAAGTTTTCTTCCATAATTTTGTTGAAGATATTTACTGGTCCTTCAACTTGAAAATCTTCATTTTCATCTATGTCTATTATCCTTAGGTTTGGTCTTCTCATTGCGTCCTGTATTTCCTTTATGCTTTGGGTAAGGATCTTTTTGCATTTCACATTTTTTTAATTGTTTTGTCATTGTTTTATTTGGTATTTTCTGCACCTGAGATTCTCTCTTCTGTATCTTGTATTCTCTTGGTATGCTTGCATCAACGGCTCCTGAATTCTTTCCTAGGTTTTCTATTTCCAGAGTGGTCTCCCTTTTTGATTTCTTTATTGTTTCTACTTCCGTATTTAGATCCTGGATGGTTTTGTTCAATTCTTTCAACTGTTTGGATGTGTTCTCCTGTATTTCTTTAAGAGAGTTATTTATTTCCTTCTTATAGTACTCCATCATCATCATGAAAAGTAACTTTAGATCCATATCTTGCCTTTCTGGTATGATGGTGTATCCAAGACTTGCTATGGTAGGATATTTTGGCTCTTGTGATGCCAAGTAAACTTGATTTCTGTTGCTTCTATTCTTACACTTGCCTCCTTCCATCCGATTATCTCAAGTGCTCACTGCCCAAAATATATCTGATTGGAGCCTGTCCTTCCAGTAATCCCAGTTGATTCAGAACTCCTCAGAATCCAGTTTTCTCTGTAATCCTGTGATTCTGGGATCCTGGGATCCTGAGATTCTGGGTGTGTCAGTGTTCTTGGCAGTCTAGCTTTTTCTGAGACCCTGAGATCCTGGTGTGACCAAGCTTCTGGGATCCTGAGATCCTGGACTCCTAAGATCCTAGGCGATAAAGTACCTGGAAGTGTTACCTCCTCTGGGGACTGTGGGGTTGTCCTCTGTGTTTGAAACCAAGGTAGACCAGTTAGGACCAGAAGGAACCCAAGCCACTTGTCAGGGGTCGATCCTGTGTCCCTGCTGGCCCCAGGTACTTTCAGTTGTGTTAAAACATATGTTGTGTTCCACTCACCAGTGATTCTAAGAACCTGGTCATGCTAGGGTGCCTGGGAGATAAAGAGTCCTTTGGGGACCATGGGACAGTCTGCCAAGTTTGTGCCCAAGGTAGCCCAGGATGGTAGATTGTTTTGCATGCTTTCTTTCAGTATTGTTTTATTTTAGATGCCGTCAAGGAATTATTTGACTTATTCAGACAAAATGCCTCCAGTGTTGAAAGAGAGATAGTGAAAGAAATCAGGCATTGAAGTTTTCTGGATAGAGTTCAAAATGTCAGGGCAAGTTCAACAAAGTAAACTTAGAATTCTCATTAGTCATGTATAGCAGACTACATTACATAATAGAAGAAAGTTGGTGGGCTCCTCTGGTAAATGGAGGTTTCCTATGGATAATTAAAATAACAGCTAAGTAATTCCCATATGCAAGAATTTAAAATGTCCTAGGAACAAGGTGGACTGTAGTTTAGGGAGGAACTAGAGTATTGTATTATTCATGAAAAAGTTAGCAAGTGCAGAACCACCCCTGGTGCAAGTTTTCACAAGGCTCTGAAGAATAGCATAATTAGTTGCATACTAAGGGACCCCTGGTGGTGTGTTATACAATACACTGGAATTGTGGCTAGGGTGTGAAGTCTTCACACCTGGTTCCTAAGAATAGCTGATGTTAGAGAGGGTTGCTTTTATCTCAGTTGTAACCACTGCTTGGTTCCTGCTGCTTTTATGTATGCATTTCTCTGTTTTGTGTAAAGAGTCATTTTGCATCAGATGACCTCAATGTATCTTGGCTGATGTATCACCTAACTTCTTTGTTTTCTGCTGTAATATAAGTCTGATACTTGGTTTGAGAAATTACACTCAGATTTGTCACTCGCCAACGCTTTGCCCACCTGAGTCCAGATCCCTGATTTCTCCCCAGTGTTGAGGGATTCAGACTGGGTTCAGCCCATGGCAGATACCAAATAAGTGTTACATAAAGCCAATGAATCACTGGTCATTTATTATAGCAGCAATTGAAAATGATTGTATCACTTCTCTTAAAATATTACATGCTAAAGGCAAAAAAAAAACCTTGAGTTTTGTAAAATTATCTATCAAAGTTTAGTTCTAATTAAAAAGAGAAGTAGAATAATAATACACACTCTCTCTAGAATGGGTACTATGTGAGAATTTTTTTTCACTTTTGTTACTTTACTAGAGAAATCCAAAATTAATTATATCACTGAAGATGAAGAACTTCAAAACTTAACCACATGTCCAAAGAACATAAAATAGGTGATAAAACAAAGAAGTTGAGTGTCATATAGAAGATATAGGCAAAGGGCAAAAGATTGCTATTGAATTAGAGAACAGATATTATCTTTAAGACAACCTTCAGTTAGTTACTGCTTAAGTAATGTATGTAGGTCACCTAGACAGACCAAATGCCATTACCCAGAAAGGGTGAACAAGTTGAGCAGAATATTTTGTTGTCAAATTGTCTATGTGACATATGCATTATATTATCTCTGAACTTAAATATAAGTCAAAATAGTCAAAATTATCTGAAAATCCTTAAGATATATATTCAAAAACTTTAAATGTGTGAATCTGTAGCAACTAAAAATTGTGCTTGCATCCTATTTTTAGATTTTCCTAAAGCAGCAAAACTTATATCTATGTAGGCACAAAGCCAATCAGTTCATTTTAAAGAATCCTTAGCTATTTTAGAAGTGAAAATGGGAAGAATTCCACAATTAAGAGCTATTTTAATATGTGGGATGATGACCTTCCTAAGCCTGTTTGATAAATTAAGAGCAAAAATCAAAATTTGTTATAAACATGAACTTCTATACATACTTTTATTCACCTTCATCTGATTTTAAGTTTTTTTTAGAAAAAACTAAAAAGTTGGAAAAGTAATAGTCACAAAAAATATAAAATTCCTTGGTGTGATTCTGACTAAGAGAGTGAAATATCTGTATGAGAAGAACTTCAAGTCTCTAAAGAAAGAAAATAAAGAAAATCTCAGAAGATGGAAAGATCTTCCATGCTCATGGATTACAAGAATTAACATAGTAAAAATGGCTATCCTGCTAAAAGCAATCTACAGATTCAATGCAATCCCCATCAAAATTCCAATGCAATTCTTCACTGAGTTAGTAAGGGCAATTTGCAAATTCATCTGGAATAACAAAACAAAACAAAACAAAAAAAAACCTATGATAGCAAAAACTCTTCTCAACAATAAAAGAACCTCTGGTGGAATCACCATGCCTGACTTCAAGCTGTACTACAGAGCAATTGTGATAAAAACTGCATGGTACTGGTAAAATGACAGACAGGTCATTTTGAAGACCCAAAAATGAAGCCACACACCTATGATCACTTGATCTTTGACAAGGGAGCTAAAACCATTCAGTGCAAAAAGGACTGCATTTTCAACAAAAGGTGCTGGCACAACTGGCAGTTATCATGTAGAATAATGTGAATTGAACCATTCTTATCTCCTTGTACAAAGCTCAAGTCTAAGTGGATCAAAGACCTCCACATAAAGCCAAAGACACTGAATTTTATAGGAGAAAGTGGGGAAAAGCCTCAAAGATATAGGCACAGGAGATAAATGCCTGAACATAGCAGCAAATGCTTGTGCTGTAAGATCAAGACTTGACAAATAAGATTTCATAAAATTTCAAAGCTTCTATAAGGCAAAAGATACTGTCAATAAGACAAAAAGACCACAACCAGATTGGGAAAGGATTTTTAACAATCCTAAATCTGATAGGGGGCTAATATCCAATATATTCAAAGAGCTCAAGAAGTTGGACTCCAGAAATTCAAATAACCCCATTAAAAATGAGGTGACACTGAAACTTATAAAGGAGAAAGTGGGGAAAAGCCTTGAAGATATGGGCACTGGGGAAAAAATTCCTGAACAAAACATCAAAGGCTTGTGCTGTAAGATCAAGAATTGACAAATGGGACCTCATAAAGTTGCAAAGCTTCTGTAAAACAAAAGATACTGTCAACAAGACAAAAGGGCCACCAACAGATTGGGAAAGGATCTTTACCAATCCTAAATCAGATAGAGGACTGATATCCGATATATATAAAGAACTCAGAAGGTGGACACCAGAAAATCAAATATCCCCATTAAAAAGTGGGGCACAGAGTTAAACAAAGAATTCTCAACTGAGGAATACCGAATGGCTGAGAAGCACTTGAAAAAAATGTTCAACATTCTTAATCATCAGAGAAATGCAGATCAAAACAACCCTGAGATTCCACCTCACACCAGTAAGAAAGGCTAAGGTCAAAAATTCAGGTGACAACAGATGCTGGCATGGATGTGGAGAAAGGGGAACACTACTCCATTGTTGGTGGGACTGCAAGCTTGCTCAACCACTCTGGAAATCAGTCTGGCGGTTCCTCAGAAAATTGGACATAGTACTACCGGAAGATCCTGCAATACCTCTACTGGGCATATATCNCTTCCTAGAATTAAGAACAAAGCACACATTGAAAGAGTTACAGAGATCATATGTGAAGCTGAATCCAAAGGATGGACCCAATGACTGCGGCTGCCAGGGATCCATCCCACAATCAGCCACCAAACATAGACACTATAGCATATGCCAGCAAGATAGTGCTGAAAGGGCCAGGATATAGCTGTCTCATGGGAGACTATACCAATGCCTGGCAAACATGGAGGTGGAAGCTCACAGTCAGCTATTAGATGGAACACAGGCTTCCCAAGGAAGGAACTAGAGAAAGTACCCAAGGAGCTGAGGGGTCTTCAACCCTATAGGTGGAAGAATAACCATGAACTAACTAATAACCCCTGAGCTCATGTCTCTCGCTGCATATATAGAAGAGGATGGCCTAGTTGGCCATCATTGGGAAGAGAGGCCCCTTGGTCATGCAGACTTATATGCCCCAATACAGGGGAACGCCAGGGCCAAGATGTGGAAGCGGGTGGGTAGGGGAGCAGGGCCGGGAGGGGGGAGAGTATAGGGAACTTTCTGGATAACACCTGAAATGTAAATGAAGAAAATATCTAATAAAATTTGGGAAAAAAAAGGATAGTGCATATGGTCACTAAATCTATTGTATAATTTGAAAAATTGGCTACTTATTTGTGATAATTATATAATTAAACCTATTGTATAATTTGAAAAAAAATGAGGTACAGAACTAAACAAAGAAATCTCAACTGAGGAATACTGAGGGCTGAGAAGCACTGGAAAAAATGTTCACATCCTTAATCATGAGGGAAATGCAAATCAAATCAACCCTGAGATTTCACCTCACACTTGTCAGATTGGCTAAGATCAAAAATTCAGGTCACAGCAGATGCTGGCGAGGATATGGAGAAAGAGGAACATTCCTCCATTGCTGGTGGGATTGCAAGCTTGTACAACCACTCTGGAAATCAATGTGGCGATTCCTCAGAAAACTGGACATAGTACTACAGAAGATCCAACACTTCCTCTCCTGTGCATATATACCCAGAAAATGTTCCAACTGATAATGAGAACACATGCTCCACTACATTCATAGCAGCCTTATTTATAATAGCCAGAATCTGGCAAGAACCTAGATATCCCTCAACAGAGCAATGGATACAGAAAATGTGGTACATTTACACAATTGGGTACTACTCAGCTATTAAAAACAATGAATTTATGAAATTCTTAGGCAAATGGATGTATTTGGAGGATATCATCCTGAGTTATGTAACCCAATCACAAAAGAAGTCACATGATATGCACTCACTGATAAGTGGATATTAGCCCAGAAACTTACAATACCCAAGATACAATTTGCAAAACACAAGGAAATCAAGAAGAAGGAAGACCAACGTGTGGATGCTTAATTCCTCCATAGAATAGGGAACAAAATACCCATTAAAGGAGTTACAGAGACAAAGTTTGGAGCTAAGACAAAAGGATGGACCATCCAGAGAGTCCCCCACCCAGGGGTTCATCCCATAACCAGCCACCAAATGCAGACACTATTGCACATGCCAGCAAGATTTTGCTGAAAGTACCCTGATATAGCTGTCTTGTGTGAGGCTATGCAAGTGCCTGGCAAATACAGAAGTGGATGCTCACATTCATCTATAGGATGGAACACAGGGCCCTCAATGGAGGATCTAGAGAAAGTACCCAATGAGCTGGAGGAGTCTGCAACCCTATAGGTGGAACAAGAATATGAACTAACCAGTACCCACAGAGCTCGTGTCTCTAGCTGGCTATGTAGCAGAAGATGGCCTAGTCGGCCATCATTAGAATGGCCTGGCCCCTCGGTTTTTCAAACTTTATATGCTCCAGTTCAGGGGAATGCCAGGGCCAAGAAGTGGGAGTGAGTGGGTAGGGAAACAGGGTGGCGGGTGCGTATAGGGAACTTTCAGGATAGCATTTGAAATGTAAATGAAGAAAATATCTAATAAAAAATTGAAAAAAAAAGTTAGAAAATTGTATAGAGGCAGAATGTTCTAGTCTCTTCATTAAATAGCACTCATAATAAAAGTTTGTATTACATAACTAAATAATTAGTGCTATACTTCAGATGAGTGTTATTTCAAGATATGCCAATGATGCATTATGCTTAAAATATTGTTAATCATCAAGTTTCTATTATTTGGAAAGTAAAATATAAAACAAAATAATATCAAATATTGGAATACATGTCAATAAAGAATATTCTGATATTAAATATATATAATATATAAATGATTCTTGGAATAAATAGAATTAGGTATAAATATACATGAATAAAGTCCACAATTTACACCAGATGTGTTCAATATTGTTAGAAATGGAAGACATAACAGGAATAAGGAGAGGAGAATAAGAGAAGAGAAAATACTGTTGTTGTCAAGGTGGAAAAGCTTCAGAAATAAATAATAACTTAAATATAATAATACAAGTTCAATGTTTGAAACTATACTTAATTCCACAACCCTTTTGAGAACATAATTATCAATTGTACTCTTTTTCAGACATTTTTTTTTTTTTTATAAAGAGGAAGGGTTTACTTAGCTCACAGACTTAAGAACATGACACAGGCCTCCATAAGTTGATGTTGCCTTATTAGAAAGTGGCACAGAGCATTGTGGGCTGGGACAGTAGCAGTAAGTTTAAGCCTCCTTCCTCCTTTTCTTCCTCTTGCCCTTTTTGTTATTAGGAGCCATTTTATATTTTCTCTAGCATAATTTTTTTATTGATTATTTGGGAATTTCACATCATACACTTTAATCACACTCACTTTTCAGTACTCTCATGTTCAACCCCCCACCTTCATCTTTGTGACATCTTTACCCCCAAAAATAGAAGAAAGAAAAAAAGAAAAATAGAAAAATGGGGTACTCATACACTCACTGGAGCACAGTCAAGCTCCCAGTTGCCAGCCTCTTGAAGACAATTGAGTCCTTCTCTACCTGTACCCCTGCCAGAAGCTGTCAACTATGTAAAACTACACTTCAGCATCCTTACAACAATTTTTTAATTGGTATTTTCTTTAATTACATTTCTTTTATTACATTACAAATGTTATCCCTTTTCTAGGTCTTCCCTCTCGAAACTGCCTATCACATCCCCTCTGCCTCTATGAAGGTGCCCCCCACCCCACTTCTGTCTTCCCTAGCATTCCCATACACTGGGACATTGAACTCCTTCAGGCCCAAAGGCTGCTCCACCCGCTAATATCCAACAAGGTCACGCACTGCCACATATGCAGCCTGAGCCCTGAGAACCTCCATGTGTATTCTTTGGTTGGTGGTCCAGTCCCTGGGAGCTCCAGGGAGTCTGGCTAGTTGACACTATTGCTACCCACCTGGGACTACAAATACCTTCAGATCCACAGAGTTAGAAATATCAATCCTCAAATTCATTTGGAATAACAAAAACCCAGGTAGCGAAAATTATACACAACAACAGTAACAGAACCTCTGTGGGAATTACCTTCCCTGACCTCAAGCTGTACTACAGAGCCATAGTGATAAAAACTGCATGGAACTGGTAGAGTGATAGGCAGGTTGATCAATGGAATAGAGCTGAAGACCCAGATAAGAACCTAAATGTCTATGGTCACTTGATCTTTGAAAAAGGAGCTAAAGCCATCCAGTGCGGGCGGGGGGAGACAACATTTTCAACTTTAAATGGTGTTGTTTCAACTGGTGGTGTAGAAGAATGCAAATTGTTCCATTTTTATCTCTCTGTGCAAAGCTAAAGTCTAAGTTGATCAAGGGCCTCCACATAAGACTAGATACACTGAATCTACTAGAAGAGAAATTGGGGGAAAGTCTCAAAACACATGGGCAGAGGGGATATTTCTCTGAATACAACACCAAAAGCAAATGCTCTAAAATCAGAGTTGACAAATGAGACCTCATAAAGTTGCAAATCTTCTGTAAGGCAAAGACACTGTTAATAGGACAAAACAGCAAAAGATTAGGAAAGGATCTTTACCATTCCTACATCTGATAGAGGGCTAATATCCAATATATACAATGAACTCAAGAAATTAGACTCCAGAAAACCAAATAACCATATTAAAGAATAGGGAATAGAGCTAAACAGAGAATTCTCCACTGAGGAAACTCAAATGACTGAGAAGAACATAAATAAATGTTCAACATTATTAGTCATCGGGTAAATGCAAATCAAAACAACCCTCATATTCCATCTCACCCCAGTCAGAATGGCTAAGATCAAAAACACAGGTGACAGCAGATGCTGGTGAGGATGTGGAGAAAGAGGAACACTTCTTCATTGCTGGTAAAATTGCAAGGTAGTACAGCAACTCTGAAAATCAGTCTGGTAGTTACTCAGAAAATTGGACACTGTACTGCCTGAGGACCCAGCTATACCACTCCTGGGCATACACCCAGGAGATGCTTCAACATGTAATAAGGACACATGGTCCATTATGTTCATAGCAGCCATATTTATAATAGCCAGATGCTGGAAACAACCCAGATATCCCTCAACAGAGGAATGGATACAGAAAATATGGTGCATTTACAAAATGGACTACTCACCTATTAAAAGCAATAACTTCATGAAATTCTTAGGCAAATGGATGGAACTTGAAAATATCGTCCTTAATGAGGTAAGTCACTCACAAAAGAACACACACAGTATGCACTCACTGATAAGTGGATATTAGCCCAAAAGTTCACAATACCCAAGATAAAATTCACAGACAATATGAAATTCAAGAAAAAGGAAGACCAAAGCGTGGATGCTTCAGTTCTTCTTAGAAGGGGGAACAAAATGCTCACAGAAGGAAATATATAGACAAAGTGAGGAGCAGAGACTGAAAGAAAGTCCATCCAGAGACTTCTCTACCTGGGGATCCATCCCATATACAGTAGCCAAATCAGGATACCATTGTAGATGCCAGGAAGTGCTTGCTTACAGGAATCTGATATGACTGTCTCCTGAGAGGCTCTGCCAGAGCCTGACAAATACAGAGGCAGATACTCACAGCCAACCATTGGATTTAGCATGAGGTCCCAGATCTTGGAGATGAAGAATAGACTGAAGGAACAGACAATCTTGTTAAACAAGAACAGCCTCAAAATCTCTAGAAAGCTAATTGGCAATGAAGTTATGATCCATCTACCTTCACCTCCCAACTGCTAAGATTACAGACATGCTCGACCACACCAAATGTATGTGATATTGTGGATTGAACCCAGGTTTCATTTACAATGAGCAAGCGCTCTACCAAATAGAAACTAAGCAGCATTCCTAACAATACAGTTTACTTTATCTGATAGAGAAAAACTAAAACAAATTCAATTAATAGTTACCAAATTATGGTATGAAAGCATAGCACAAATAATCACTGCCTCCATAAACACTGTAAGCATATTGAGTATGAATTTTAATTTTACTAATTAGACTTAAAATTATTTTCTAATGTGTTTTCTGGAAAGGATTAACTGAAGAAGAAGGGAACTTTCCATGAGTAGTTATGTTACAAAAGTTCTATACCAGCCTGTTCTCTAGAAAAACAAATCAGATAGTTTGTTTATATGATTAATATCAATGGTGAACTATTAGAATAGCTGACTATCAATAGGGGTGGGGTTCACATGCCTGATTACATGCACATAATTAGAGTCAACCTTAAAAAACAAAGTTAGATATCTGAACAGTTGTAGTCTTTTAATCTTCAGTACCTGTTGGTTGGCTGAAGAAGCAAGAGTTGGTTGTCTATGAAGAAGTAAGCACATACCAACAAGCAACAAAGTTTTTTCCCCCTAAGATCTCAAGATCTGGGGCACTCTTGAGAAAGTATCACCTACTCCTTGGGAAACGCTTTTCATCTCAGTCAATTCTTCCTGCAAAAGTCCACAAAGTCACCCAGAAGCATATATCTTAGTTGACTCAATATCCTGTCACATTGACAAGCAAGATTAAATGTTAGAATGTCAAAGTAAAATGCAATTATTTCCATTCATGCCTTAGCCTCTTTTTGAGTATTTGCTATCTTTCACAACCCCTTGGCTTTCAAAAGACTAAGAACCAATGTCAGCCCAGGTCTCTAGCATTGACTGGGAGTGTTAAATTACCTCTCTATGTGCACTGAATAGTTATAGTTTTCAGCCTCTTCAACATTCAGAAAGCTATTGTTTGGCAACCAAGACCTTTCATATGCTTTATATTTATTCCATTCCTCTAGCAAATTGTATGCAATCCATTATAGTGTTGTTTTGTGTGTACAAGTATTATTTTTACTTATGTACATATGTATATTATATGTATATAATATGACTATGTACATATAGTATATATGGTGTATTCACCATATATATAAAACAAATAACCATACACACACACACACACACACACACACATATGTGTGTGTGTGTGTGTGTGTGTGTGTGTGTGTGTGTATGATTCTTTTATCAATCTGTATTGTCACCACAATCTATTAATTCTCAATAGAGTTTCTACTTTTCATTAACTTAAAGAAATGATATGTTGCCGGGCAGTGGTGGCACATGCCTTTAATCCTAGAACTTGGGAGGCAGAGGTAGGTGGATTTCTGATTTGAGGCCAGCCTGGTCTACAGAGTGAGTTTCAGGACAGCCAGGGCCTACACAGATAAATCCTGTCTCAAAAATCAAAAATAAATAAATAAATAAATAAATAAATAAATAAATAAATAAATAAGATATATGTTTTTAACACCCTTGTAATAGCTTACATGATATATAAAAAAAAATCTGTGCAGTCACATTCAAATAAATATTGTAGCATAGTTGTGCTGGAGTTTGTAATGGGCTTAAGGATGCTTCAAAATATTGAGATGCAGATGTGCACAGCATGGTACCTGAGATTACTACGATTTTCACCAAAACAAAATGTCTACTAATTTGAAAATATGAACATGGTTCTACATTAAAGGTTTTTTTTTTTTTCAACATTTGCCAGCTGTAGAAGCAGAATTATTTAAAACTACAGAATAGAGAATTTTATGTTGGCCTTCAGATTTGGACATCATAATGCTCACATTCTATAACATACCAGGAATCAGTAATTAAGAACTAATAAGTGAATCTGATTGCTTAATTTTTTTCTGTTTTGAGTATCTCTGACAATAGTAGGTGGTGCCATTTATTATTAAAGAAAAAGCTTTACACATTTTTATCTCTAATATGAAAATTTAAGTATCTTCTATTGAGTTATATATTTATAAGCAAAACTATGTGTCTCTGTTTGTGTTCCCAAATGCTTATTTCTCAAGGCTGCTATATGTGCACCTGCTTCTACTTTTTCCACCATGCTGTTTTATACTTTGGCTATGTTTAGAATTGTTGTCTTATTTTCTGCAATGATTCTCAGCCCCTATGAGTCCATCTCATACCCTTACACTAAACATTCATTATGTTCTTATGAACTTTTCCTAAATCTAGGGTTGAAATTTGACACCTATATAACAATCATAGCAGTACACAAATCTTGTATTAATTTAACATACTTGGAAGAGGTTCAAAAATATAATATCAACAAACTAAATCTACATGCATCTACTATTAAATGTTCAACCTGGAAACAGGTAAAATCACAAAGGATAGAGAAGATGCTCTACTCTATACCAGTTGTGTAATTTTTAAATCTAGATAACAAATATACTTGCTTAGATAGAAATTATCTTAAATATATCCTCAAAATTGGCTTTAGCAATTATATTTTTACTTCAAAAAATTAAAAATGTTAGGTAATTCATCACTAATTTCTATACTTATAAATATATCTTATTATATAACAATGACTAACAATGTGTACTCTAGGAAATTTCACAGACACTATTTAATCTTAACCATTAAGCAGATGATAAAATAAACTTCAGCAAATACATATTTACATACAGCTTTTATAAGAATCTGTTTCAGAATCTAGACTTAATGCCATCACTTAATAATATATTGAATTAAGTTTAAAATTACCTACTTTATGGAAGGAATCACCTTAAACAGTACTATTTGAATTAAAACAATCGTTAATATGAAGTTTAACAGACTTTCTGACTCCAAATTATTTGGAATACAACCTACTATTTCAGGAAAATAACAATGAAATCAGGAGTTTGATTTGTGGCACGGAAGAATAATAGAATTTATGAAACAGGGTAAATTCATAGAATATATAAAAATTAGTAGGAGAAAGAAAATTTTGTAGAAACTGGAAAATGTGAGAATAATAATAATAGCAATAATAGACTGGAACATTTCTTTCATGTTCACTATTTCTGATACATTTTCTATTTGGAATCAATTAGTAGATGCAATGATTTTTGAAGTAAAAAAGAATCTTAATTTTTTCTTAAAAAAATTAACATTTCAGTTTGTGATAAACCCAGTCTTACTGATTATGTTGTAGATATGAATATTAGCAATGGCCTAGTATTTTCATATGTAATTATAAAACTTTTTATGTTCCCCAATCTTAGTATAAATTTTGTAATTTAATTTTCTATTTATATGGTAAACAATATACATATTTAGAGTGGTAGTTGAGTCATAGCTACTCTAGTGCATAATATATTTTAACCAAATATATATGATACAAATCTTTTAAAACCTATTTGCTTTTAAAATATTCTAAACATACTATTTTTGAGTTCATGAGTAATATAGTTAATTCTGAGTTCAACAGAAAAAAAACTTATATTGACAATTCATTGTTATTGAAGCTAAAATGACAAATAAAATTAAAATTTAAATTCCTATTAGTCACCTGCTTTTAAGAAATTTAATCAATTATAGATAATTAAACATCACTCAGTACATTTAAATTTTTCTAGTATAACTGGATAACACTTTTTATGATCTAGTAATAAAAATTAAGTTGAATAATTTTTGGTTGACAATATTTCTAAATGTATGCCATTTTAGTAGCATATAGTTAGCACCAAACAATAACTAGTATTTAAAGCACTTTACATTAAATTTTATCTCTGAAATATTGTGACTATCTATGAATATGAATGCTAAAATAGCATGTATTATGGATATGTTGTATTTCATTATGTTGGCTATAAAAAAAGACAGTCATTATTCTTTCAAGTATATTAGAACATACCTGTTATCCCAGTATTTGGGAGTCTGAGACAGGATGATTTTAAGTTCAAGATCAGCCAAAAATGCTTGGTTCATATCTGTTATCCCAATACCATACAAGCTGAAACAGAAGGATTACCAGGAAATTTAGGCCAGAATGGGCTTCAAGGTAAATTCCAGGAGAGACTGAGCTATAGATTAAGATAACAAGTCAACATAAACATCACAAACAAACAAACAAACAAAAAGTCTAACTACCACTACGACCACCACCAACAAGAACAAAATTTTAAATGAAAACATGAAATTTTTAAGAGCCACTGAAAAGATAAGGGTAATTACATTTAAACTGTTTTGCTGTATTTTTGATTGTTTTTATCTGTAATTTTATTTAAATTCTTGATATTGTGGATAAAAGTGAAGTCCTTTTGCATGCTAAATGTTTAATCATTCTGAAATGGCTCTGCAACTGAGATCATCCAATATTGTGTATATAATATCTCTTTATCCATACTTTGGTGATAATTCTTTTACCATTAAGCCACAGCCACAGATATTGAGTGAATGACTCCATAGTCTCAATGGACTGCTTCTGTCAAGAGAGACAACAGATGACTTGCTGTAATTCACACTGAGAGAGGTAGCCTGTTTTAAAAACAGAACAGAAGGACCCAGCAATTATCTAATGTTGACCAATATTTAAATTCATACTATATTTATGCTTTTGTTATATATCTAGGCACTTGTTAATTCTTGAGATAGATTCAGTAAAATATTTAACTTCTATGTGACTAGTGAATAAAGTAGAAATCTTGTAAATCTGATATTAATTTAAACTTTAATTCATAGCTATAAAATATACATATTTTGCCTTACATAAAATAAAATGATAGCAAACTGAAAGATTATTTCCAGTTTTTACACATTATGATACATATTATATTGAATAATATTTCTTTATGCAGAGCGTAAAGTTGAAATTTCCTTTGAATAAAATATCTTAACCACAGCACTGACTGTAAAAGTTTAATTAATGTAGTAATATATTCATTTACAAAAGATATAAAGTGCCAGTGCATTGTCAGTTATCAAGAAACTCTGGACGAGAAATTAAACATCAGTATCATGATGTAACTTTCCTTTTATTTTTCTATTAGTCATATTGGATGAAACAAGAAAAACTTGGAACTAGTAGACATAAACCAATTTTATTGCTTCCTATTAAATGCTAGAATTCAACTGTAATGAAACCAACCTTACATATCCAATTGAAGAGTGTCAGTAAAGACAGATTTTATTCTTCAAGAAATGGTGATTTCACATTGTAGCAAAGGAAGCTTGCATAAAGAATCGGTCATAATGTGACTCAAATGTTTACAAAGAAAGTGATCATAGTTCTGTATTTGTTCTCATTTTCCTAATAAACATTTTTCAAAATTATTAATTTATGGAGAAATAAAAACCAAACCATGAAAGAAAACTACTACTAATATCCAATTAAGGAAGAAAAATAATAGTTCCCTCTTATAAAGGAATTTTAATCCAGCAATATGGCTATTTAAGGGATCATATCCAAAGACCTAGGACTGTGTGATCCAGCTGGAATGCAGACGTCTACACCTTTGATCACAAGAGACAGAGGCAAGTAGATCTCTGGCTTCTAGGCCAGCCTGGTTTAGATCAAGTTTCAGGAAAAGAAAAGCCTACATGCACACCTTAAATCCTACCGCTCAGGAGAGAGAGGTGTAGAGATCTCTGGCTTCTAGTCAATCCGTTTCATTGAGTTAGTGAATTGAGAGAGGTGGTGCAGCAGAGTAGAGTTTGTGGCAGTTCATTTGATGGAGATCCAAAGTTGTTTTTAGAGGGACAGTTTTATAAAGACAGGTCTCCAGTGAAGAAAGAATGAAAAGGAGCCAGAAAATTAGAGCAAACTGCCATATTTCGTTTGAAGGGCAATTTTTTGAGAAGCCGAGAGAAGCCAGTTTGAGTCAGTCAACTTGGACAGGTGTTTGGCCCAGAACAGTTGAGTTGAACTGTACAGCCAGAATTTATAATTAGCTAAAAAGGATGAGATTATTTAGAAGTAAATAACAGAGGTAGAAGATGTTGGAGGCCGAGATTACATTGTACAGGAGCTAAAAACTTCCAGGACAAGGACAGATGAATGCATTGTGGCTTGAAGAAGACAATTTCATCAGATAAATACCTGTACACCAGTGTAGTGGGTTAGCCTAATGCTGCTTGTATGCTATTAATAATTTAGGGCCCCTAAAATGGATTACCACAATGATGAGACAGTCAACACATAAGACACTGAGTGTCCCTTCCTCCAGTTA
Organism: Mus minutoides; assembly: GCA_902729485.2. NCBI lineage: Eukaryota > Metazoa > Chordata > Mammalia > Rodentia > Muridae > Mus > Mus minutoides. Next base: position 99,580 of record LR749941.1, on the reverse strand, counting down.
ATTGTGATTTTTAAATAAAGATGCCAACAGACAATAGCTGAGCAGAGAGACATAGGTGGGGTTGTGGTTTCACTGGCTGGGGAAAAAAATGACCATGAGCAGAGGCGGAAGAAGCCCCCATGCATAGTAGAGCATGCAAGAGGAAGCAAGCTGAAGTGGCCCTGGGATAAGGGTCAAAAAAGTATGACCCTATCGGCTATCCAATTGGAGAAGAGCAGCCCAGATTAGTAAGTAATAAATAGGAGTTGTTGGTAGGGAAATAGACATGAAGGGTGGGCAGCTGCTCAGCTCTTGTGTTGCTTAAGGAATATTGAAAACCGAAAGGCTGTGTGTGTCTTTTATCCAGTAACACAATGATCAAGGTGGGGTAGATGCACCAGCTGAGATTTTAAATATTTAAGACACAATACTTCTCAGAGAAAGGGGTACTGAAATACAATTCTATAGTGGGTGTATAGAAAGAAGAAGAATACACCTTTGGATAATTATTAAGATGAACTCTTGAGCATTCATTGCTATTTCAAGGTATCTGAAAACTTATTTAAGGGAAAAAGGGACTGCTTTACAGTTGAAGAAGGGAGACAGCCTATGTTGTAGGAGGCAGAAGATGGGGAGTGTCTGCTGTCCAGGCAAATTTTAGGGAGCAGAGCAAGATGAATGTTAGTACTCCTCTGATTTCCGCCTATTTATTCAGCCCAGAAAACCAATCAATGTTATGGTGCCACCCACATCTAAACTCTGCTTTCTTTCTTCAGCATGCCTCTCTGAGACCATTCTCACATAGTTTTTTAAACTTGTTTCTTTTTTCTGATTCTAAATAATGAGTTTACAAGATGGCATCCTAGCTGCCACTGTGAAAATAGTTTAGGAGAAAACTTTTCTATACCCTCAATATTTGTGAAGAATTTGAAAGACAATTCAAACTGAAGATACAATAGAAAAATGAAAGACTTAGAGGAAAGAGAAATAATGGAAATGGAAATACAGAAAACCACACAGAGTTTAAGGTGTCCAAAGAACAACACAAAGAGAGAAGGGTCGTGCCAAGGCAGAACTGGGGTATGGAATATGAAGATCAGTGTCCTTCAAATAAGCTCAGGCGTTTTATTCTGTTTACTTTGCCTTTGACCTTTGTAAAAACGATATAGGTGAATGTTTATTTCATAATTATTTCTGAAACCTTTCAACTAATAAGTTATCAGCTGCTTGAGTATTATATTTCTTTCATACCTACTAGCAGTCAGAGATGTCAGTAAAAATAGAAGCGAGGCAGGATATTCATGTTGTTGAAATATATGTATTAAATTTAACTCTGAAGAAAATTTTGTATTTAGAATAAAATGAATTATTTATAAATATGTTAGAATTTTATCAGATTTAAACATGTGATTATTACTACAAGAAACAAGACAGCTATTAGCTACTATTAGCAAAGACACTTGTTTTTTTATTTTTAATCATATATTTTGGAATAATTATTGGGGAGATAAAAATTAGCTTGCAGTAGAACATATAATATAGAAATCATTTCATGATGCTGTAAAATAATCAAATGTTATATGTGTATAAATTATTTTCTGGTTTCATCATAAACCTAGTTAGGGCATATTTCATCATTTATCTTCATAATATTTACATTACAGAGATATTTTGTAGACTTCTTAGCAATGTTTATGAGCACTTCAAGAAAAAACTATATATATGTAAGTCATAACATTTACTGAGAATAAAGGGTAAAAATTTAGTTCACAAAGTCGTTTCACTTTAGTAAAATGAAATAAAACTAATAATTCATTTTAATTTATATATAACATTTATTTCCGAATATGGATTATGAAGAGAAGAAACTTTCTAAAGAAAAGAGAAGTGACTAAAAATCACTCATAAAAATCAAATTTCAAAACTATAAATCTTAGAAATATACTTTAAGAAGAATTATTCTTTCTGATTTCATTACTCATCAGACTGGTTGTTAGGGAAGATATATGAACCTAAAACAAATGATTTTACGTGTTCTAATTATACTTCAGTGAAGTGATCTAAAATTGCTCTTGCTTTATATTGCCAAATATTGAAGTGAAAACATTTAAAAAGATTTGAGTGTTTCTAATCCTAGTTTCCAAAATTCTTTAAGAATAAATGTGGATTATTTGTCTTATTAGAAATACTGTGTGAATACAGGTACATATAGGTAGGTGATTATGACTGTGCCTCTTTCTTTGTTTTATTATAATTTTAATATTTTTCCTTTGCTTCTCATTAAATCCTTTAAGTAGTAACATGAGATAAACAGTCAATACCTTCATCTTCAGAATGCACCACAAAAAAATCTTGATATTTTTAGAGTCCAATCAAAATATGGTAAGGTCACGAAGATAAGTTTAAAAATTTAAATAAGAATTAACAGTTTCTTTGCTACTTTACAGACCTTGACTACTAGAAAATATCTTCCAGTGTGTTAGGTATTAGGTTATAGTTTAATGTATGCTATCTCTAAAGCTCAGCAATCAATGCCTCTGTCTTCAATAGCAATCTCAGTCTTTAAGTGTGCAAACTGACTGCAAAGCCTCAAACATGGCACAAATACCATTGGATTTCTATTCTTCTATATTCCAATAACTTTCTCTCATTAAGGGTTTTATTAGTTTTACTTTAAAGCAGAAAGAGGAGCAGGATTCTGAAACATGTTATCCAGAAATTGTTTCAAGTTTTTCTAAGTAGAATGGGGCAACCATCCTCTATCTATCCTGTGTAAGTTGGGTGAATGAAATTCTCCTTTATAATATTCATACTTTATGCTATACTTTAATGTTCACAGCCGATGAATTAAAAAAGTAAAGAAGTTATATTGCAAAATAAAACACATGAAAGGCATACTGTAATAATGAGCACACTTCTATTTTACACAGTTTGTGGTCTCATGTGAAGTATGAGAGTTATGTTATGGAGAGTAACAACCTTCTTTAGTATCATTAGAAGAATATCCAACCTTTTATTCCTTTTTATTCAAAATTTATGGTAAAACCAAAACCCATTGTATGAACCATTTTCTCTCTATTTCTGTTCATTCAGTTGTATTGCCGATGTTGCCATCCATACTGTTCCTACAGGATTTGCAGTTATTCTGTATTAGTTGCCTTCATGTGTAATGTCCACTGAGGAGCACATTTAAAGTTAATTCAAATTTCATTTTCATTTTGTTAGAGTTTTTAAGAATATAACAGGAAACACAATGTTTAATCTAAGTTTGATAGTGATAGCCTTTATGAAATAATGTTATGTCCTGATGACCTTGAGGGCATCCTAAATTACTCCACTTGACAGGGAATATCTATAGGAATAAGAATAATAATTGTCCCTGATGGCCCATTTCTAGTGTAGCATCAGTAAGAACATTTCATAAATTTTGCTTATCTTTTTATTACCCAAAATGAAATCAATGAACAAATTAATTTTTCCTTTATATTTTTACTTCTAGAAGCAATTTACTCTGAGTAAAGATTTTTTTTTCAAAAATAAATATGACCTAATAAAGTAGTAATTTGTGAATATCATGCATCATACCTACTAAATACTATATGTACTATGAACATATTTTCCATTTTACTGATACTTTTTTTAATCCTTTAATCTACTCTAGATGTTCAGGAATAGCTGTTAGATTTTTTATGCACTCTGGAAAGTATATAATGAACATGGCTGAAATTAAAAATAATTGAAAAAAGATAAAAGGAAAATTGTCCACAGTCAGATTTATTGTTTTCACAAATATACATTTCCTCTTTAATATAAAAATTACAATACATCACATAATTGCTATTGAGTGCTTCTATATGTTTCTTAGAAGATAAAAATGATAGTGTTAAATATGGGAAACTTAATACAATGCTGTTATACAAATTTTGAAGAAGGATGAAGAGAAACATATTCTGAGATCATGGAGGACCTAGGCTACCAAATTTGAGTAAGAGCATCATTATCACTATGGCAACATTGCTTGGGAGAAGGTTGCTTCAAAATGAAACAACCCAGGTGCAGATAGCCTGCCTGTAGTTTTTAGCTTTAAGATGAAATATAAATATTCTCTACAGATACAGCAGGATTCAGAGAACACAAAGTCAAATTTCTTCAGGCTACTTTTATGACTTTACTGATTGAACCCAAAAGAAAGTAAGAAAGCAAAAAAGAAAACTTTGTGTATTTGCTGCAGATCATGCTACTGTTGTTTCAGTTGCAAGAAAGATAGAGATAAAACCTAAACTTGCAAGTAGAAAACACGGTCTATGAATATTGTTGAAGATCATATATTCAGTTTTCACCCTTAGTCTCTTTTCTCCAAAGAAGTTAAAGTCTAACACTTGTTTGAGCTGAGTTTACTAATTAAATTTATGTTTTCAAAATAGTGTCATATATATGACTGTATGACTACAACAATTACTTTTAGAAATAATACATTGAATTGATGAACAAAAAATAAATATCATAATATTTGAGAATTTGAAAAAAGTAAAAATGGAAAAAGCATAAATGGAAAATAATAGAACATTTTCCAAGTTAATGTAAATGATATTTATTTTCAAAGATGATGATTTTTGATATTTAAGCATGCGTATCTATATATCTATATCTATATCTATATCTATATATATCATTTATATCTATCATCTATGTATTTATGTATGTATGTATGTATGTATGTATCTATCTATCTATCTATCTATCTATCTATCTATCTATCTATCTATCTATCTGTGTATTTTCATTTTCCAAAAGTTTTTTTTAATTATAGGCATCATTCTCATTATTGATAATGATTTTATAATTTATGATATTAATAGGTAAATTATAATTGGCTTAAATAATTAAGAACATTTCTATTTTCCTGTATAACTAAAGATATAGTATATTTTAGTTTTTTTTTTTTTTAATCTCCATTTAGTATGTAAACAAGATGGTAACTGTGATGGTTTGTATATATTTGGCTCAGAGAATGGCACTATTTGGAAGTGTGGCCTTGTTGGAGTAGGTGTGTCACTGTGGAAGTGGGCTTTAATACAGTAGTCTTAGATACCTGGAAGCCAATATTCTGTTAGTAGCCTTCAGATGAAGAAGAAGAACTCTCAGCTCCTCTTATGCTATGCTTGCCTGGATGCTGCCATGTTCCCACCTTGATGATATTAGACTGGGCCTCTGAACCTTAAAGCCAGCCCTAATTAAATGTTGTTCTTTTAAGAGTTGCCTTAGTCATGGTGTCTGTTCACAGTAGCTTTTTAAAACTACTATATGATTTTTTTTTCTAATTTGAAATAGTTGAAATAAATATATGGTTGTGTGATTCCTATTTCCAGTGATTGCTTTCCATCACTGTAAGAGTTTTCTTCTTTCTCCAGTTAATGTTAATGTTCATCATGTGAGTAGCTTTTTTGTAAAACTGTGAACAGAGAGTTACTAAAACTAATCTAGTTTTGATTCAACTCTATCTAAACCTCAACTTCTTTCACAGATTGGTGAAATAAATAGAAAGAAACACCAGTAGTTTCTATGTTATATCTTTACCAGTGGGTGTAAGAATTACCTATATGTTGTGGATAGCCCTGCAATGCTGTTTTTCACCTTAATTTGTAAAATAAAGGAGAGCTGATGGTTGGGCAGATAAAAGGGAAGGTGGATCAGAATGTGAGAAGAGAGAAGAAGGAGAAAATGGAAAAGGGAGAGAACACAGAGGAGGAGGAGGAAGAAGAAGAAAACCAGAGCAGAAGCACATGGCCTAGAGAAACCAAAGGTTCTAAGGGGTCTCATAAGATGTGAAAGATGTGTAGTGGTAGATCTGCCCAGTCTAAGCGCACAACATGTATTCATATTTATTGTGTTGTGTTTTCATTGCCAGGGCATATTTGGGTTGGAAATTTACCACAATACCTATATATGGATGTTGTAAAAGAAATACTAGTATTTCTTCATGTTCTTTTCCTGAATTGCATATAAACATTGGAGTGACTGACTCTTGGCCTTTAATTTTAGTGTTCTTTGCAATATTCATCCATTTGCAGTTTTCTATAGTCTCATGGCATTGAATAAAAAAACAAAAACAAAAAAAAAACAAAAAAAACATAGATTTCTTTTTTTTTTTTAACCAAATCAATTCTTTTCTTTTTTAAACTAAATTCAGTATCTATGGTGTTTCCTATACTAACAACTCATTAACATCAAATACTCTAAAAATATAAACAATATTTTAATTATTAATCAACTTTTATAATTTGAACCTGAATGATTATATTTGGTAAAAATTGAAGGAGCCTTTATATTGGACTGAGTCTTTCCTGACTTCCAATCTTCAGTCCTCTAATTGCAAATTATGCAAATGATGTCAACTTACACTATGCATTAAGACTTTAGCCACTTCTCAGTTTTACTCATAGCAACTAGATTTAGCCATAACCTGATTTGCCTAAATAATAGATCTCTTTTCTGCCATTATTGCACCCATGAAAGCTATACTTAGTAGCAGGAATATATTTTTAAAACCTTAAAAAATTCTTTAACAAAAGTGTTATGTCAGTGAAATATGAGGGAATAAAAGAGAAATCTCTTAAGGTTACTTTAAATATCTGTTAAGGCAATGTCTTCTATATTGTCAGCATGTTCAAAAAATTAGGTACACACCACAAAAACTTGAGACTTTATTTCAAAATATGGAAAAAATATAAAGAAAGTATTTAACTAAAAGTGCTACCATCATTTCTGAATCAGACTCTCAATTTGCCATGTTTTGATAATGAATGTCATGCTAAGTAATAATTAAAAATTTAAATTATTGCATATGTTTTGTTGTCCAAATTTATTATGCACAATGTCTGCTATAATTTAAATAGAAGTATATTAAATCATGTGCAGAAACATTGAAATTATGCATTGATATAGTTTGCCTGTTAATTAATGTCATTCAAAGTAGTAATTTAAAATTTTAATTATTGCATACATTTTGTCCATCTTCATATTTTAAAATGCCAGTTTTATTTCAAATATAAAAGTATTAAGTCACATACAAAAATACTAAAATAACACAAGTGATATTTTATAAGGTGATCTTGATACATATTTTCAATCATTACTATAGAATGAAAACACAAACACAGACATATATGAAAATAAGAAACACAAGTGCTTATTTACCATTTTTATGTGCATCTATTCCTATCACAATGGCTTCATGTTACATATTGAGAGAAAGGACCTTCTTAGGACTTTACTCCCCTCTCTCCTTTCTTTGTTACTGCTCTTAAGCAAATAGTTGATTAAAAGAAAAAAAAAATGAAATGACTACAAGTCGGTGTGAACTTGTTTGCCACGGACTGGCCTCAGTTGGCCTCCCTCAATCCATGGGTTCCAGTGCAGGTGGGCAGGGAGTCGTTGAAAAGGGTGACAAACAGACATGGACACAGAGAGAGTGCTGTTTCTGAATGTAATTTTCTCAAAATAAGCATCAGATTTTTAATACAGAAGAGAATAGGGAAATTAGGTGAAACATCAGCAAGGAACCATGAGGTTACCGGATGTGTAATGACTCTTACACAACACAGAGGAATGCAAATATAAAGACTGGCAGGAACTGGACAATAAAACAACTGAGAAAAAGTTAGCTCTATCTAAGGTCAGCTATATTCTTAGACGCAGGTGTGAGGCAAACCACAGTTCTAATTAGAGAGTTCAGTTCTAGCTAAGCTAACCTTCTTATGAATAATGCAATATTGTATTTCCTACTTAAACCACAGCCCTTACTACTTCCTAAACCATGGTAAATTCCTGTATATGGGAGTGAATCTGCTTTATTCTAAGTGATTGTGTGGGGAGACTTTCTACTAATAAGTATGTAGTCTGCCATACATAATTATAATAAGAATTCTAAACTTACATTGCTAAGCTTGCCCTGAGATTTCTAACTCTATATAGTAGATAATAAGGCCTGATTTCTTTCACTATCTCTCTTACAACACTAGAGGCAATTCTGAATGTTGCTGAATAGGTAACATTCTTACTGAATTCCAAGCCCAGGATTGGCTCAAGGACAACCTAGGGCATTGGTAAAGGCCAGGAAGCAAAGTTCAATTTTGCTTAGGTATTTGGCAAGTCATTGCTTGGAGGCACCTATAATAAAGCAATATTGAAAGAAAGCACACAAATCCATTCACTGACTAATGCAAGGACAAGTTTGGAGCATTCGTTATATGGGATGCCACAGTTCCAGGAGACTAAGTTTCAGTGAACTTTTCACCTTGGAACTGCATCCAAGTTTTTAGGCCTGTCACTAGAGTCACTTCTGGAGTGGGTGTGGCACTTGTTAGAGAGAAAAGAACATCACAGAAAAGGTCTCTCTCTCTCTCTCTCCATCTCTCTTTCTCTCTCTCTCTTTTTCTCTCTCCCTCCCTCCCTCCCTCCCTCCCTCCCTCCCTCCCTCCGCCCTCTGTGTGTGTGTGTGTGTGTGTGTGTGTGTGTGTGTGTGTATGTGAATGTGATTGCCTCTTACAAAATGATGAAGAATAGAATGCATGTTCCCCTAGAATCTAATGTGTAGAATTTGGAAAAGTAGGATGGAGATGCTATAGATCTGTATGATGCCAAAGACAGGATTAACTTTTCCAGGTTAAAACCATTAAGCAAAAACAGCAAATTATCTAATTCTCAGTTTGGTTCTCCTTCAATTGACTAAATGACATCTACCTACACTAAAAGAGACAAACAACCTCTGCCTACCAAATAAAACATGGTGTTATCTAAATACATACAGTTAGACACACCCAGAATGGTATTACCAAATACCTGCAATCTTCTATTTCAATCTGATTTACAGATGGAAATGATGATACAAATAAGGAAGGCTTGAAAGAATGTGGTGTTGCCTGGGGAAGCTGACCCACATGTGACTATGATGCCAGTAACTGTAGGAGCCTTTGTGTATTCTTCACATCTCTGCTCACTCACATGCTTGACCATTGCTCCAACTCACTTCACTTACAATTGTGAAGTAAGTAGAAATACTCCCATATGTATAGATAAAAGGAGAATTACATATAACTGCATGTTATATGACTATGGTCAAATAATTGGGATTTCAAATGCAGAGAGTTAAAACAATGTGGAAACTTTAGACATAGGATTATGGGTAACTGGATAGGATGCATATCTATACAACCATTTCTCATTTGTCTCTTTTGTATTCCTTTCTAAACAGTTGTGGTTCTTTTTATTGTTGTTTTGTTTTGTTACCCTGAGTAGTAAAGACCTGAGAGTCCGGAGTCAGGCTATCATTCCACCTTCTCAATAAGACCACATAATCATGTGTTTTTGTTTTTGTTTTTTTTTTGTTTGTTTGTTTTTGTTTTGAAATACATGTTTCTTATGTCTAAACTTTATACATCATAACTAAGTTTTTATTTATTTATTTATTTATTTATTTATTTATTTATTTATTTATTTTTGGTTTTTTGAGACAGGGTTTCTCTGTATATCCCTGGCTGTCTTGGAACTCACTTTGTAAACCAGGTTGGCCTCTAACTCAGAAATCTGCCTGACTCTGCCTCCCGAGTGCTGGGATTAAAGGCGTGTGCCACCACGCCCAGCCTAACTTTAAGTTTTTATATCAATTGTATTTTAAAGATACTTTGTATTTTAACCCATTACGTAGTTCACACAACAGATTAGGCTGAATAAAATTATTATATTTGTTTTGATGTGTAGTACTGCTTCAGGGAAGTATTCTCAATCTTCCTAACACTGATCTTTAATACAATCTCTAATGATGTAACAACTCCTCAAATCAAAGAATTATTTTTTTGCTACTTTGTAACTGTGATTTTTCTACAATTAGGAATTTTAAGGTAAATATCTGTGTATTCTGATGGATTTTAGTGATCCTTGTGAAATTGTCAATTGATCCCTACAGAGTCATGACCCACAGATTAAGAAGCACTGTCCTAGGGTATGAGACAATTATTAATAAATCCATAATATCAAGACTCCCACTTTACCTTCTTTTAGATTCAGTGTTCAGGTCTTGGTACACTCAGACTTGAGCTTTGTGAAAAGTGACAAATATGAATCTATTTTCATTTTTCTACATACTGCCGGTTAGATCAACATGATTTATTGAAGATGCTTTCTTTTTTCCATATTCTTTGGAAATATATATATGTTTTTGGCTTCTTTTTCAAAGACCAAGTGGTCCATAAGGATATGAGTTTATTTCTGGGTCTTCAATTCTATTATATTGATTATCCTGTCTTTTTCTGTACCAATACCATGAAGTTTTTAATCACTATTTCTCTGTAGTATAGCTTGAGGTCAGGGATGGTGATTCTCTGGGTTCTTTCATTGTGAAGAGTTGTTTTTGTCATTCAATAGACAGAGCACAGGGTTCCCAATGAAGGAGCTAGAGAAAGTACCCAAGGAGATGAAGAGGTTTGCAGCCCCCTAGGAGGAACAACAATATGAACTAACCAGTAACCCCGAGTTCCCTGGGACTAAACCACCAATCAAAGAAAACACATGTAGAGACTCATAGACTAGCTGCATATGTAGCTGAGGATGGCCTAGTTGGTTACCCTTGGTCCTGTGAAAGTTCTATGCCTCAGTATAGGGAAATGCTTGGGCCAGGAAGCAAGAGTGGGTTGGAGAGCAGGGGGATAGGGAGAGGTTAGGGGATTTTTGGTTGGGAAACTAGGAAAGTGAATAACATGTGAAATGTAAATAAAGAAAATATCTAATTTTAAAAAAGTTTAAAATGAAAAAAAGAGTCGTTTTTGCTATCATCGGGCTTTGTTTTTTCATATGAAATTGAGAATTGTTCTTTCCATGTCTGTGAAGAATTGTGCTAGAATTTTGACAAGGATAGTGTTGAATCTATAGATTCTTGTTGGTAAGATGACCATTTTACTATGTTAAATCTACCAATCCATGAGCATGGGAGATCTCTCCATTTTCTGAGCTCTTCTTCAACTTCTTTCTTGAGAGACCTGATGTTCTTGTCATATAGAGCTTTCACTTGTTTGGTTAGAGATACACCAAGATATTTTATATTATTTTTCACTATTGTGAAGGGTATTATTTCCCTATCTTCTTTCTATTTATTTTATCATTTGTATAAAGGTAGGCTACTGATTTGAGTTTATTTTATATCCAGCCACTTTGATGAAGTTGTTTATCAGCTGTGGAAGTTCTTTGTCAGAATTTTTAGCATTGCTTATGTATACTACCATATCCTATGCAAATAGAAATATCTTGACTTCCTCTTTGCCAATTTGTATCCCTTTGATCTCCTTTTGTTGTCTTGTTGCTCTAGCTAGAACTTTGAGTACTATTTCGTATAGGTACGAAGAGAGTAGGCAGCTCTGTCTTGTCTCTGATTTTAGTCAAATTATTTCAAGTCTCTCTCCATTTAATTCGATATTGGGTGTTGGTTTTTTCGTATATTGCTCCTGTTGTTGAATTAAGGAAAGGTTAGAAGAAGCTGACCCCATAGGAAAACCACCAGTCTCAACCACCCCAGACCCCTGAGATCTCTCTGACACCGCGTCACACTAACCAGGAGCAAACAGAACTGGTCTGAGACTGCTGATACATATATAAGAGAGACTGCCTGGTCTGGACTCAGTGGTAAAAGAAGCACCTAACCCTCAAAAGACTTGAGACCCCCCAAAAGTGAGGAGGTCAGATGGGGGTGGGTACATACCATTAGAGATGGGGTTGGGGGAGGAGGAATGGGATGAGTAAATGTGAAAAGGGGAAGGAGAAGGAGCAATGGCTGGACTGTAAAAAAGAATAAAAGTAATAAAAATAAATAAAATAAGTAAATCCATAGTATTGAATAAGTATTTATTTGGTGAATTTAGTAATATGTTCACTTAGTAATATCTAGGTGAACACTATGATTGGAATTTTAAAAATGACGAAAGTACAACTGAGAGAGAAAATAGGAACAGATTATATCCTTCTATATTTTAAGCAAAATATAGAATAGCATATAAATGTGTAAGTACATAAGCCATAGTGTACTTGAACATTGAAAAAGTATACTATGCCCCCGGTAAGGCATCATTGCTCACACATGCTACGCTCTGAAGTTTTCTGACTACCAATTATGAATTTCAAGAATGGGGACTCAGTTCTAGGTATTTTCTGGTCAGCAGATATATCCTACTGCCCAGAGTTAAAACTCCTTTATGTTATTGTGATGAATGAGACTAGAATGGTCCTTATATACTGGTTTTGCTTACTTTACTCATGATAAACAAAGAAAAATGCCATTGTGATGAATTACATCTAGGCCAGCACTGAGCACAGGTTTGAACCCCACGTCCACACTCTTGCTTGGTGGTTTGTAACAATGGTACTAGTTTCAGACTATAGAAGAGCATCATACTTTTTTTTCACTTGAAATTATTTTTTACTGAGAAATTTACATGTGACTTCAGACATGTCACTCTATAAAACAGGCATTCAAATAAAATACGTACTGATAATAAGCTGAAAGAAATTTATTTTAAATGATTCCTTGCTATGTATAAATTTACAATACATCAAACACAAAAGCAATATGCTTACTAATGACATTAATGTATTTAATTACTCTGTATAAATAAATGAGTTTTGGCAGAACATTTGCTACTACAGTACACACAGCATCTTGAAAGATTTTCAAGCTTGATTTAAAAAAAAATTTAAAGCTTTCATTACATGAAAGCTGTCTATATGAAAATGCTTTACAAAATAACAGAGAATGTTTAGGTAATTTCAGAAGTAGTTTGAAATTCTGTGCTAATCTCAAAATAAATTTGTTTTTCTCCCTATTTTAAAATTTTCATGTAAAAGACATCAGCTTCTCAAACATCAGGTTTTAATGTTAAATATGCTAACTGCAATTTTAACACTATCTGGACAAACATTAATCTGATACATGCTGAGCAATTATAGTCAGAAAGTATTAAAAAGGCACATTTCTGTGATAGCAGAATAGCTTTTCACATACAGTTTATACATCAAAATGCATAGGTATAAAAGCCTCAAATGAGCTGTGGTGTTTTGAGAATCATGAAGAAAATCATACAGTAGGAGAGCATATTGAGGGAGAAGTACATATGCTGTGTATTAAGAGCCAAGGTTGTAGAGAGATCTCACTACAGAACCCATATATGTGAGGCTTGTGAGATGCATATGTATTGCTATATAAGCATATGATCCAGTTTGAGAAGCACTGGCTATCATAATCAGAATTGTTGCATATTCATTGCAGAATACTTAGAATCACCATCCTACTCTGCTACACACATTGCACATCTGTTTAAGGAATCCTTCCAAGAAATCTTCTCTAATTGATATGTAGATACATTCTCACAGGTTGGTCTTCTGACACTGACGAAACTGAAAGAGGCAGACAGACAATCTTTTTATCATTTCATTTAATGTCTTGTGCCCTATTGCCCAAGGCTAATATACTACCAGTATTAAGAGCTGAATCTTTAAAAGCATAGTCACAGCTTATGATTTGAAATTAGGGACTCGAAATATCATTCAATGATTAAGAATGCTCATTGGTTTTGCAGAATGACAGGTTTCTGTTTGCAGAAATCACAACAGGTAGCTCACACCTGGCTACAACTCCATTTCCAGAGGTTCTAATGCCATGGCTGGCAACTCAGCCTCTCTCATGAACTAATAGCATGGACATTAATGCAGACACCTAGGTATATTATAAAAACAAACATTTTAAAAATCAGATTTTAAATAAATTCATGGTTGGAATATTTGCCACTCCAAATTTGTACTATGAATATCTTAACACTATTTTTTTTAATTTTAATTTTTATTTATATATTGTATTACTTTTATGTTTTTACAGTCCAATCATTACCCTCCCCCTTTCCTGTCTGCCCTCTCACAGTTCCTCATCTCATTCCTCCTCTCCCTTATCTCCAAGAGGATGAGGTCCCCTGCCCCCCATCAGGCCTTCCCACTCCCTGGGGCCTCAAGTTTCTTGAGGGCTAAGCGCCACTTTTCTCACTGAGGCCATACCAGGTAATTCTCTGCTGTATATATGTTGGCTGTGGGAGCTCAGACCTGCTAGTGTATGCTGCCTGGTTGGTGAAGATGGGGGATCCTAACACTAAAGTGACAGAATTACCTTAGCATTTAGGGTAACTCTTGTTATTGTAACAATTTTGAGACAGGCGTTGAAAGTCAACTGAAAAGATGTGTGCTGTGAATGAACAGAAAGGAAGTGATGACTAAGGAGTATGGCTGCTTTTTCACTGGCACCATTTATTGGATAATTAGCACTATATATATCCTTCTTGTCAGTAGCCTCTACCTTTGATTCTAAGTCATTATTCTGAAGATGTACTCATAACATGTATCTTAATGAAATAGGTACAATGAAATGGCTTGTATAAATAAGAGTCCTAGTAAATTAATAAAAACACCTCCTTCTTTCTGATACATCACAGAATTCAGGAAAGATGTTTGTAGGATGTTTTATGGAGAAGTCAATGGGCCTCTAAAATGTTGGTTCTTAGCGTTTCTCAGAAATGTATGGCCAAGTTTACATCTATGATACAGAATCATAAATACATATTAATCATATAAATATTTTTTCATATTTACCTAACTCTAGAATCCTCTTAATTCCACGTGTGACAACTTTTTTTCAGTTAAAATTATCACCACTTTATGCGCTTATTTAAAAAAAAATTCTTTGATTTCTTTTGATTAATCTCAACATAGTCTCTACAATTAAGGTATATTTATTCAGTGTTTCCTTGAAGTTGATATCTTCTCTATTTCACCAACTGTATTCTGGCCACATTCGGGAGCTAGTCTTCCTTAAACATTTCAGGAGCTGGTTGACTAATTATGTTCGGCTTAAGGGTTTCCCTTCGTCACAAAATAATTAGAAACCCATCATTTCGGCATCATGTCACTGTTTTGTTTTGTTTTGTTTTGTTTTGTTTTTTCCAATGTGTAGTTCCTTCTAGTTGTTGCTAGAAGAAAAGTGAATTCAGTTTGGTTTAAATATCCATAGAGGGTCCAAAGTCGATATCTAAAAAAAGGCACCTTTTAAAAAGAAATATAAAGGGAAATTACAGTCAAGCAGCTACACCATCTGGGTCATATGAAAATGAGAAGCAGTGATGAGGGTCTGCATGCTGATGGTGCTGCAGACCTAATCAAGTCGCTGTCTCTCCAAGCAGTCATGTGTGCAGATTAATGAAGAGAGGTGTCAGAATAAAACTTCCTGCTGACTTACTGTGGATAAGCTATTTTCCTCCATCATTGCCTCAGCTTTGCTTACAGGAGAGTAGATTCATTTTAGCATGTGCTTTCCTACTAATCGTTCTGACTAAACGAAGCAAATCTCTTGGTAAAAGGTGCCAGCAACATCTGGTAGCTTTAAATCAGAATCAGTGTGGATACACACACCCATGATGTCCTGTTCTCTGTGCTGATCATGAATCAGCATGCTGCTGTGAACCCAACACAATATGACCTGGGTTAGCACTTCATCAGACAGAAAGGAGACTTTTCCTGGCCTCTGATGTGGATTTCTTTGGTCCTGTTTCAAGTAAGATTCAAAAGTCAGTGGAACCCTTTTTATTTTGTTCCTTTTCAGAATGTTGGTTTCTCAGCCCTAACCACTAGTTATTTCAAGTATTGCCAAGGTAATTTATTTTAACAATATTTTTCCTTACTCAAAAGATACATGATAAAAAATTAATATATTTTAATGAATATGTATGAATATTGTTTAATTATAAATGTGATATATCTCTATATAAAATGTTTAGTAAAATACTGCCCTACAACCTTTTACATTTATTTGAAAGTGAACAGAAAATATATTATATTATTTTATATTATTTTTAAGGTTTTAGAACTGGATGTCTCAGGCATTATGGAAATGATGGAAAACCTCACTCTTGTTACAACTCATCTATTTAGAGTTTAAAAACAATTAGATATTTTGGTAAAAGAATTGTTTCATACATAAAAAATTCATTGCTTGAGAAAGGTTATGAGTATAAACAGCATTGATATAAATATTCTGGGTATAGGCTTGAAATTAAATGCATCACAATACTTTAAGCATTCAATTAGCATAGCTGTCTTAGTTAGGGCCTTACTGCTTTGAACAGACACCATGACCAAGGCAACTCTTATAAGGACAACACTTTGTTGGGGCTGGCTTACAGGTTCAGAGGTTCAATTCATTATCATCAAGGTGAGAACATGGCAGTGTCCAGGAAGGCATGGTGCAGAGCTGAGAGTTCTACATCTTCATCCGAAGGCTGCTAGCAGAATAATGAGTTACAGGCAACAGGATGAGGGTCTTAAAGCCCAAGCCCACAGTAACACACTTACTCCAACAAGGTCATACCTACTCCAATAGGGCCACCTCTTCAATAGTGCCATGCCCTGGGTTGAGCATATACAAAACTTCACAATAGCCTAGATCGAATAATCCCCTAGAGTGACACCACCAACTAGTTATTCAGACAATTATTCAATGCTGGGTTCTGTTTCTTACTTCTATTTGGATGAACTGAGACTTTATGGGATTCAAAAATAAATTATAAAATCTCATGTCTCTATCTTGGATAACAGCTCCTAGTTTTATATTTGTTTCTGTTTTTATCTTTTTTGTTATCTACTTTTATTTTTATGCAAAAAAAATCAGAAAAATATGTAAGTATTATCTAGACATCCAAACTTTTTGCACTGTATGTATTGAGTATGTGTGAGAAAAAGAGGCCTAGGGCATATCAATACCAGTTTTGGGAAACTGAGGTAGAAGCCTTCCTTGTAATACCTAAGCTTTAAGTTAATGCAAATGTGTATTTTCAAATATATATAAGGTATTTCTTCTGGTCTTCAGCAATAATCTTAAAGCAGTATTGGCTCTAGCATAAACAATCTTGACATTTACCCAAAATATCTAACATCATCTACTATTTAAGCTCTCATCTAATCATAGAATTATTACTTTGGATTTAAAAAATTTCCACAATATAAGTTTAATGTATTAAAATTTTAATTCAAGAGTTAACATCTATAACTTACTGTCTTCAATTACATTCTGACTTGGCAATGGTTTCTAAAAAAGAATTTCTTTGTATGAAATTTGCAAGTCATTCAGTGTAATAGGAAGCATAATAAATCATCCTGTCATGAAACTGTAAAGATTTCCCTACGCTGCTGCTTCACACTCAGTAAGTAAGAATTTATCAGTCTAATAAATAATGTTTTGCGCTTGTCCCTAATTTTCAATCATGTACATATCATAAGCTTCAATTTGTTGAATATCTTCCCAAGTCTCTTTTGAACATTGCTGGGCTGGAGGTACTATGGAAGAGACAAAAATTAAGCAAAAGTTAGAATAAGAATAGTCTTGACTGTCACTGTAACCATGAGTAACTTAGATGTTTAAATGTTGTTTTTGAATGCCCCAATTTGCCAGGCGTGGTGGCACGCACCTTTAATCCCAGCACTTGGGAGGCAGAGGCAGGTGGATTTCTGAGTTTGAGGCCAGCCTGGTCTACAGAGTGAGTTCCAGGACAGCCAGGGCTACACAGAGAAACCCTGTCAAAAAAACAAAAAAAACCAACCAACCAACCAAACAAACAAACAAAAAGCCCCAATTTAAAAAAATGTTTCTCAAAAGAAGCAGGGCACTACCTCAAATATATGACATCAACTCTTCTAATAGAGGAGTTATTTGAATCTTTAAACTAAAATCATCACATAAGCTAAATAAACCTGAAGAAAAGTTACTGATTCAATGTATTAAAGTGACATTTTGGCTATTTTAATAAAATTCCTATGATGGAGAACGTTATCAATAGCAGATATTTATTTCTTAGAAACTTCATGGACTAGGACGTTCAAGGTCAAGACACTGATACATGACTTCCTTATACCAACTCTCTGACTCAAAGATGTTGTCTTAATGTGTACCTGTACAGCAGAGGGTAAAAATGGTATGAATTTCTTTTACCTTATTCTAATAATAACTGAAGAATACATTCTTTCCACCATGACCAAAACTTTTCAAACAAATCATTTCTTATATAGATATTTTTGAGGGAAACAAGTTTTTAACAATAATGATATTGAAAATTTATATCTTAATTTGAAAGTTATGATAAAATTAAAGAAAAACAGGACAGAAACATGTCATCAGAAGGAGAGACATCTTCAGTATAGCCAGTAATAAAGTAATCATGTATCTGTCAAGAAAGCCAATAGACTGTGTATATTCAACACTCCCTCTTCCCCTTCAACCAAACACCCCAATCTTTACCCTAGCTCTGTAGCAGAAAACAACAACAAAAACACCAAAAACAAAACAAACAAGCAAAACAATACAAAAAGCTTCCATGACCTCCACTTCCTCCCTGCCCCCTTCTCCAACTAATCACTTAGACCTCCTCCAGATTTCCTTGTCCCACTCATTTAATTAGCCCAGCCTCTAATGTCAACAGGCATTCCCTGATAAACCATTGACCATGCCTACCAGAGAATCAGATAGAGTAAATGCAAATATTTATCTCTTCTTCCTCTGGTACAAGTCTCATCCCCTAGTTTCATCTCCAGCTCAGTATCAGACCACTTGTGGCTTCCCCTCCTTTCTTGCTCCTTCTCCAATATATCACAAGAACTTTTTCTTTTGCCTTCCTCCTTTATCTCAGCTTCCAACTTCAGCAGGTACTCCCTGAATTCACTTGTCATTTAAACCAGAGAGGCAGGTAGAATAGCTGTAGATCTTCACCTGTACTCTTGATCTAATCTAGCTCTACAGCAGAACACCTGAGGCTGCTTTATCTTCCTCTCTGCCCCTTCTCTAATTGATCATGTGGATCTTGTCCTCCAATATTTCTTCCACACTCATCCTGTTCATTCCAGAATTCAAATCCAACAGGCATTCACTGAGAATCCTCTGGCAATCCACTAGCCAAACCTGCCCAGGAACCAAGTAGGCCAGCATAAGAGGTAAGCAAGCTTCAGATCTTCACTTTCCCCTCTCTCCTCCAAACCAATACTCTAGTCTCATTCCCAGCTATGTAGCAGAATACATGATCTGGACTCTCCTCAGATCTACACCCATTCCCAGTGAACTAAGATTTTTGTGGAACACCCCAATTTACTCCATTTTGTGAACTCACTAGCCCCTCTACTAGCCTAGCCTCATTCCAAAGTATCAGCTCTCAAATCATAAAATTATACTTTCTCCAAAATTCCTAGTGTCCATACCTAGCAGAATCCCAAAAATATTCTTACCAGAAAGGGCACAGCTGCTGTACCCTGCTACGAACCAGAGAGGACATCAGAGAACATACGACAAAACACATATAATCACCTCAAACCCAGATATCCAGACACCGTTATGAAAACACCATCAATAGAAGTCAGGACAATACACTTTAGACCCCCAAACCCTACCACAGTGGGCACTAAGAATTACAGAATAGCTAAAGTGTGGGACAACGACCTTAAGATAGCCTTTACAAATATGATATAGTTCCATAAAGAAGAAATGAAAAAAACAATCCCAGAAAAAAATCTATGAAAACACAAACAATAAAAAAAAATGAATGAAATATTTCAAGACTTGAAGATATAAATACAATGAATAAAAAAAAATCTAAAGTGGAGGAAAGCTAGTTATAAATACTTTAGAAAGGCAAACAGGATGCAAACTTCTAAAGCCACCTTGGAAATCAGCGTTTCAGACTGTAGTAACAAAATGACTCCAAAGACAATGCGGTCCTCATAGATCAGTACCTTGCTCTACCATCATCAGAGAAGCTTTGTCCTGTAGTGTCAGGGTATGCCATCCCCGGTGTACCCAAGAACTGTGGTCTCTGCAAGACGAACCGGGCTGTAAGAGAAAAGATGGGAGAGAAATGGAGGCCAAAACAGAGTCACTCCGTTCAAAGCATCTCTACTTTACTCAAGAAAGTTTTTGGGTTATAAGAGGGTAGGCCTCGCCCTCAGCCAGTCTGCACAGGTGCCTGGATTCAGTCAGCAGATGTCTGGATGCAGCCTGAAGTCCTGGGCACTGTGTTTTGTCCCAAGGCTATCTCAGCAGGAAGCAGGATCTAGGAGAGGCGTGGGGACAGGTAGCAGAGTCCTGGAGAAGCAAGGAGAAGTGCCAGAGGCAGTTTAGCACAACAAAGGAAGTCAGCATTAGCTGGCTAATGTATGTGGCTTCCTGTGGCCCACCTTCAGAGGCTAACAGGTCTTGCTCTCAGCCTGAAGCAAGCTTGGGGGAGGGGGCTACACTGTAGTAAATAGGCACAAATATCCAAGAGCCATACCCAAGTAATATCAGAGACTGAGAAATATTCAGTCACTAAACCCTAAAGGATGTCTCCACCAAATCCCTTCACTTAAGGACCAGGTCTAGGTATAGTGTAGTATATTCACAGGGGATGGAGGATACCAAGGAAACAAGGCCCTCTAAATCCATAGGACTGGTGCTACATGAATACTCACAAAAACTGAAGCAGCCTGACAGAGTCTTCATAGCAATACAGAACTTATAGATGTTGCCAACCAATGTTTGATTCACCATGGAAGTTAATTGCTATTTCACATGGTGAAGTCAAAGAAATTATTGTATATTTGAATATTTAAAAATAGGATTAACCATTTAACCAATTATTAGCATATCTCTAATAAATGTTCAGGATATATTCAATACAAAAATCATGTATTTCATTCAAAAAGTATTAATTTGTATCAAATCAAATAGCTACATTCACCATAACAGAAAATCAGTCTTCTACTTTCTAGTAGAGTACATTGGAAAGTAATTCCTAAGAGAAAAACAAATAAAAGCAAAAGCATATTAGAAAAGCAGAAATTTAAAGTAAAGGCAATAAAACTGCTTTTTCACTGCAAGCACTGCTTGGTAAGAGTGACTTCAAAGAAACATAAATAACTCATTTTCTTGAAGCTCACTGTTTTTTCTCAATTAGTCTTTGACTTCTGGATCATATATAATTAAATATGTGAGTTTGTGTTTCTTGTCTTGTAGTTAAGCATTAGAACACATATTTAGCCCTTGTGTTCTCTCTCTCTCTCTCTCTCTACTTCTCTCTCTCTCTCTCTCTCTCTCTCTCTCTCTCTGTGTGTGTGTGTGTGTGTGTGTGTGTGAAAATCTAGACAGGTTATTTTTTTGTCTTCTTTAAGCTGATTTTAAAAACAGTAATATGAGAAGATAACTTTTTCCTCATGAGTCTATTTTAAACACAGCTTTTCATGTTTCTTTTAAACTTTATATAAAATCAAATCCTCATATAGGGAAGACTGGGGCTTTTCTTTCTAAAATGGTCCTTTCAGGTTTATAGGGTTCATGTACCTGTAATCTCTGATGCTTGACACTAGGTGGCAACCTTGTTGTAATTGCCAAGAGTACTTTCTATATTGGTTAAAATAAATACTCAAAATAAAAGTCATTAAGCATTAAAATTTGCTATGAATAAAATACATTGCTATAAACAAAATAAAAATTTTGTTTCATATTTTTCCTGAACTATATAAATTATGAAAAATATGTAGTAATACTAACTATTATTATAAGATTATATAATATGCTTGTTCTGTCAGATCGTTTTCTTTTAATATTTTAACAAAGATTATGAATTGTAAGGAATTGCAGCATTTTCTACATTTTCTTCTCTCCTTCCTCCAATGAATCTTTTCCTTTTGTCTTTCTCTAATTCACAGCAGCTTTTGACTGTTGTTTTATATGTATTATAGAGAGAGAACCTGCTGCTTAGTCTTCATAATATTATTTGTACATATCTTTTTAAAGCTGGCCATTTGGTATTGTATCCAGTTAGTATACTGTAGTCTAGAGGGTTATGATTGTGTAATTTTATTATTAGTTGTAAGTGGTATTAAAGTTGTTCACGTATCATACTAATACATAGTCAGTTTGCTGAAAGTGAAAGAGCCACAGCAATTGTGCTTGCTTTCTAATCAAAATCCAACTATTAATCATCTACCTCTATATAAAGTAATAACTGTCTGTAGAATAGGATCTATAAAGATCTTATATATCATGTGTCTGTCTTGCATCATAAGGGAGTGCTTAGTGTTAATAGTTAGCATAACAAAAATTATGTATCGTCTAGGAGAGCTTCCAATACTGTGTAGAGTTTTCTAAACTGTGTTAATAGATGTAAAATCACCCCTAGCCCTGACTGTAAGCTGCACCCTTTCCTTCACTGGATCTTCAATTGAATTACAAGGAAAGAAGAAATAAGCAAAAGCATGCCTGTTTTGTTCTTTTCTTCTAATTTCAGACATTACAATGTAACAGACTCACTCATACTCCTAATATTCTTCTTGCCTGCCATGATGAAACCTGGAACTGTGAGTTAAAACACCCCCTGAAGTTGAGCCATTTCATTAAAAACAGCAGAAAATGAACTGAGGAATATAAACAGTAGTTTTATATTTATAACTTTGATATTAAAATTCACCAATCTTATTAGACAGTTTATGAGAATTCTAATATTTACAACCCAGAACATATTTTAAAACATGAATAAGAATCACTTAACTTTGTCTTCACCCTGCTGAGACACTTGGTCTCATATGTGTATAAAATCCTTGGGAGACCTCCATTGCATGTTCCTTGTGATAATAACGTTATTGGGTATTGTGGATGGCTCTGTGCTACTTGTATATTATTTTAATTTTGTTCTCCTGGGAGAAGCTATCTCAAATGAGGAATGAGTCATGTGCTCAGGTGGCTTCTTTTCAAGCAATCCCCTAATGAATAAAGGAGCCAATCACTGGGTGAGACATGCCAGTTGGATGGAAGAAGAGAGGAAGCAGGATAAAATTAGGTTATTTTGGAAGAGGGACAGCAGAGGGATAAGATGTAGCTGCTAGAGTTTCCTGGTATCATGGCAGATCTACAAGGATTCACCAACAGAGGAATTGGAATTTAATAAGGCTTACAAGATTAGGTTTTAGTTGTTGCACCCAGAGATTTAGTTACCATTGTTTTTGAACTAAGTTTATCTCACGTTTTCCTTCATGCGGTGGCTCATCTGGGTTCAAGAGAGAAAGGTACGGCAGCAAAGTGTGGGTTTGCCAAATGTACACTACAATGGCTGTGGGGGCTTTAAAGCATAGGGCTGGCATGGTAGCGACCCACCAGAGGGAGGATAGTGAGCTGGGGAGATTTTGGAGTTCTGAGTCAGAATCTCCACAAGGTAAAAACAGATTGGCCATTGTTGTGCTGGCTCAACACTTTTTATTATTTCCCATAACATTTAGGCATTTTTAAAGCTTGCACTTTAGTGGAATGTTTGTGTTTGATTTGGAGTCACCAGGGATAGAACAGCACAAATAAAGTAGCATGGAATCAGGTTGAATCAAGAAGCTCACACTTGACAACTGTAAAGAATGAGGTCATACAGCAAAAAGGTGTACATTACTGCTTTAGCAACCGTAAAAATAAAATAAGACACTTTAAACGCACAAGTAAATGGCAACATATATCACATCTATAGTTTGCAAGTGTCAAAATTATTAGCATAACTTTTCCCACATTGTCAGCGATACAAATGCAATGCCAGTTCTACTCAATGAGAATTTTTTAAGTGACTGGTTCCTTCACAAATGGGAGGAAATGATCCAAAAACAAAGGTATGATTGCCTTAAAAACTACACATTTGAAAATATATCCATATGATTCCAACATTTTATACCAGACAAGATGGAATGATATCACATGAATACCCAGCTGCAGGACATTTGTGTAAGAGAATCCACAAATATATGCACGTATAATCTTATGTATCTTTTAACTAGTGAGTTACATAGAATTTCAGTATTAAAATTACTATCCCATAGATTTGATAATAGAATGGACTATCCAGAGGAAAAAAATGTGATTTTTAAAAAAAATTTTGCACCCATAATCTTCAAAATAAATTTAAATAGATCATAGAATAGTGATTAAAACCCCCAAAAATCAAGTATATATTTTTCTTTTTTATAATAGCCTCATGAAGTATTTATCTTTTTGAGAACAAAAAAATATAATAAATACATATATAAAAAAGAAAAATATGATATCTTCATTAAATTAGAAAGTTAAGTTCATCCAAAGGTGGGATAAAGATAAAGACAAGGCAAGGCACATGCAGAGAGAAATCTTAATATATCTGTCCAAATCGTTTATCCAGAACGTCCAGACTGTCCTGTAACTAAGTAGTGTGAAAGGCAACTGGATCAGAGCCTGGAAAATAATTGAGTTGTCAAGAAGCACAATAAAAGGAACTCAGTATCATGATCGTAAGAGAAATGTCAATAATACTGCATTATAAAACTACACCATTGCAGAACACAAAGACTTAAACCCTGACAAAAATCGAATGACACAAGTTCTATGGACTCAACATAATATGAGCAGAACCTTGAATGGATTGTTTCATCTAATATAAGCAGCTGTCACTTTTGAGCAAGGCTTCAACCTTGCTCCAGTGACAGTCATTCTACATGTAGGTATCTAAAAGCAGTGATTGGATGTCCATTCAAGGAAGTAGGCTGGTTAGTTCAGAGATGTAGAACAGAACCAAACATGACCAGCAAAAACAAACAAAAATTCATGAAAATGAAGCCTAATGATACTACACTATACTTGTAGAGAGGAACCTAGCATATTTGTCATCTGAGAAGCTTTGTCCAATAGCTGGTGAAAACAGATTCAGGGACTCAAACCCAAATATTAGGTAGAGTTTAGTGAACTCTGCAGAAGAGGTAGAAAAAGTCAGAGTGTTCAAGGAATCTACAAGAAAACCCATGAAATCAACTAACCAGAGCTCATAGGGACTCACAGACTGAACTGCAAGTCAGGGAGCCTGCATGTGTTTGACCCATGTCCCCTGCATAAGCCTCTGGTATATTTATATAGCTTTGTCTTTTTTATTAGATATTTTCTTTATTTACATTTCATATGTTATCCCCATTCCTGGTTTCTCCTTCAAAAACCCCTATTCCAAACCCCCTCCCCCTGCTTACCAACCCACCTCTTCTACATCCCTGTCCTGGAATTCCTCTACACTGGGGTATTGAGCCTTTTCAGGACCAAAGACCTCTTCTCCTATTGATGTTCAACAAGACCATCCTCTGCTACATATGAAGCTGGAGCCATGGGTCCCTCCATGCGTACTCTTTGGTTGGTGGATTAGTCCTGGGAGCCCTAGACAGGACTGGTACTGCCTTTTAGGAGCTTTGTCTTCTTGTGGAATTACTTAACAGTGGGAGTGAGGGCTGTTCCTGACTCTTTTGCCTGCATTTGGGACCCTATTGCTCCTACTTAGTTGCTTAGTCCAGGTTTAATATGAGAGGAGGTGCCTAGTCTTATTTCAATTTGATATGCTATATTTGGCTGATACTCCTGAGAAGCCTACCCTTTCTGAAAGGGAAAAAAGAAAAAGAAAAGGATGGGGGAAGGAGTGTTGGGAAGGGAAGATAGTAGGTAAAATGTAGTCAGAATATAGTATGTGAGAGAAGAATACTTTAATTTAAAATAACGAAACAAAAGAAAACAAAACAAAACAAATCCCAAACTTCTACTTTTTATCAGATAGGTGACTTTTTATTTACCCCATTTGCTACTTGAAGTTTCTACACGTCCTCCCATTCATCCCCAGATAATTTTCTTAAATTAGGAAGAAAATTGTAATTAGTAGGCGCATGCCTTACAAGAACCTGCAACCTATAGTTTACTGATACAAACTCACCCTAATTATTTATCCTTACTCCCACACGTAAGTGAAATGCTCAGCCTTCACTAAAGAAATGTCTCATTGCAATTAAAGGAAAATCAAAACAAATCAAAATGTAGAATTTGAAGTGGAGACCCAATATATATATATATATATATATATATATATATATATATATATATATATATATAGTAATAGATCCTGCACCTAAGGCTCAGGGATCATTGCAAAAGAGGGGTGTAAGGATTGTAGAAGTCAGAAGAAAAGAAATTCTGCTGTGAGATTGAGCCTCTGAGGAATGTTAGAAGCTATAACTTTAGGTCTCACCAACATGCCTATAAATACTAAAATGTGGAAGATAATGACAAACAGGGTAAAAAGGAAGATGAAAACTGAGGATGCCTCAACCCTAGACAAAGAAGAAATACTGAGAATGAGCAAACACTGTCTACCCTAGAAAAGAGCACAGCATTAAGATATCTAATACTGAACAGTCCCTAAAAATGCACATACTAGTAACTATATCTCTGTGAGTGTGTATGTAGGGGTGTATATATATATTTATATAGCATTATATTATATTGTATATAGGTAATATATGTACAAAGGAAAGGTGGAAAATAATGCAATTACATTGCAATCTCATGTTTTTTTAAAAAATTTATTTTATTTTAAATTTATTTTTTAAATTCTCTGCCCCCCACATCCACTCTCTGACTGTTCCACATACCACACCTCCTCCCACTCCACCCTGTTTTCACATGGATGCCCCTACCCCCTACCCCATCTGACCTCTAAACACCATGGGGCCTCCAGGCTCTTGAGGGTTAGGTGTATCATCTCTGAATGTACACAGACCCAGAAGACCTCTACCCCATGTTTGTTGGGGGCCTCATATCAGCTGGTGTGTGCTGTCTAGTGTTTGAGAGATCTCAGGGATCCAGATTAAGACCACTGGTCCTCCTATAGTGTCGCCCCTCTCCTCAGCTTCTTCCAGCCTTTCCCTAATTCAACAACAGGGATCAGCAGCTTCTGTCCATTGGTTGGGTGTAAATATCTGAATCTGACTCTTTCAGCTGCTTGTTGGGTCTTTTGGACAGTCTTGATAGATCCTTTTTTGAGAGTGCATCATAGACTCAGTAATAGTGTCAAGCCTTGAGGCCTCCCCTTGAGATAGATCCCACTTTGGGACTGTCACTGGACCTTCTTGTCCTCAGGCTCCTCTTCATTTCCATTCCTGTAATTCTTTCAGACAATAATAATTATGGGTGAGAGTTTTGACTGTGGTATTTTAACCCTGTCCCTCACTTGATGTCTTGACTTCTTGCTAGAGGTGGGCTCTATAAGTTCCCTCTTCCTACTGTTGGTTGTTTCATCTAAGGTCCCTCCCTTTGAGTTCTGGGAGTCTCTCACCTCCCAGGTCTCGTATATTTTGGGGGAGTATCCCCCAATCTTCTATTTCTGAGGTTGCCTGTCACCTACATGGGACAGTAGTCTTTCTCTCATGTCTCCTGGACTCCTTGCTCCTATAGAAGTCACTGTCCTCACAGCCCCCACAGGAGAATCTGTGGCTAGTAGTCACATAGATAATGTCCCAAGCTTCTGACTTTCAGACTAGACTCCTCCTAGCTACCTAGCAACAACAAGATAATATCCCACCATAAGAGGGGCTGTTTGGCCTCACCTCAACCAGTAAATGAAGAATTCTTACTGTGGCTGTGCATTTTTATTCTTATTATTTTCAAATCTAAACAAAATATTAATTGTATAAAATCTGAGAGAGCATGTACAATGGATGTTTTATAAGTAAGAAATGCCCATTGTAAAAGACATCTTGTAGTTAACATCATTGTAAATTCTAGACTATAATGATCAAATTTATGAATGCATAGGTGGTGAAAAATGTTTGAGTAGAAAGTTGAACAAAAATTATATCACAAGATACAAATACTTTAGATATTTGCATTTCCTATTATATTTTCTTTTCTCAGAAATTAAAATTGGTTTCATTAGTGAAGCTTTGTTTAAATCTCCATTGGCCAGACAGTAAATTTAATTTGATGTCATATTTCATGTGCTTATGATTTGATCATATGTTCTTGTTTATGATTATAATTTCCCTGGAGTATGTACATTGTTGCTATTCAACAAATATAACACTTATTTCATCTCAATACTCGAGAATCTAAAAATAAATATTGATTACAAGATTCTAAATATAATCAATTTTAAAAGCTATCTCAAATATTGCATATGTAAATGAAGAATTCTTACTGTGGCTGTGCATTTGTATTCTTATTATTTTCAAATCTAAACAAAATATTAATTGTATAAAATCTGAGAGAGCATGTACAATGGATGTTTTATAAGTAAGAAATGCCCATTGTAAAAGACATCTTGTAGTTAACATCATTGTAAATTCTAGACTATAATGATCAAATTTATGAATGCATAGGTGGTGAAAAATGTTTGAGTAGAAAGTTGAGAGGTAAGCAAAGACCATATTATAAAACCTGTATGTAATATATCAAAGGATTTCAACTTTCTCCTAAGTTATGTGAAAATATCCTCAACAATTTTAAAAATGTAAACTGCATAGAACTACGGTGTCTAGATTTAGAGTTTACTTGTGCTGAGAAACTTTACTTTTAAATTTGCACTAAAACTTTGCATCAAAGGAGAACTAAATGAGGAGGAGAAGACCAGCTCTTAATCATCCTGCCTAAGCAACAACAGTTACCTCATTCTTCTTCCCTCATATCCGGTAATGCTTCATCTAATTTTCCAAAAAATCTTGATAAGGTACATTAAAAGCATTTCTGTAAAACAAATGGAACTAAATTTAATATGATTTCATTATTTTAAAGATAAATTGCATGTATTTACCCAAAGAAAATGAAAAAAAAATGTAAACAGGTGTTCCTAACATTTTCTTCTTTGAATCTTTGAAACAGTTTTGTTTTGTCCTTTTAAGGCTTAAGTAACACTTATATCAGCTACATTTATTCTACATAAATTTTGGGGGGGAATGGAAAAGAAAATTAGCTCTATCTTGTCTTTAAGAGTGAAATAAGAAAAAAAGAATGACAAGTATTTTAATTGGGCTGTTGAACTAAACAAGTTTCAGGATGGAGGGTCCATGATCTTGTAACCTTAGAAACAATAGTTTGGATTGAGTTAATGGTGAGTATTAAGTCAACCAGAGAAGAATCTGCCTTGAACCAATAAAGCAGAGTTGGATTAGAAAAAAACAAAACCAAAAAGTAACAAAAACAAATAAAAAACAACAAAAACAAAACCTTGACATATTCATAGTCTTCAGACATTAGAAATGGATATTTTGCAGAGAAGGAAGTTAAATTAAACTAAGAAGAAATAGGTTAAAAACCCAAGAAATATATAGCATACAACTGATCAATGTAATGGAATTTATGACCATCATACATACCTAATTAACTATTGACAAAAAAATCAACAATATGCATTGGAGAAAAAAAGGCAACATTTTCGAAAAATGGTTCTGAGAAAACTGGATAACTACCTGTAAAAGAGTGAAACTTGATCTTTATCTCTCACTCTGCACAAATTTCAATTCCATGTTCATTAGGAACCACAACATAAATCTTAATATCCCAAATCTGATAGAGGAAATGTAGAGAATATGGTTGAACACATAAGCACAGGGAAGGACTTTCCGATTAGGACCCAGGTAGCACAGACATTAAGATCAACAATTAATAAAGCCCAAAATTTCTGTACAGAAAATAAATATCATTGCTTCAGGAAAGAAGAAATCTACATGATGTGACAAAACCCTCACCAGCTATATATCCAAGTAGAATTATTAAACATCAAGTAAAAATCTATAAAGTTTTTCCAAAAGTTTTAAATATTTTGGAAAAGAAATGACTAGCCCATTTTTAAGACACCCAAAACCTTCTTTAGCTCATTATATAGCATTTATATGAGCGTATTTGTTTTTGTACATTTGTATATAATTGTGTCTCATATGTTTGTATGAATGAATATATATATCTGATTTAATTTTTTCTGAAAAGAAAGAAAACTGAGATTTAAAAACTAGTTTTGCCTCACATTATAGTTAAGTCTTATTGTTTAATGAAGAAAAGCAGTGTGACAAAATAACACAAACTAGAGAAAACAAGACCAAAATACAATATGCACATTTTGGAAACTTTCTAAGCACACACACACACACACACACACACACACACACACACACACACGGTCCTTTTCAGTAGATATATGAATTCCAAATATTTCTACCCTTGTCAGTGTGAATGATATTGTTTCATTGTTTAATTGTAGCTAGCCTAACTCTCATGTCCCCCATTTATAAACTACTGCTTCTTAAACACTGTTAATGTCATCTAGCAGAAGCCTCAGTCCTACAAAATCATATCATTCATAGCGTAATCCAAAGTGTATATCATTCTTTACATGAAAGAGTAGTAGAACTGAAGGAGTGTAACTGGGAATCTTATTAAAAGATTACTGATATTTTCTCTTTGACTACTTATGTACAATTTCCAAAATGTCAATTTCTTATTTTTATACATACTAAATGGATTGAAAGAAATTATTCAATACATCATTATCAGATGTTTATCAAACAACATCAAAGTAACTCTAACACATATATATTCCTTACCAATGCTCATGGGTCATTTTTGAAAGAGAATAAAAAATGTATAAAGGACTACATCAATGAATGATGATAAGATAACATTATATTCTGGACATAGTGAATAAATAGTACATGTTAACTCACAACAGTTGTGACAGAATTTACAAAACTTGTACAATCCTAAGAGTGAGAATATTTCAACATGGAGATTGTTGTTGGGCACAAAATCTGACCCTAAGCAATGGAGCTGTGGGTAGTTCCAACCTGTTGGAAGTGAGAGAAATAATATTTTCATAGAATGTTATGCCTGGTAAGTTGACCACACAGCCCAAAATATTTGGGCAGCACAAATAGGTACTCAATATACTTCTTAAAAGGAAATAAATAAATATGAATATTGAAACAAGGATTTTTGGAAGAGACATATGGAGATAAAGAAAGTTAATATATAATTACAGTTATATTTCATTTTTACATGTCTATAATTTTAAAAATTAAGAAAACATCTAGAATATGATAATTTCTGAGCAGTAGTTCATTCAAAACCTGGTTCTTTATAAGACAAAAACAATCAACATTAAAGAACAAATATACAGAAGTACTTTTGCTACTGAGAAGACATCTATCTATAATTGATAAGTATGATGGATGGGTAGTTCATTCATCCATGAAGCATTCCAAGACAAAATAATTCTCAGGTGACTCTATTGAAAACAATGTCTTAAAGGAAAACTGAAATTACGTGCTCTATTTTTAATTTTATTGACTGATACATTTTAGGCAAATTTTGATTAAAGGACATTTATTAACAAAACAAAGAATATTATTTGAAAATTAAATTATCAATAGTTGCATATATCAATATTATGTTAGATGTGAGGCCTTTGCAGTTTAGAATCTTTATATGAATTAAAATAATATTTTAAATTTTCTTTGTTTCATAATCTTGACAAATATATCATTTCTCTAACTCAGAAACTTATGTTATGGAGATAGGAGAACAATATCAATAATAAGAAAAGGTACAATCCTTTATGCAACTGACCAACTAGTTGATGAGAGATAGCCTATTTGTGGAAGCATTAAACGAGACAAAAAACATAACCATCCAACCAACATTAGATCATATTGTAAAATATAAAGCATTATATTTAATTTTTATATAAATAATGTAGAAAGAAAATAAAAGCTTTCTATTTGATTCAGATACCATTATAAAAGAGAGGTAGACAGATTTTAAGAGCCAGAATACAAGAAATTCTGCTGTAAACTAGTTTTTTCTTGAAATGGCTGCATAAACCGCATGGAAACAATGGCAGTATCATGTTATTATGAAAAAAATAATCGTGGGGTCTCACCCTGATATGAAGAACTACAAGCAAAGAACTATCTTATCCTGTAGGTAACACCATTTGTTGCTTGTTGAATGAGACAAATAAGGCATGGTTAGCCCTGAAACCATAAGCACACAAACAACAATATATAAATTTGTGTGTGTGTGTGTGTGTGTGTGTGTGTGTGTGTGTGTGTGTGTGTGTGTGTGTGTGTGTGTGTGTGTGTGTGTGTGTGTGTGTGTGTGTGTGTGTGTGTGTGTGTGTGTGTGTGTATGTGTGTGTGTGTGTGTGTGTGTGTGTGTGTTTGAATTTGTGCATAAACATGCAATAATAATTAAATAAAAGGGGGCTATTGTCTTCACAAACATGTACGGGGTTCAATGGAGAGTAGCTGGTAGCAGTTAGGAACTAAGTGTAGGAAGGAAAAGAGTTTAAATCTCTTTCAATTAGCATACTTGAAGAAAGAAAATAAAGGTGTTTAAAAAGGGTTATCTGCTTAACATTGCTCAGTAGTATTTATATCTTTAATTTTCTTAAAAATGTGCTTTATAGATTAAGCAGTTAAACAGCATAAAGAGTAATCCATCCTTCTGATAGTATAATTAATTTTAAGTATTATTATCTAAATTTCATTAACTCAAATGGAGCTCATTAAATTTATCTGCCTGCTATATGAAAGAAAAATATTTATTGCTATAAAAGCTTAAATAAATGCTTATCTTGTTCTACACAATACAAAACAAAATAAAACAACAAAAAATGAAATAATATTTGCCATTCATGTAAGACTAGGTGAGGATAAATAATTTTAATATAACATAATATAATAGTAAAAAATTAACAAAAAGTCATCATAAAAATATGAGCATCAAAATATTTTGTCCTCTTTCTTTCTGATCCATATACTGAAATAATTGTCGCAGTCAATATGTGTGTGTGTGACATATTAAAAATTGATATTAATACTACAGCAAAATTGTTCTTGTTCATTGGTCATTCAAGTTGCTACAATATAAAGAGTCCCAAACAGGTTCTTTAGTCTTACTATCAATGTAAGTAAATGCATGTTTAATTCCTCCCTCATCACTAATTTTATATTTGCAAAGAAATTACAAATGTCAGAGTAGAATACAAAGCAAAGTAATTTCTCTAGAAAGTTCCATTTTGGGCAATGGAGATGATGATGTAATGACATTTATTAAAAAAAATATCTTGACCTGTGCAGTTTTCAAAGTAGTATAATCAATAAAAATTAATGAAAATCCTGTAAGTCCACAACATATATACCTAATTTATTGAAATGTTTTATTTTCCATATAAGCTCCATATTCTTAGGGTTCTAATTTGGAGAAAATTACCCTCACTATGAAGAAAATTATAACACTAAATCAATACTGTATATAACTTCCATTACATTAACCCACCACTGGTCAAAATGAACAAAACTAACTAGTCCCAACTAATATAACGACAACAAAATCTCCACATCAAGGATAAGAAGACAGAAAGAGTGTAAGAGCCCAAGATCCAGGATGTCTGCTGTGAAATAGTGACTTCTACATATGACAGAGAAATTGAAACCATGAAATCTCAATGATGGCATAAGCTACATAAGACTTATAAATGACAATATTGATATTGAGTAAAATAAAGCTCATAAGTCAATAACCCTAAAGGAATAGCTACATACAATCTATATTTTCTAAGAAAGGGGTAATAAGTCTTGTCAGGGACAAGACCCTTAATAACTTTCTAATTCTACCCAATCATATATATATATATATATATATATATATATATATATATATATATATGAGCAACACTAAATGAAAACAGCAGGTAATAGTTATACATTTACACACACTATACCTATACACACATATGAATAAGAGGACATTAATTTGACTACAGAAATGTTTTTAAAAAGAGGGCACATGGGATTCTTTAAGCATATTCATAAAGCTCTAAATAAATAAATTTAAATATAAAATAAGGTAAATTACAATTTTATGTTGTCAGCCAAATGAGGCACATATAGATCAAAAACCTAAATGTTAATACAGAAACATTGAAACAACAAGGAAAAGAACTTTCTAAATAGGACACTACTTGTCCAAGAAATAAGACCAACAGCTGACAAGTGGTGCTTCATAAAACAAAAGTGATTCTACAAAGAAAAAAAAAAAATCAACTAAGTAAAGAGGAAGTTATAGAACAAGAGATAATGTTTGCTAGATATATATCTAAGAGAGGAGTAACAACCAGAATATAAAAATGACAACAAAACAAACAAAAACAAACAACAACAAAAAACAAACACTCAAATAACCCAAATGAATCTTTTTGGAAAATAGTCTTTCCTAGGGTATTGAAAAACTCTCTAGTATGTTCTTAGGTGGAGAAACAAAGTTTCTTCTTCTTTATAGATCTAATCATTCTTCAGTAGACTTTCATATAGTTTTCTGTGTAGGAAGAGGTCCAGTAGAATTTCCCTCTCTACTTTAAAATGTCTATCAATATCATCCTTGCTCAGCTCATGATGTTAAGACATTATATGTGTAGTTTCTGACATTACTTGGTGGTATGTTCTTAAAGCAAACTTCCTAATTTTGCTCTTAACAGTTTTTCTTTCTCCTCTTCCCCAATATTCCCTGAGCCTTAGTTTCAGGAGTTTTATTGTAGGTGTAGTCATTTGGATTGGGCTTCACAACTATAGCTTTTGATTGGTTGAAGTTCTTTTGTATAGGTTTCTATCAGTGCCCTCTACGCCCATCTAGGGGTTCTCTTCAATTAAATATTTACTCAAGATTTTGCTAAAAGTTGTTGTATTCATCCTTGTCATTCTGGCCATGGTGAGATGAAATCTCGTAGCTGTTTTGATTTGAAGTCATATTTGTTTCTTTGTTAGCTTCTTTTAAGAACTACCTGTTAAGTCTTTTTTTTTTTTTTTTTTTAGGAGAATTTAACTGAAAATGAAAAGGATGCCTTTTTTTTTGCTTGATATTATAATTGCCAATTACATTATTGTTTTGCAAAATATAGCAAAACAAAAGCGATTTCATTCTTCTTTATCACTGAGTGATATTCCATTGTTTAAGTACCACATTGTCTTTAGTCATTCATGTGCTGAGATATACTTAGGAAAGCCGTGACTCAGCTCTTCTGGTGTTGTTACTGTTATCAATGAATGTTATACCTGTGTGATTGCTTGTTTCTTTTTTCCTTATAGTACTTGCAAACAATAATTGTATAGGACACTCTGAAAACATGACACATTTAGCAATTCTCCTGAAGAAAGATTATCTACATATATATATTACTTGGAATTATGTAAGTAATAAATGTCTCTTTCAACTCCTCTCATTTAACAATCTCTTGTATTTACTAATTCTGAACCATCAGTACTGTAGCAAGGTATCAAAATCCTTCTATATTAAAGCAATTCCTTCAGTGGCCTGAAACTTAACTTCTTATTTCAGAAATTATGCCAAAAGTAATATCCAAACACCAATCACTCTATTAATCTGAGAGGGTCAAATAAATTGAGCTAGGGATGTTGTTAAGATGCTCAAAGCAGTCTTCTTGACAACTTGCCTACTATGGGGGGGGGGGTATTGATTCCCTAATTGGTTCTTGATTGTGTCAATAAAGGAGTGGAAGCCAATCAATGGGCGAAGGATAAAGGTGGGACTTCTGGGTCCCAGGAGGAGAAAAATCGGGGACGAGAGAGGATGCAACAGATGTGTAGGTCTCTGGGCACCTATAGTTTCTAGCCTCCTCCATGACCAGAGGCCAAGGAGGATAGGGTAGGATATTCTTCAACCAGCCATTGAGTTATCTGGCTAGTTTTAAAATATTAAGGCTGTGTGGTATTTTCCATGCACTGCAACCAACATGGGCAGGAGTAAGGGCACAGCCCGGTCTTCATCAGTGGCCTGGGAAGCTCTGGCAGAGCTCTTGAGAAAGAGCTAGCTGGTTTGTTTGTTTGTTTGTTTGTTTGTTTGTTTTATATGGATTGCTTCATGAATAACCGTGTCATCCTTGCACAAGGGCCATGTTTATCTTCTGTGTATCGTTCAAATTTTAGTATATGTGCTGCTGAAGTGAGCATGGTTTTAAAATTACATGCAACAGCCCTCTTCTGAATACTTGCTAAGACATCTCTTATGTTTTAACTCTCAATAGTTTCTACTTCTTACCTCCCTTGTGTTATGACTGTAAACTATATTTTGTATAAACACCTTCACCAAATGCATTTACATTTTATTATTCAATGTTATTTCAACATCACATACTTTCAGCATTGGATTCTTATCTATAGTTGTTTTCATTTTTATATTTGTTATATTTTTCATTGTTTACACAATGCATCTTTGCTTATTAAGCAAGCTAATATTACAATCTCCTAGGTTTATAAATGTAATCCAACTATACTGTTTCATGTTCATCAATAAAATGACCCCCATTCATTAGAAGATCAATACAATGAGGAAAGAGGAAAAAGATAATGAGATAAAAAAAATGAAATCAGATAATGGAGCAAAGAGGAAAAAAGTATTATAAGAAGAGAAGAAGGATATGAAGAACAATGTAAGTATAGGAAAAATAACTCAAAATTCTACTTTCTGAGACATAAAACTTCAAATTTTCTCATTTGCTTCTAGAAACTCTTTGTCCTTTTCTTCTGCTACTGCACTTTAAACAGGATTCCAAACATAGAAACTGCCTTTCCCACAATGCCATTTACAGTTGAATAAGTAAAGTGTGCAGCACTGAGCCCAAAGCAAATTTTGTTAGCATTTGATTTTGAGGATATTTGTGAGTTACACTTTCAAGACATTTCTGACCCCTACACGTGCTGTATCAGCTTTTTCCCTTGTGTCTTTGGCATGTCAATATGCCTTGTTTATATACTGAGAAAGCATTTTATTGGAACATTTAATGTTGATATACCCTGGGATTTGTAACTGCTATTAATCTTTCCTGTAGCTTTTCATGTTTCTTTAGGTGGCAGATTAGAGATCTAGTCTCAGTATTTCCATACTATTTATAAGAAGAACTGTCATTTACATACTGTTATTGACAAATGATAGCTAACTATTCAATTTCACATTCTATATGAAGATCTTTTGAAAGTAATTCTTTGTTAATACATTTTTTTTTATAATTCAAAATATATAGTGAGTAGTCATTTCAGTTCAGTTATTTTGAAAATCCACAGCCACGGTGACATATTTTGTGTATTAAATTAAATGCTGTTATGGTCAAATATTTCTTTAGTAATGAATTTCTAAAAAAGCAAATTTTTGTAACAGTTGTTTTTAAAAAGGAAATCGTACATGATGCAAATTAATAAAATGTCCAGAGGCCTTTTTCCACTTACAAGTCTAGTTTCCATAATCTGTGTGAGATCACAACTCACATTGTAGACTACAATAAGGTCTTTAAGTTATTTTATTATCATGTATATTTTTTGAAAGTTTTAGCTCATAGTATCATAAATTTTAAATTTATGTTGTTCCGGGTATAATCTTAAGTCACTAGGTGATATATACTGTGATCATACTGTGTAGCCCTGGCTGTGTTAAAACTCATGACCACCCTCTCTTTTAAATGCTAGTATGGCGGGTTTGTGCACAATTATGTCTTTTTCAATAACATTCTATACTACTAGTAGCCATTAAACATTGTGTAAGATCTTAGTTTGTATCTTCCCTTCTTTCCCATCACATTTTTTAGCATCCAAAACCTAACTGATGCTATCTTATCTCTCAGGACCCCATCCCTCCCTCCCCCCTCCCCCCAATGGATATGTGCCACATTTTATCTACTTTCATTCTATTTCACGTGGGATGGAAAAATGTTGAAATAACTAGCTAAATGGTAAAAGGCATTCAAGAGATAAGTGATAAGTGTAAGTCCCATACTAGTATCTCAAGAAATTACAAGAATCAAGGCTAGCATCACCTTGAATTACAAAGCTTCAACACAGCAAGAGCAAACAACATACAGAGAGAAGAAAGTTCTTGCAGAATGAGAGGACATCATTACCATCTACTTATCCAAAATAAAATTAGCCAAGAATCAGCCTTGGCTTGGAGAGAGGTTCTGAGAAAAAGGGTGTCTGTGAGCTGTGAAAAGTCAAATTTTGGGTCCATGCTGGCTGCCTATGTTCTTCAGGAGACAGCTTTCCAGCCACTTTCTGTTCTGCTCTCTCTCTCTCTCTCTCTCTCTCTCTCTCTCTCTCTCTCTCTCTCGCTCTCTCTGATCTGCTTTCTCTGGAGATATCTGGACAGCTCTCTATGTTCTGCTAGAGACTTTTCATGTAGATCATAAACCCAGTCTTTTATTTTACATTCCAGTCTTGTCCTTTCCTCCAGGCTTCCTTTTAATTATTCTATGAATCAGCATCCTGTGGCCCTAGCCCCTTAATTCATAGAAGATAGTAAGCACACATTTTTTTTTTTTAAGATTTCAAAGAATTCAGAGATCTGTGTGGCTCTGTTAAACACAGAGCATAAGGTCAGGTGAGGGACCCAAACCTGAAATTACAATTTTTATGACTGGGCCCTCCCAGGCCAACCCTAAGCTCAGGAATTTGTCTGCCTTTATAAGTATAGACAAACAAACAAACAAAACAAAACAAACAAAAACTGGGTAGGATATTCTGCAATCCTTATTTCCTAAATCTTTTAATCTTCTCCCGTAGTATCTTTTGACAAGTTAGCTCATTAACAGAGCTGTCTTTGTTCCTTTAGATTTGTAAAGCTCCTCTTATAATTCATATCACATTCTTATTTTTTGAGAAATGTTTTTTAAACTGGTGTTTTTTGAGTCATTTTCCACAGTCTTAAGGACTGTCCTTAAGGTACCAGACTTAATCATTTTGGTGAAGAATTAGCCACACATTTGCCTCCCAGATTGGACTTGAGCTCTCTTCATTACCATTCAGTCATTAACTTTAAGAGGGAGGACATTCCTTCAAGAAGGAATGTAAAATATGTACATTATTATACAAACAAGCCTTACAATCACAGCAGTCTCCCCCCCCCCAAGCCCAGGCCATATCCTGAGGGCAAGGACCATGTCATTCTGTCTTCACCAAAGCCATGCTGGACCCAGCAAAGATTCTTATACAAAGTATATAAATAATCCAATACTAATCAAAAGATAAAATAATCCAATCAATATGTTATGGCACATATTGATTGAATAGATATTTTTAACATGGGAAATATTGTAGTTATTAAACATATAAAATTAGTCAAATAGATTTTATAAAAGTTTTAAGTAAAATATCAACTTACATTTCAATCATTCATTGAGAAAAAGAAATCAAAACTGTACTGAGACTACAACTCACTATGATCAGAACTGCTAAGCTCTGCCAGATCCTGCCCAATACAGACGCAGATGCTCATGGTTAACAATCAGACTGAGCACAGGGACCCCAATGGAGGGGTTAGGGGAAGGACTGAAG
Source organism: Mus minutoides (assembly GCA_902729485.2). Taxonomy (NCBI): domain Eukaryota; kingdom Metazoa; phylum Chordata; class Mammalia; order Rodentia; family Muridae; genus Mus; species Mus minutoides. Next base: position 60,313 of record LR749941.1, on the reverse strand, counting down.
GAGCTGAATGGGGCCTTATCTGGCATCTATGTGAGGGGAGACCCTTGGTCTTGTGAAGGCTTGCTCCTAGTGGGGTAGCACTCTCATAGAAGCAGGATAATGGCGAACTAGATAGGGGATTTGCAGAGGGGAAACCAGGAAAAGGGAAAACATTTGAAATGTAAACAAATAAAATATCCAATAAAAGAAATAAACTATCATGAGAATTAAAGGCACATGTCATTGAAGATGAAGGCATGCAGTTTTACTGGGTATGAAAAAAAATTCAGTCAAAAGAAAAAAAAAACCTAAAAAGCTTAGAAGGTGAACTATTATACTTTTCATTTATATCAGTTAAATGTATATACTTGAATAAAGATACAGCTCAATATCCATGTCTATTGCTGCCCTGTTTCAAGAGTTCACTCATCAAGTCAACCTTAGCGCCCTCAGTGAATGCCTTGGCAGTGTGGGATAAATACATAGGGTTGGTTTTCTGTTCAAAAGAGGATGAGGTACTTTCATTTGCAAGACCTCTTTCATGGCTGGAATTCAGGGAGAAACACATATACACAGTAGTAAAATGGGAAATAATTATAATTTTGGAAGGGAATAATGAGGTGAGAAAGTATAGAGCAGAGACTGAAGGAAAGGCCAACCAGAGACTGCCCGACATGGGGATCCATCCCATATACAGACACAAAACCCAGACACTATTGTGGATGCCAAGAAGTACATGCTGACAGAAGACGGATTTAGCTGGGTCCTGAAAAGGCTCTGACCAATACAGAGTCAGGTGCTCATGGTTCAAGACCTTTAAACTGATCTTGGGTCCCCAGTGGAGGAGTTAGAGAAAGGACTGAAGGAGCCGAAGGGGTTTGCAACCCAATGGGAACAACAGCAGTATCAACCAACACATGGAGGGACCCATGGCTCCAGTCATATATGTAGCAGAGGATGGCTTTGTTGGGCATCAGTGGGAGAAGAGGCCTTGGTTCTGTGAAGTCTCAATGCCCCAGTGTAAGGAAATGAGAGGGTAGGGAGGCAGGAGTGGGATGGTGGGTGAGCGCACACATCACAGAAGCAGAATGAGGGGGGAAGGGATAGGGGATGTCTGATGGGGGGATTGGGAAAGGGGATAAAATTTGAAATGTAAGTAAATAAAATATCCAATTAAAAATAAAATTTAAAAAATCATACTTTAAAACTTCAAGTATATACTATAAGGAAAGTGTAAATTTTGTAAACTAATCAAAATTAAATAGTCTATTACAACGCAAAAAAAAAAAAAAAAAAAAAAAAAAACAACCCCAGCAAAACAAAAACAACAAAAAATAAATGGTAATTGGGTGCTGAATCTGATAAAATTACATTACATACATACATGGCCATATCATAATATAAGCATTATTTTGTAAAACGAATATATACTCATAAAAGGAAGAAAATTAAGGGCTAGAGCGATTGCTCAATATTTAGGAACACTAGCTTCTGAGCACAAGTTAAATTCCCAGCATCCATAAATTGACTCACAGCCACTTGTAACTCCTGTTTCAAAGGCTCTGTTGCCCCCTTCCTACCTCTAAAGGGACCAGGAGCAAACATAGCAAACACATATACATGAAGGCAAAAATATTTATACAATAAAATAACAAAGATATAAAACTCTTTTTTAAAAGGACATTAATGCAAATTTAAGTGTCACTCATCCTGTTGAAGAAAAAGACACACTTTATCCCTACTTGGCAAGATCCAGTCACAATGAATCCATTGCAACATTCTAAGTGTTTTTGCTCAATTAAATTTTTACCCCATTTAATGTACTGGAACAAAAACCATCATAAGTTAGACAACCATTAAAATTTTAATAAATCAATCACACTGGTTACCATATCTAAGTAATTTTTCAGAGTTTAGTTGGCAAAAGAATCAACCTTACTAATGATTTTCATAAAACATATGCTAAATTATTGCATTTACCGAAAGGCCCCACCTCCTCCACTAGAAGTGAAATAGAAATTTTCTTATAGAATATATGCTTTACCTCCGTTCAGTTTGTTGTTATTTGGTTACCTTGGTATATATGTTTTCTGGTTTTTTGTTTGTTTGTTTGTTTTTACATTAGTATTAATTGACATTTTACAAACTGTTCCTAAAATGATAACTCTGTAAAACATACAACTGAACATTATAATATTAAATTAATGCATACACTAAATTTTAAGAAAGCATGTCTTTTGCAAATCACTAGGGAAGAAAATTTGGAAAAGAAATGATTGTTAAATGAGCAACCAAAACAAAATTTTAAAATGTATCAGAGGTGAGATGAATACCTGAAATATGAAAATTGCTAGACATTTGTTATTCTACTACCTTGTGCTTTTAAATGATGTTTAAGATAACATTGCTATGAATTAAAAGTGAATAACTCCTAGCAGAAATAAAAGGAGAGCTCTCCAGGAAATAGTATATTTTCCAGAACAAAACCAAAAAATAATGCTCAACCATCCAAATTTGATTAGTTTTGTTGCTAAAGGCAAGAGTATGCCCCAGAACAGAAACATCATTCAAAACTGTCCCACTTGCTGTGAAAGCTTTTCCAAGTCAAATGACTTCTAGGAAGTTTATAAAATCAGATGCAATATTAATGAAAATATTATTCTCCCACACAAAGCATACCAAGCTTTTGGCAAATGGTTTCCATCCAATGATGGTTAGGTTTTATATAATATTAATGTTTACTGTGCAAAACAATTATTATTTTATACACATGCCAAGAGATTGCTCAATTTGCATTTGGCAAAAAACCCTGAGTAATTCATATTAAAAGAAAATGTGCTTAAATTTCCTTTGTTCCTAACTTCTGTAACTGTCAGATTTTCTTTTCTTAATAGTTAGCTAACATGCCATGATTTATACTGTTATAGGTTAGTCTCTATCATTGGCAAAGTATAGGTTAGCCTAAGAAGCCAAAATGTGCTTAGTTTATTCACACAATGCATTTAAAATTGCAGTTTTAGTTTTATTTATTCAATTTGAAAATAAAAAATAAACATTAGTGTGATTATATTCATATTTACTGAACGTCCCTGGTATGTTTTAAAAAGATAGGATAATTAAGTTAAATAAGTTAAATATATTCTGTACAATGTTTTTGTTAATTATAATAGGGTTCTGTTTCTGAAATGAGAAATTCAAACTCACTGTTTGAACACAGGTGATCACAGAGTGGTCTTGTCCACAAGATCTTTTGTTTCATTACCTTTACATAGAAATGCCATTCTTAGAATTGTAAGTTCCTAAAAATTTAATTTCATGATCAAAATATTTTATTATTTTGACAGGTAAAATAAATCAGAATTATTTTATTATATGCATATGATAATATTAAAACAGTATTTTTGTATTATCTTAAATGATTATCTCAAAATAGTGTTATTTATTATATGTGTAACAATATAATTTACACATTGAATAATACAATAATAGAATGATAATAATATTTTAAACAGAAAAATTGAAGAAGCAAATTGTTGAAAAATCTGTGTTCAAAAGCAATTTTAAAAAGTATTATTTTTCAAAGTGGGTCAATATGAAATACTTTAATACTCTTAATACTTTATTATTTTACTTTAAAATACCTTTTAAAGTAAGTTTAGGGAGATAACAGTGAACAGTTTTAAGATTAAAAAAAACTACGCAATTCATTTGTCTTATTTATAATAAATAACTACATTCCAAAAGAATGTGCCTAAACAGTCAAAAATAAATAAACTATGATCTCTAATGAAGAATTTTTTATGTTGCTATTTTAGTATGAGATATGATCGCATCTGAAAGACAGGATGCACACGGTGATAGGATGCTCCTCGGCATTTAGAATTAAAACAGAGTAAATGCCAGCTACTCATTAACTCTTTGTTTGTTTGTTTTTTCGAAACAGTGTTTCTCTGTGTAGCCTTGGCTGTCCTGGAACTCTGTAGACCAGGCTGGCCTCGAACTCAGAAGTCTGCCTGCCTCTGCCTCCCAAGTGCTGGGATTAAAGGTGTGTGCCACCACTGCCCGGCGGTACTCATTAACTCTTATGATAAGCTTTCATCCTGCTTTGTATTAATTTCTGTTAAAAAAAAAATGAAACATCATCGCAGTGTAAGCGAAAATTTGGTCTATTAGACAACAATTCCATATAACACATACTTACTAAAGACCTGATTATAGACAAGTTTTCTAGGTGATAAAAATAAAACAGTGAAATAAAAAACAAAACAAAACAAAACAAAAATGAAGCCAGGAAGTGCAGATGAAGACTTTAAAGGTTAGGCAGATCAAAGGAAAGAAGGGAGCAAGGAAGGAAGGAAGGAAAGGAAGGGAAGAAGGGAAGAAGAGAAGAGAAAGAAATGAAAAAGGAACAAGGAAGGGACTGAAGGGGCAGATGGAGGGAAGGAGGACAAAAGGAAGGAGAAAGCGGAAGAGAAAGAAAAAAGGCAGGAGAGGAGGAAAGATGACACCAAAAGAAGCAATAAGGAGATAGAAAATGCTGCCAGGCAGTGGTGGCACACTCCTTTAATCCCAGCTCTTGGGAAGCAGAGGCACAAGGATTTCTGAGTATGAGGCCAGCCTGGTCTACAGTGTGAGTTCCAGGACAGTCAGGGCTACACAGAGAAACCCTGTCTCAAAAAACAAAAACAAAACAAAACAAAAACAAAAACAAAAACAAAGGAGGAAAATAGAGCACAAAATAGGCATTGAGGAAGGTAAACTAGAAAGAAATCCCAAAGAACTCTAGCCACAAGCTTCTCACCATCGAAAAGAATTTGAGATTCAAAAACTGGGACTGTATACTATTAAAGAGCAAAGATTGATCTCTTTTGAATGAAAATGGATGCTAAAATTTACTGAGAATATTGAAGCAAGTAATACTGATGCTAATTTTTTGGGTACATGTATTGTTTATGAGTTTTATAAGGTGAATTCTGCCAACATACCTAATGAATGAGCCCCAATGCTCCACCTCTTTACACCCAACACTAAAACCCTATAGGGATTATGACACTCAAGTCAATAATTGGTAACTAATTAGGGACATATAATCCTCAAACATGGTTCAAGAGAAAGTGGATATATAATATCATATAAATGTAATAGATTAAAAATAACTGTATACATCATAAGCATGCAAATAATTTAACAAACATCATTGTTTTTTTGTATCATTAATTTCATTACTCATTTTTATGATGAACTTAAATTTTCATACTACCACCTGCTTTTATTTAGCTCTGTTATATTATACATACTGACTTCCTTCTGTCAAAGAGTAAAGTACATTGATGGTATGTAGCATATATTATATGTTTTTCATGGAAAATTGTGATTATATAGTGAAGAAATTGCCTTCTCTACATAGTATGGGATAATGCTTTGAAAGTTAGAAGTATTTATATAAATCCGAACAGATGACTCCTGTTATCTGTTTGTCATCTATTTTATAATTAACAAGTTTTGTCATTGTTTCTGGAACTTTTATCATTTTTTTCTAATTCAGGGTTCCCAATGTATATATGTAAAAATCTTATATTTATATATTATATAAAAATCTAACTATCTTCCAAATATTATTTAATTCAGTACTTTTCTCTCTCAATTTTATATACTGTTTTAAAACTTTATTGTCTTCTGAGTACTCTGATAATGAGCATAGCAATAAACTCTCACCTAAATTGCTATCATTACATACTTACATTAGGATATCTCTTACTCTATATCAGAATAGCTTTTATTTCTATAGTAGATTGAAAATTAACAAAGAGAGTCCCATTCAGCAATTTGCATAGGATAAGAGACTGGGAATGTTCAGCTCTATATTGGGCCCCTAAATCTCACACCCTTCCCCCCACTAGAGCTCAGAAATTATGTAGAACAGGATGTATGGAAAAACTGTAAGAGTAAGAGGGAGTAACAATGCAGAGAAACTTTTTTTCAGACATCACACATGATTTACATCAGCTGTGACTGCATGCACAAATCAAGCCTGTAATAAACCCTAATGGATTGGAAGGTCCTTTTGAGTCTTAGCCTTATCTGATGATCTATTGAAAATTGAACTTTCAGTTGGAGAGTGAATTTTCTTCAGGGTTGTGTGCCCAGAGAATATTCCAAGACATGCAGAAACTTTAGCCCGTGCCAGGCCTATGGATTATGTAGAGGACAGTTTAATTTGCATTTGAACAATTGCCTAGAATTTAATAAAATGGATAGCATTGCAATAGTAAAAAAATAAGGCTTTAAGGTACCATGCTGTTAAAATTAAGGCAAAGGCCAGTACAAACTGCCCATATGTTTTAAGCCATTGCACAGTGTATCCATTATTAAAATTAGAAGGATTTATACTTGGCATGTAGTACAGAGAAAAGGTGATTAATGCAATCATACAAATTTACTTCATGTGCCCATTTCTCTAGAATGACTAAAGCATTTCAGAACTAGAACTGGTGTTAATACCACCCTGAAGCATCTAAATGTGTGTTCCTAAAAATCAAGTGTGACATTTCCATAGATAGGTAGAAGTGGAATTATTTATATTCTTACTGATATTGGTTTAATTACCAATGGGAAACTGTACTATGACATATATATATATATATATATATATATATATATATATATATATATGTGTGTGTGTGTGTGTGTGTGTGTGTGTGTGTGTGTGTGTGTGTATAATATAATAGTTAAATATATATTAATTATTTCAATATGTGTGTGTAATATAATAGTTAAATATATATTAATTATTTTCAATTCTTGAGGATATATTATTACTGATATGTTCTGCCTTTGAAACCAATGTAAAACTACTAGAATGCTACTAAGACAAGGCTATTATTGTCCCAGACCTTTCAGAAACAAAGATATATGATACATGTCAACTTAACTTATGAATAACCATCAGTGGTTGACATGCTTCACCAAAGCAAAGGAGAGTGGATTTTGTAGTAGTACGGTGAAGACTGAGATAGTAGCCCAGAAACACGAGTCATAAGTGCAATGCTTACACTGTCCTTACTTACTAGAACCCATAACTTTCTTTTCTTTATCAGTAGGATACAATTTATTAGTAGTATTTAACATTATAATTTGTTCTTTAAGTTATAGTCTCACAAGTTTTGGCAATACTGTCATGCACTTGTGACAGAGTCTCCCTCAAAGTGTCCAGGAAGAGGAAAAATCAACTATTATCTTGATTTAAGACTTTTAGCCCCAAGAAAGGGATGAAAATAAAAACACTCATGATTTTTTAAATTAAGTATCTCTTGTCACTTTGTTATGGCACTCATAAGAATTAGAGATATTAATGGACTATTTGCCTTGGGGTATTAGCATTTAATACCAATTCAGATGTGAGCTAACAATTAAAAGTTCCAGTGTTTCTTAAGCCCGATAGCAGTTATGTTCTAGAAGTTGCACACTAATGCCATTGTTTCTGGTCATTTTGTTCTTCTGTATTCCCATCAGATTGTATAATATCCTATTCTTTTCCTGGAAATACTTCACTTTTTATAGAGGAATTCAAATATATTCTTTTAAAAGGTAGATTAGGATCTGACCTAGGCATGCATTTTTTTTCCTGTCCTACTAGAACTGGAGAGGAAGAGGTAAGAGAATTACAGTAAATTCAAGGCCTGCCTTAGTTTGCAAAGAATTTTGAACCAGCCAGGGATACATAGTGAGACATTGTTGCATAAATAAAATAAAAATATCAAAAACTGTATAAATGAAATTAAATGAGTGGATATTTTAAAACAAATGTTGATTTTAATATGGCAGTGGTTTCAAACAGTACATATTAGAGCCATATAGAGAGTTTGCAACACAAAAGGCCATCAATTTAGTGTTCCCATTGATAAGGACAGCCTTGTACCCAAGGATTTTCCTTTCTATTTACTTCTTAGGTGAGGCTGATTCTATACTAGTTTAACATTAAAGTACCAATATCTTTGAACCACTTCCATTTTAACAGAGTGTACATGGGGCAATATCTTAAAACAGATTGGTGGTTTGTACTAGTATGAATCTCAATCTTGAAAAGCATAATGTCTTTAAGCCTTGATTTTATTTTATTCTAAAATTTTGGTGATATCAAATTCTACAAAAAGTTTAAGCCTGATTTGCCACAGGCTGGACTCAGTTAGTCCCTCAACCTGGAGGAGAAATCAGGGTCCCAGTATCAAGTGGGCAAGGAGTCGGTGAGTGATAAACAGACACGACAAACACAAGAGAGTGCTGGATCTGAAAGTAATGTCTCAAAGTGAGCATTGGACTTATATTACAGAAGAAAACAAGGAAGTTAGGTGACACATCAGCCAAGGTACATTGAGGTTATCCAATGCATAATGACACAAAACAGAGAAATTCATACATAAAGGACTAGCANTTCTCTTCTCTTCTCTTCTCTTCTCTTCTCTTCTCTTCTCTTCTCTTCTCTTCTCTTCTCTTCTCTTCTCTTCTCTTCTCTTCTTCTTCCTCTACACTTCTTTTAGACAAGTGCAATGTTGGTTAGAATGCTTTGTAAGTGGGTTGGTGTCCCTTTCCCTCCACAGGCAGTACTCTCTGACTACAAGAGGTGATCCCTTCAGGTTCCATATCTCCACTGTGGGGAATTTCAGCTAAGGGCACCCACTCTGACTCCTGGGAGACTCTCCAATATCAGGTCTCTAGGAATTCCTAGGAATTTCTACCAATCCCCACCTCTGGCAGCTGCATAGTTTTATTCTTCTGGCCCCTGGGCCTCTCTTCTGTCCCTTGCCACATTTTATCTTGCCCCCTCCGATCCTCCTTCCCTTCCCCTCTCTCATCCAGTTCCCTCCCTCTTTCTCCCAGGATTATTCTGTTCTTCCTTCTAAGTGGGATTGAAGCATCCTCACTTAGGCATTTCTTCTTGTTTAACTTCTTTGGGCCTCTGGGGTGCATCAAAGGTATTCTTTACCTTTTGGATAATATCCAATTATCAGTTAGTAAATACCATACCTTTCCTTTTGGGTCTGGGTTACATCATGGAAAGATCTCTTTTTAAAGGTTCTACATTTAACAGTTGCACACAGGTATTGACATTCCACATATAGAACTCCAATGGAATTTTATTCTCATTATTTATCATATAATTTTATATTGATTTTGCCATTGAATCCAAAACAAAATAAAGCTGACAGTTATGTAGAAATAATGTTCATTTAGTTTTTTGTCTATTTTCCAATTCATCACTAAGTGTGTATTTCATAGTCACCTTTGGAAGCCTTATCTTTATTCTATTAGTAATATCATAAAAACGTTTGTATGTCTTATACCACAGTATTCTATTTCACATTTCAGTAAGTGTTTGATAGCAAGTGTCAGTTTAGACTTCAGAACTTTCAGAAAATTTTCTCAGATTTACATAAACACAAGTCACAGGGTATTGCTAAATAATCTGTATAATTATAATACTGGAATTATGGAAATGGGAATAATATAATGAGACAGTTGTAGTTATCCTTGGCTATATAAGATATGTCCCAAATTTAAACAAAAGATGTAAGCTAAGTGTCTCTCCTAGAACACAGTATACACAGTATACACAGTATACACAGTATACACAGTATACACAGTATACACAGTATACACAGTATACACAGGATACACAGGATACACAGGATACACAGGATACACAGTGCTGTTTGTTTTATTTAGTTTGTTTGTTTGTTTGTTTGTTTGAGACAGGATTTCTCTGTATAGCCCTGGCTGTCCTGGAACTCACTCTGTAGACCAGGCTGTCCTGGAACTCAGACTCCAAATGCCTCTCCCTCCAAGTGCTAGGATTAAAGGCATGTGACACCACTGCCTGGCTATATAGTTCTTATATTTTTTCATCCTATCATATTAGCATGTGGATATATTTATGCATGAAATTAACTTGAACCGTAATTATTTTACTTCTTGTATCAAAAACAAATGCATAGAATCACATTTATCTTAAATTTTTAAAAAAAGACACCTAACAAAGCATGTATATATGAAAGGCTGGAGAGATGGATCAGTGGTTAAGAACACTGTATGCTTTTTCAGAGAACTAGAATCCAATTTCCTAGCACCCACATGGAAACTCACAACTGTTTTTGCGTATTTGGCACTGTCACACAGACATACATGTAGGCAAAACATCAATAAACACAGAACTAAATAAATCATTTTTTACAAATATTAGACTATTTGTATTAGTTCAAATTTTATTGCTGTCCAGAAACACCTTTACCAAGGGAACTTTAATAATAATAGTTATTACTATAATTATTTATTATAATTGTAATTATATAGTATATAATTATAATAAACACATAATTGGGGATGGCTTATCATTTTAGAGGTTTAGTCCAATAAACATAACAGAAATCAAGGTGTCACACAGTTAGGTATGGCACTAGAGATATTGTTGAGAATTATAAATCTAGATCAGCCAGCAGATGGAAGAAGGAGACATTGGGCCTGGCTTGAGCTTTTGAAAACCCAAATCCAACCCTATTGATGCACTACCTCCACCAAAGCAATATCTCCTCCAAATATGCTACCCCTTCAAATTTCTATTAAGTAGTGCCACTACATAGTGAACAAGTATTCAAATATATGAATACATGCGGTCCATTCCTATTGATTTTAATTCTACTTGCTGGCCCCCACAAGATTGTAACTCTTCGATAAGTCAAAACTGCAAATAGTACAATGACAAAGGTTAAAGCCTCATGAGAGTCTCAAGGCAATCTCTTAATTATAATTCCCTGTGAAATAAAAGTAAGAAAAGCAGATCACATATTTTCAATGTACAATGACACAGAATATACATTACCATTCAAAAATATAGAAAAGAGAGCTTAGTAAGGAAATATTGGACCATAGCAAGACATAAAACCATAAGACCATAGCAAACTCAAAACCCTTCATCCCTATCACTCTTCAATGGGCTTTTCAGATCTTCAGCATCTATCAGCTTTGTTAACTGCAACTTTCTTCTCTTTCAGGGGCTGGTTCTACTCCTAGTCTGCATGCAGCTATCCTTGACATGTATCCCATGGCTTTGATATCTCCATCACCTTGCATACTTCAGGGTGATCCAGGATTCACCTTCACAGCTTCATGCAAAGGCCTTCCTGGGTCTCCATAAAAGGAAACCTGTCAAACATGCCTGGCCTCAAAGCTTTTTCTTAGCCATAGAGGGAGAAAGTATAACCTTATTCTTTCATCTTTGACTTAAAACCAGGATCCTATGACAAAGCTGTCAAGTTCTGTTACATGCTAGTGTTGGAAGATGGCCCCCTTATTTAAATTAATTTTTCAGCAGACTTTTGTTTTTGCTGGTTTTCTTCACTGCATAAGTTTGGCTGTCTTGGAACTTGACTTGTAGACCAGCCTGGCCTGGAATTCAGAAATCTAGAGATTATTCTGCCTCTGATTCCCAAGAGCTGGGTTGAAAGGCATGTATCTGGTGTTAGCCAGATGATATGCTTTGAGATTTATGAAATCTTAGCAGGGTGGAGACTTGCCAGGAAGTCACCATTACCTACACTCCATTTAGGTCCAGGCTTTTCTCTAACTTTTTATCTTCTTGAGCACTGGAGTTTCTGGTGTTCTTTTTTTCTTTTCTTTTTTTTTTTCCTCCTCAAAATATACACTTTGTATTCTTCCTTGCTCAGTTTTCTCCTTTTCATTCTAGATTTGAATAAGAGTAACCACTACAAGCCACAGGACAGAATCAATACTAGGCAGCCTTGAAAGCTCCTCTGCCAAAGTCATTAATCCAGGCTCTTCAGTTTAGCTTTAGGCATATTTTTTTGGAGAAGGGCAGAAAGCAACCACAGTATTCATCAAAATATCACAAAAAAGGAATGGTCTCTAGGTCACTTTTAAAATATTTTTCTCCTCTGAAACCTCTTGAGTCAAGCAATCACAATCTACACAGCTCTCAGCACTACCGTTTTCATAATCCTACTGGAGTGGCCCATTATGCTCAGTTTAAAGCATTCAAATCCAAAATCCAAAAGTCCACATACCACCAAGAAGCAAAATGATCAGGCATGTTACAGCAACATCCAAGTCTCTGGTACTATCTTCTTTTCTACTCAGTGTTCCATTAATGTGAAGTGAAGAGATAGCATGATTATAGCCATACTTATAAAGCAAAACATTTATTTGGACTGGTTTCCAGTTTCATAGGTTTAGTCCTTTATTACTTTATCAGCATGGTGGAAATCATGATGGCTTAAGGAAGGCTTGATGCTGTAGTAGTAGCTGATAATTCTACATGCAAATTGACATGCAGCAGGAGGGAGAACAGAAGACTCTGGGCCTAGCATGAGCATTTAAACTCCCAAAACATCCTTTCATGTCACACTCCACAAACAAGGCAACAATTCCCCTACAGGGGCACTTCCTAATCCCTTTCTAGTAATTTACACATGTAAAGCATCAATATGCTGATATCTACTTTGATATCGAATATAATCATATTGAATGTTTTCTGATGATTAAGCACAAGCATAAAATGCTTTTGGACAGTGGTTCCAAACTTGTGGGTTGCAACCCCCTTGGGATCAAATATCCTTTTCACAGGGGTAAAACATACATATCTGACATTTACATTATGATTCATAACAGTAGCAAAATAATAGGAAGTAGGAAAGAAATAATTTTGTGGTTGGGGGTCAAAACAACATGAGGAAATATATTAAATGAAGGCAGCATTACAAAGATTTTAAGAACCATGTTCAAGGTCATAAATAATGTGGATGTGGAAAATCAAATTTATTCTGTAGTCTATTTCTGCCACTGTAGATTAGAAGATTCTTTTTTTATTTACTTTTGAAATCTTTCAGAAATAATGCAGATTTTAAGGTATCTAAATGATGGATAAAATGGAAGAAAGCAAGAAGAAAGTATTTCATAAGCTGTTTATAAAATTAGTTGTAGAGAATAACTTGCAGTACACAGTGAGGTTAATCGATGTGCAGATGAATGTCATTAGTACTGAAAGTAAACATAAGCAGATCCCATAAACTAAAGGGTGTGGGGAGAGACAGCCTGTGCCACATCCCAATTCAAGCTGCAAGTCTCAAATATTGTGCTGTTAACTAGGTACAAATCAACCAACTTCTGTAGTCCCAACTATGCACCAATAAACCTAAGTGATTGCTATTTCAATTAATTTCAGTCACTTCATTTCAATAAAACAAGAACCTCTTTGTTTGCTGTGCATTCCACATTTATCTTTTTAATAGTTTGAATTGATCTTAACATTTCAATTTTAGAAGAAATTTGTGTTGAAATTGATTAAGCTATACTGATTAATGGTGTCTTTAAATCAATGACTGTTTTTTATATCTTAGAGCTGAGAATGTTGGGTTTGCAAATTTTCTCTTTTTTTTTTTTTTTTTAATTTGTAGGCCACTACTATTCTTGATTGCTTTGCTTTCCTTTCCATATCTCCTATGCTTCTTTCTTTCTCTTCTCCTTTGAATACCACTTCCTCCTTCACTCTCGTATTTTTATTTCATAGTATGTATTTATTCACAATATCAATTATAAATATTAGCATGCTAAATTTGTTTTACATTCATTATATCTATATATAAGGCACAAGGTAAGTGGAATATGTAAATATTATATATCTCAATCATATAATGGTAGCAACTGAATAAGATATTGAGATGAATATTTTGTACTTTTGGGAATAACACTGACTATAAAGAAATTAAGCATAATGTATCTTTAATAAATAATTACATTTATTAAAATACTTAAACATAATTATATTGTAATATTTCTTGTGCAAAATGATTTCAGTGTTTAGCAATCAATTCACAACTAATTTGATATTTATTTATAATTTTTTGCTATTGCTAGGTAATATATTATCATGACTTATATAGGTGGTAGCTAAATTCATTGGTTATGAAGACAATAGCAATTTAAAGGGCAAGACTGTCTTTTCTAGACACAACTGTTATGAACAGGCTACTCTAAACCAAGGGTGAAGTGATGGCCTTGAGGATTAAGTAATATGGCTATCACTGACCTTCCTTGGTAAGAGACAATTACACATATTACACTAAATGCCATAAAAGTAATATAATAATGACCGTGATCACAAATTTAAAAGTCAAATAAGGGATTCTGAGGGAAGGAATAGAGCCTTCCCTACTCTGGAAAGCAGTCTGGCGGTTCCTCAGAAAATTGGACATAGTACTACCGGAAGATCCTGCAATACT
>LR749941.1:35562-45946 GCA_902729485.2 Mus minutoides | reverse complement strand
ATGTCCCTCAACAGAGGAATGGATACAAAAAATTTGGTATATTTACACAATGGAGTACTACTCAGCTATTAAAAACAATAAATATATGAAATTCCTAGGCAAATGGATGGATCTGGAGGCCATCATCCTGAGTGAAGTAACCCATTCACAAAAGAACTCACATAACATGTACTCACTGATATATGGATATTAGCCCAGATACCTAGACTACCCAAGATACAATTTACTAAACACATGAAACTCAAGAAGAAGGAAGATCAAAATGTGGACACGTCACCCCTTCCTAGAATTAAGAACAAAACACACATTGAAGGAGTTACAGAGATCAAGTGTGAAGCTGAATCCAAAGGTTGGACCCAATGACTGCGGCTGCCAGGGATCCATCCCACAATCAGCCACCAATCATAGCCACTATAGCATATGCCAACAAGGTAGTGCTGAAAGGGCCTGGATATAGCTGTCTCGTGGGAGACTATACCAATGCCTGGCAAACATGGAGGTGGAAGCTCACAGTCAGGTATTAGATGGAACACAGGGTTCCCAAGGAAGGAGCTAGAGAAAGTACCCAAGTAGCTGAAGGGGTCTTCAACCCTATAGGTGAAAGAAGAACATGAACTAATTAGTACCCCTGAGCTCATGTCTCTAGCTGCATATATAGAAGAGGATGGCCTAGTTGGCCATAATTGGGAAGAGAGGCCCCTTGGTCATGCAGACTTTATATGTCCCAGTAAAGGGGAATGCCAGGGCCAAGATGTGGGAGCGGGTGTGTAGGGGAGCAGGGCCGGGAGGTGGGAGGGTATAGGGAACTTTCTGGATAACACTTGAAATGTAAATGAAGAAATTATCTAATAAATGTTGAAAAAAAGAAAGAAAGAAAGAAAGAAAGAAAGAAAGAAAGAAAGAAAGAAAGAAAGAAAGAAAGAAAAGAAAAAAAGAAAGAAAGAAAGAGCATACGGTTTGGTTATCTAATACCAAGTAATACCAAGTGGTAAGCCTTGTTATCATTTAATCCAAGTAATATTAAATAAACTGAAAAGGTTGTTAAGATTGTATTTACACGCATGCACATGTGCATGGAAGTGCACGTGCACACACACACATACACACACACACACACACACACACACACACACACACACACACACACATATTTATGAAAAGAGGCCATGAGATTGAGCAAGAGAGAGATGGTTAGGAGTGAGAAAGGGATTGGGGAAATAATGTAATTCTAATCTACATCTAACAAAAAGCTCACAACAGATATTACAGGCACTCTTTTGAGATGTTGATAAGGCTTTCCCAAGAGAGTTCTAAGAAATTGCAGGCTACTGTTAATGGTCTTTTTGGCTCTACAAAATTAGAAGGTAAATCCTTTTTACTGAAGATAACATGTACTGATATGAAAGCTTTTTCTGCAAGGATTAGTTTTCATAGTACCAAATATGCCACGTAAGCTTCCAAAGAAGGAAAGCAATCAATAATCTTACCCAGCTATGAAGCCTATGAACCACGACAATAGCCAGTATGGCACTATAGTTCTAAGGGTACAGTAGTGGACTACATAGCTTGGAAGTACTGAACAGCTCTTTAATTTGAGTTAAGTCCTCATCAACAAAATGGAAGTTATGCTTAGGATATTAAACCTAGCGAACAACACAAGGCTCGTAGGTTCATTAATCTTGAAGGAGAACCTTTTTCATCTTTACTAAGCCAGCATAAGCTCATACTACACTCTAAATATTTATTAATATATATGGATAGTTTAGTAAGAATCACTTATCAAGGGCAGAGACTTATAATAGACAGAGACTATTATAGAAAGCCAGAACTGATCAAAATACAGAGTTGTGGGCCAATTTGCTACTAATACATCAAAAACACAACTACTAAATTTAAGGCTCAGAGATCATCGGTAGAAGCACAGGGAGATTTTTTGAGGATTATGTCTTGTAGATATGTCAAAAGTTACATCCATGAAGACTCATGATTGCCTAAATAGGAATTGTACAAGGACTGCAGCAATAGACATCCTAGTGTGAATGAGACAAAAGTGTATAAGGACTCATCCCTAGACCTAAAACTATAGATGGAGACCTAATCTTTCCTTGAGAAGAGCAAACCAATTATCACATAGCAAATAGTCATCTATGAAAACATACACATATACAAATGATATATATGAACTGAACAGATTGTCTTTATGTATTTAGGATGTCTATTGATTTCTAGTGATTTTATCCATCACCACTCTAAATCTTGATCACTGGATACTTGAAGGTTTGAAACAAATTCTTTATTTAGATATACCATGAGCTTAACCCAAATATCAATAGGCAATGGACATTTCTTTAGATTTTCTATCCTCAATTCATTTTTATCCAAACCATATATATGGCAAATTATTTTAAAAACACTACTTGCGATAAATTTTGCCAAAGGATAGAATATAAATCTAGATATAGAAGAACTATTCCATTAGTTTACTTTCCAAAAATCTTCTCTGGAATAGAAATATTAATTTTCAAATGGATTATTTTCAGAGCCCTGTGGCTGATAATAAAAATATTCAATAAATTAGTCTCAGCTGTCTTAAAACAATAGTCATCAAATATCAATTATATAAAGCATAAATAGTAAAATATCATGATTTCTAGACCTTCTTATAATTCTTACAAGCCCTAAAATGTTAGTCAAATCATATATGCTTCTGTAAATATGTTTATGTGAGTGATATAATACAATTTGAAAAATGTACAATGTCTAAACCAGAATCTGTTTCTTTGACGGAGGGAGCACATGATTTGTTATCAGTAGGTCTTACCTGAGATTCTAACCAGTTACTTATTAAATTATTTTCTTTAATCACCCAACCTCATATATTTAATATTAAAATAGACTTTGTATAAGTTGCTATGCCACAGATGTGTTACAATTATTACCTAAAAATGGATATGAATAGGTTTTTTGTTTTTTGAATGTATTTTTATTAAAGTATTTGTATATTAAGTAATCCTTAATAATAAGAATAAGAAATTGTTACTTAGGAAAAATGGCTAGAACTAGGGAAGTGGGGGATAGGAATAATGAAAAAGAAATGCATGTTTTCTGGGTCTTTGGCTGACCAACAGAGCTTATTTTTGCTGGAAGACTCTAGGTACTACAATGAGATAGATATTAGAGGTCAGATATAAGCTTCTTTAGGGACGTGATTCACCAACTTCTTTATTTAGTTTTGAGGTCCACTGATCTCAAGTATTCATTCTCTGTCTCTGCATGAATATAATGCACATTAAGTAGTCAGCTTCTTTTTTTTTTAAGATTTATTTTTATTTATTATATGTAAGTACACTGTAGCTGTCTTCAGACACACCAGAAGAGGGCGCCAGATCTCGTTACGGATGGTTGTGAGCCACCATGTGGATGCTGGAATTTGAATTTATCACCTTCGGAAGAGCAGTCGGGTGCTCTTACACACTGAGGCATCTCACCAGCCCCAGTAGTCAGCTTCTTAAGATGAGACTCTGCGGCAGCTAGGTAACATTTCTGACAGTTTGATGGCACATCTCAAACAAGCACAGTCCACGAAAGATGTTGGCAGTCTGTTTTGTTTTTTGTTTTTAACCATTTTATTGATTCTTTATGAATTTCATGTTGTGCACTCCAATCCTACATGTCTACTCATCGCTCTGTATCTACCCTCCTTCCTTCCAACCTCTGCACACGCGCACACACACACACACACACACACACACACACACACACACAAAACTAACTAATGAAATAAATAAATAAATAATAAAACCACAAAAAAAACAAACAACCAAATCTTGCTATGGAAGCGGTTTTGTATCACGGCTTGTCACCCAGAATACTCACCTTCACCTGCAATTTTTTTTTTTTTTTTTTTTTTTTCATAAGTAATTGATGTGGTTTGAGGCCTCTGGCTTATGTTACAGTTATCAATACTGGATTTTCACAGGGTCTCTTCAGATATCCTGCTGTTGCCCTGGTGTTGACCCTCTTACTTATATGGTTTGTTTTAAAGCATATATGATGAAGAGATTTTTTTTTTTTTTCATGGGCAATCAAAGGTATAAAGATTGAAATATAGAAGCTTTCCCATCTTCTTGGGTACAGTATAATCAAGTCAGTCTTTAAAAATAGAGAGGATTTAGGCCAAGACCAGCCAAGGTGGTGGGAGAGATTCAAGTGCAAGAAGAACTTTAGGTGCCATGGATGGTTATGAAAATAAGTGGGAAGTCAAGACTGGAACAGCAGGAAGGATTAAAGTTAGAGACTCCGGAACAGTAGTTACTGAGCAGGGCTTTAGCACCAACCAATATATAGTGGTAGTTTGTTAAATCGCTTTGCTCCCAGTCTAGTCAGTTGAGCTCACTGCACCTGCCCAAGAGCTCTGTGAACTCATGAATGAAACACACACACACACACACACACACACACACACACACACACACACACACCAGTTAATTTTAATATACCTTGACTAGCTTAAGGGTTGGCCATTTCTAATCCTTCCCATTGTTAGAATGCACTCCCCTCCAGTACTCATGAGTTAACATCTATGTTTATATCTATTTTTAAAAATCTATATTTCAACTCTGCTACACAAAATACAATGGGAAAATGGACTGTGTGGTCAATTTCTCTGATTCTCACATGTCAGCAGGACTTTAGGTTTGGCCTTTCTTTTTCCTGGTCATAGTGATCTCTGCTCCCTTCTTCTCTCCTGGTCCCTAGCATGCACATATCTCAAAGTTCTACCTCAGTCTACCTGTCCAGTCATTGGATGCATACTCTTTATTGATCAGTCAAAAACCAATTGAGGACAAAGACCTTCAGCATTTGGACACACATATTCTCAATTTTGAGGTCTGCATCAATTCAAAGCATTAGAACCAATCCCCAAGAACAATTCCTTAATCAAATTCAGACAATAGTTTAGTGGGCTTAGCGTTTATTCTCTCCTAGACTCCAGAAGACATCTTAGGCAGACCAAGTATTTGATGTTAATTTGTATAGAAATGACACAGGTAAAAGAAAATTAAGAACACTTAAGAGTGACCAGTAAGAAAATTTAGAATTTTCTAGCTGGTAAAAACAGGATATTTTATTGCAGCCTCAATAGGTAATGAAAGCTATGATGTATCACTTAACATAGCAAACAAGAAATCTGTCTCAGATTATTCATTATATCTATATGTATTCTTTCTTTCCCTCAAATTTAATTGAAGAGCCTGATAAAATTATTTTTTATATTTTAATATGTGTGCTGCTATTCTGTAATTTGGAGTTTCACTTATAGTCAACAGAGTATAGAATTTAGTTGTGTCTGTGAGATCCCTTCAATATTTCTGTTTCTGTCGAAATATAACTGTCCTTTTTAAAAATATGAAAGATTATGGGTTCTTCTTCGAGAAGTAAGTATACAGAGGCCAATTTCATAAAACTGAGGAAGTTTCAAAGAGTGACTGTTGACAATACTTCCATGTAATAAGTAGATACTGCTGTAGTATGAATACCCACAGTTCACAGGATGTTATATCTCAGCATTGTCTATTAAGCTAAGCTTATCAACAATGATGAGGCTACTCTTAGTTTGCTGTCTCTAATGCATAAAGATGTTTGTTTCTTCTGTGGCTTTATAATGTTCCCCAGGTGCATGTCTAGCTAGTTTCAGATGTTTAGTAATGATTGAGTGAATTCTCTCTTCTCTTGTCAGCTCCTTTTACATCTATATTTTTCTTCAGATATTAGACTATTTTTTAGGAACATAACTGATATTGAACAGTTTCTTATACCAGTTTATAAGCGTTAGATACCTAAAACATTAGCAAATGTTATTTACTTTTAGTACAGCTAGTCAATTTTGACACCTTAAAAGCTTATCTCGAGATCTCCTTATTTTTTTTTAATTAAAAAAAATTGTTACATAAATTTGTGCCTAATTTACTATGTGTAAAAGTCTATAGCACTTATGCACAATTTTTCCATTGGCATTATCAATTTTTATAAAACTTTGATGATTAATATGTATAATGATAATTTGTACAATGATAAATTTGGAGGAGAATACTTAATATTAACCTATTTGGACATGAAACACCATAAAAATGTGACTTAGTCATCAGAAATTATTACAGAGAGGAAAGGGCATAGTACCAATGCAAAGATAGACAAGTATTCTTATGACCTAGGTTCCTGTATGGAAAAATCTGTTTTAAGATTCATGACTGGTAACTCTTGTAGTAAAAGTTATTCTGGTAGCATTATAGAGAAACAATATCATTAATCTTTAAAACAAGATAGCAATTTGTGCTTAAGATACTAGTGGTAAAATGTTTTTTTTTTCCTATTAAAAGAATTTGTATGCTATGACTGCTAATGCCAATTAATTCAAAAAAATATTGGCAAGGAGAAAATGGCACTGAAATTTCACCCAGGACAAATCATCTAATTTTAAAAAATATGCTATATGTACTGGCATCTTGCCCAGTTGAAGGAAATACTATTGCACATTGTTAGCTTTGATGGATAATTATTTTAGCTGGGAAGTAAAATGAAATAACCTACTGATCATGGAAATAGGAAATGCAGGGATTCATACAAATTATATTTCTCACTATGCAAGAAAAATAGAGTTGCTTCAAGGACAAAGAGATGAATATTAAGAGCAACAGAACATTAATTTTCAGTGTATGCTATTATCCTAACAAAATAACATTAGTCTCATAATCTTAAAGAATAGTTTACTTTCCTAATTATTTACATAAAACAATTAACACATTTTAATTATTCAGTATTAATGAAAGTATCAGAATATCCAAGATACAACTTGCAAAACACATGAAACTTAAGGAGAAGGAAGAGCAAAGTGTGGATACTTAAATCCTTTTAAGAAGGGGGAACAAGATCCTGCAATACCCCTACTGGGCATATATCCAGAAGATATTCCGTCTGGTAACAAGGACACATGTTCCACTATGTTCATAGCAGCCTTATTCATAATAGCCAGAAACTGGAAAGAACCCAGATGTCCCTCAACAGAGGAATGGATATAAAAAATTTGGTATATTTACACAATGGAATACTACTCAGCTATTAAAAACAATAAATATATGAAATTCCTAGGCAAATGGATGGATCTGGAGGCCATCATCCTGAGTGCAGACTTTATATGCCCCAATACAGGGGAACGCCAGGGCCAGGGGGTGGGAGCGGGTGGGTAGGGTAGCAGGGACGGGAGGGGGGAGGATATAGGGAACTTTCTGGATAACACTTGAAATGTAAATGAAGAAAATATCTAATAAAAGTTGAAAAAAAAAAAAAAAAAAAGCAAACACATGGTAGGACTCATGGCTCCAGCTGCATATGTAGCAGAGGATGGCCTAGTTGGCCATCAATTTGAGGAGAGGCCCTTGGTTCTGTGAAGGTTATACGTACTAGTATGGGGGAATGCCAGCGCCAGGAAGAGGAAGTGGGTGGGTTCGTGAGCAGGGGGACAGGGGAGGGGATAGAGGGTTTTCAGAGGGGAAACTAGGAAAGAGGATAACATTTGAAATGTAAATAAAGTATCTAATAAAAAATAAAGCAGTAATTGAAAGAAGTAGATTCCATAATGCCTCATATATGAACATTAGCTTGTAGTTTGACTGAAAATGATGTAAAAAGTCCATATATACGAAGGATATAAAGCAGAAAGAGGTAGCTTGCTGTCAAGCAATTAGGACAATGTTATATGGAAAGCATTCTGAAAAGAAAATAACATGGAAATGTTCATTACCACAGATCTTTGGGACAACTTTGGAAAATTAGATGACCATAAGTTTGTTATGACATCTAAAAATGCATTAAGTGACCAATAAGAAAACAAAGACTTGATGTAATTGATGTTCACAAAGACACAACAGGATTTCTATTGAATACAGGATGAAACATGCATGTGAGGAGAATATGCAGAGGAGAATGTAGACAAGTAAGATAGTAAAAAGTGATTAACTTCTACATTTGATTTACTCCTTTATTTGTTTAATGGATTTTATTAAGGCATTAATGAAAGCACACATTGTACTTTGCTTATTTCCATCATTCACTGTTCTTTTCTTGTTCTAGAAATTCTCATCCATTGTCTTTCTCTCCTGAAACACTAATTTTATTCCTATTCCTTGCACAGATTTTATTTAAAGTTGTATTTAGTTTAGTTTAAATTTGTCTTGTTTTGAAAACTATTTGGAATGTTTATATTGGCCAAAGTGTTAATGAAATTTTATAGTATCTCAATTTATCTCCTAATTTTGTTGTAGTGATTTAAGGAGTAATTTGCTATGATGTTTCTTAGATATTTATTTTTTGTATATGTGAATTATTATGGTTTTGATATATGATCATATTCTAATGACAAGCAAACTTCCAATTTCCCTAAATTCATTAATTTTCAAACAGAGGGTTAAAGAATACATTGCTGAAATTCGATAAGATTGGGTGAAAGTCATTTAAAATTTCTCAGACTAAAATAAATAATGATGGAAAAAGAAAGTAAAGGATGAGAACTTGAATTGGATAAGGGTTTGAAAGCAGAGTTTCTGTGTACAACACTATTGTTAAAGGGAGAACCTTTTGCCTGATCCATGTTTCTCTTGAACTAATTCCAAGACTGAAGAGCCCCAAGGATTTTTGACTTGGGCAACCAGCCAGTTAGATAATGATGCTATTTACAAAGAGAAAATCTAACATGAAGGGCATGCTTAGAGGTGAAATTAATTAGCTCTGTTTCAGACATATTACATTTGAGACAAATGGAAAATATTTAATTGAAGAAGTCATACATTTATCTAGTGGAAATAGGGATTTCTCATGCTTTCAGAATTTGCATAGGATTCTTTATAATTCAGAAGAGTTCTCTGCCATAATCTTCCTTCAAATAGTGCTTAAACACAGTGTTATACATTTCTTATACTTTATTGGATATTTTCTTTACTTACATTTCAAATGTTATCCCCTTTCCTGGTTTTACCTCCACCCACCCACCCCCCTCCACCTAGGTCTGCCCCCTGCTCACCAACCTACTCAGTCCTGCTTCCTGGCCCTGGCATTCCACTACCATGAGGCATAGAGCCTTCACAGGACCAAAGACCTCTCCCATTGATGAACTCTCATGGGCTGACCTCAGTGGGTCCCTCAACCTGTGGGAGAAATCAGGGTCCCACTACTCAGAAGGGCAAGGAGTTGGTGAGTGACAAACAGACACGAACACAAGAGAGTGCTGGATCTGAATGTAATTTCTCTAAGCAAGCATTAGACTTATAGAAGAAAGTAAGGAAGTTAGGTGACACATCAGCCAAGGTACACTGAGGTTACCGGATGCTTAATAACTCTTTACACAAAACAGAAAAATGCATACATAAAGCCTGGCAAGAACCAGGCAATATAACAACTGAGACAAAGTCAGCCCTATCTAAAGTCAGTTTATTCTTAGAAACCAGGTGTGAGGTCTTTATGGCCCAGGGGCGAGGGCTTTTACACCCAAACCATAGTTCTAATTCTAATTTTTTGTTTAATCCACCAGCAGCCAGATCTTAGTAAATACGTAACTGCTATTCTTCTGGGCTAGTGAAAGTATGCATTAAGAAGGGACCGTACTCATTGACCTTTCTGTGAGCAACACAGTGCTCTAGTTCCTTCTTAAACCACAGTCCAGTCTTTTTCCTGAATCATTGTAAATTCCTGTATATGGGAGTGACTTGGCTGTCATTCTAAATGTTTGTGGGGGTTCTCCATTTACCGGAGGAGCCCACCAAACTTTCTTCTATTCAGTAATGGAGTCTGCCATATATGACTATAATAAGAATTTTAAACTTTGTTAAACTTGCTCTGAAATTTCTAACTCTATCTAGTAGACTGTAATGCCTGATTTCTTTCACTATCTCTATTTCAATACTGGAAGCATTTCATCTGAATAAGTAACATTCTTACTAAATTTCAGGTCCAAGGTCTGCTCAAGGACTGCCTAGGATATAGGTGGAGGCCAGGAAGCAATGTTCAATCAAACTTAGCTATTTGTCAAATAATTCCTTGGGGGTACCTATAATAGAACAATACTGAAAGAAAGCATGCAAGACCCTCCACACTAATGCAGAGAAATCTGGACCACTTTCGGGCTACGGGATGCCAGAGACTCTCCAGGAGACCAGTTTCCGTGAAACTTTGTGCTCAGGACTGACGCCAAGCTTTTGGATTTATCACATAGATTCCATTGGAGTGGGTGTGGCAATGACCGACTTGACCATCCTCTGCTGCATATGCAGCTGGAACAATGAGTTCTACCATGTGTACTCTTTGGTTAATGGTTTAGTCACAGGGAGCTCTG
>LR749941.1:0-34240 GCA_902729485.2 Mus minutoides | reverse complement strand
ATATATATATATATATATATATATATATATATATATATATATATACATATACTTACTTTCCATTCTGTATTTCTTTGGGTTCATGAGTTTAGCATGCATTGCATTTATTTTAGTTTACCAGAAATTAGCTTCTAGTTGTCTGTAGGCTTATATTTTTCGAAGCCTACCTTAATCCATGTACTTAAATACTCTAGCCTTCCTTCTAGTCCACCACCTACTAGAGGTAGTGGAAAGGAAAGGCTAAGAAGGCAAAGGAGTATGTGGACCTGTTTAGATACAGTGCTTTGGGGTGAAGCCAATCTGTATTGTCAGGATATCAGTAGTTCAGTTCATAAAATTCAGCAGAGGTAACTTGATTCACCAGCAAACACCACTCATGAATCAGCAATGGAAGTTTGATCCAGAAGATCTAGAATAAACTTCAAGGCTCTGCCAATTGGCCTGAGTCTGTAGAAGTGGCAAGAGCTGCTAAAATACCACAAGAAGTTCTTTGGTGATTTTCTGACTATGAAGTCACAACAAACAATGATTAGCAAAAAAGTCAAGGTAAACCAATTTTACAGTGTTGTCACCAGAGAGTGACGAAGGCCAACAAAGAGTGGGAAGGCATACCAATACCACATATCATCATTCTCTTTAGGATTATGTTTACACATTTTTCAAACATCATGTGTTTTTTTCAAGTGTCTGCTCTAGCAAATCATCACATGTCCTTGTTTCAGGCTGCTTGCAGAAAAATACCATGTGTCTGTTCTCTGAAAAGCATCCTCACACATATCTGCTTAAGCAAAAACAGCCTCTCCTTAGACAATTTCCAGAAAAAATAATCACAAGAGGCTCCAAAGAGACAAGAAATATCCACTTGTGTTGTCTCTTGTTTTTATTTCAACTTTTGGTTATTTAGGTATATGGTATTAGGTTTACATAGTTTCAAATTATCCTCTTTTCTAGTTTTTACAATTTATTAATTATGAGTTTTGGAATGTTTTCTTTTATCTTTATTTACTTAGATTTATTGATTTCTTTTATTTTCTCATCCAACCACACCATCTAGTCTAAAAACTAACTCATTTGAACAGGAAAATATACATTTTCATATTTGGAAGAGAAGACTCATATAACCTTAAGAACAAAGGTGTATATTATATTCCTATGTATCTTTTTAATCCTTTTCTTCAATTCTCACTGATTTCCCTAAAGGTAATTGAAAGTACAACACTGCAGTCTTCATTATTGTTGTACTCTTCTCTACTCACTATACTGACATTGTTTTTTTGTTTGTTTGTTTGTTTGTTTGTCTTTTTTTTTCTGATATAGTTTCGGGCTTTGCATTAGAAACACGTAAATTTGAGTCTAAATGGATTGGTCATTTTATCACACTGTCTTTTGTTATTTTAACTTGTCAATGTTATTCTATTTGACAATTTTCAGGTATTTAAGTTCCATAATTGATATATTTATATTTCTCTACATTGAGAGTATTAAGACTCTAATCATATTAGTATGCTTTTTTAAAAAATAATGTTTATTTGTTTCTTTTAGTTAAGTGTGTTTCATGCCTATTTCTGTAAGCCATTTGAAATTATTGTTCAGGGAATATAGTCTTGAAAACTTTATTACATTGACCCAGAGGAAAAATAATCATTTTGGCATGTTCTATTTGGATCTTTTTCTTAGCCAGCCAAATATCAAGATATACTAATCCGGGCATGATTGCTGTATTATTTTCAATGATGACCTATATCTAAAGTTTTATTATTTAAAAAATTTAAAACAAAGAAACAAACAAAAAAAACCCAAAACCTTAGGCATTGACACTTGGAGAGTTCCTAAGTTGGCCTATAGATTTTTCTGTTCCTGATCCTAGAAAGGCTGTCCAGATGTTTCTTTCAAACTAAGCAGGCTGTGATTCCAATTAATCCTTTATTTATGTCCCAATTGGATTTTAGTTTTGCTACACAGTATATGAGAAGACCTTTATGCTACACTTTCCACTATTATGCTTTTTTTCTAAAAATGCCAATTAGGTAGAGTGCTCAAATAAACACTTCATTTTTATTTTGATAAAAACTTTCTTCTAAAATATCCGACTTCTATTCTTTTCAGGAAATACTACCTAATACCTATCTATAAAAGATGATTCCCTCATTTTTTGCCAAACACATTTTTACTCGGGCTCTCATAAAATCTAGCCTTATTTGTGGAAATACGTGTGATACCTAGCTTTAGAGAAGAACACTGCAAAGGCATTTTATCAAGAACTGGAATCTGTCAGGTTCCTGGTCCTCCACTCTATGCCAGTTATTATCTGTTTACCAGATTAACTCAGGTTCAATCTCCTAACTAATAATTCACCTGTGTACTATTAAATCCCACACAATTTTACCTTTGTATCAGTTCCTTCTTACATATGGTGTGTCAGGAGATGAGTCATCTATTTTCAGTGTTGAAAATTTTATTACCGTGATTCTTATATGAATCACAAAAGTCATGATGAATATCTTTATTACTGTGATTTTCCACACTGCTATTGCACAACTTTTTTTTCCCAAACTCAAAATGATGGCTATATATAGCCTCAAACTTATTCTTTTCAGATAAGTTCCCGTTCTTTTTAATACCTTTAAATGTTCTCATTTTGTTCATTTCAAAGCAGTATAATTAGCTCTTTTGAATTCTTCATATTATATTATATTAGATATTTCTATGGAGTTGGCTTTAAAAAAGTATATTCTATGACCTCTTTTATAATTCTTGGTGTGAGTTCAAAATATTCTTACTTTATCAGAAGCCATGTTATTTGCAATTTAAAGCTCTCTCTCTCAAGGACTAGTCTCATTTTTACATCTTTTTCTGGTAATATTAATATTACTGTCTTTTATATACAGTGGACATAGAGCATATCTCTTACAATGTCTTGTACTTTGACAACATTTTCTTCCTAAGTTATTACATATAATATTTTAAAAATACTTTATGCTCTTTAAGATATTTTATATTTGTGATCACTACATGTATCTTCTTTGAAGTCACTTTAGTCCTGTTATTTCTGATTATTGGCTTACATAAATAGCGTAGTGTCTTGATTGTTGAGGACTTTGAACTAGTCAAATACAAGTAGTATAATTATCTCTTTCTTCTTTTCATGGTGTAACAGCTTGCTGTCGAAACAGAATAACGAGGAAATAAGTACTCCTAAGATATAAGGTGACAACATTCAAAGAAGAAGGGTTTAAACAATGTATAAAAATCAAATCAAAAATAATAACCATGAAATTTTCTACAAAGTGTACTGTAGAAGTCTTGGTGGGTTTATGGTGTCGGTGGTTAATTAACGAAGTAGTACTTGGCTAAAAATGTGCACAACTTCTCTTATATGAAATATCTGCATTTATTACTAATAAAATTAACAAACCTGTTGTTGTCCTGTGCCAAACTAGTGGTCAAATATGTCATTTGTGAATAAAAAAACTTGGACTAAAGTTTTATTGATATTATATTTGCAAGGTCTGTGGACTAATATAAAAGTGAAAACTAATCTACGAATTTAAGTGAATGAGAACAAATTATTTGTGATATCCCTAGTCTCAAATTGTAATCATGCAGACATAATTTGGGTCCTGCATAACATTATTAAATGATTTTAACTTATGGGAGAAAGCTTTGGACAACTGACGTCAGATACATAAATGTGCCTTGCTATCACTGCTTCTACATGAAACCATGCCTACAAATATTATGGAGTATTATTGTGTTATTAAACTTGATTATTTTAATCTTACAAAATGTCATTTAATTTATAATTTTATACATTCACTTCGTTGTAGTAATCTTATAAAACTCTGTGATTCGTTTATTTTTTATTTTTTTTACTAGATATTTTTCTTTATTTACATTTCAAATGTTATTCTCTTTCCTGGTTAACTTTCTGAAATCCCTCCTATCCTGCCCAGCCTCCCCCCTGCTCACCAACTTACCCACTCCTTCCTCCTGGCCCTAGCATTCTTCTCTACTGGGGCGCAGAACCTTCACAGGTCCAAGGGCCTCTCCTCTCATTGATGACTGACTAGGTCATCCTCTGCTACATATGCAGCTAGAGCCATGAGTCTTACCATGTGTTTTCTTTAGTTGGTGGTTTAGTCCCAGGGAACTATGGGGGTACTGGTTAGTTCATATTGTTGTTTCTTCTATGGAGCTGCAAACCCCTTCAGCCCCTTGGGTACTTTCTCTAGCTCCTTCATTAGGGATCCTGTGCTCTGTCCAATGGATGGCTGTGAGCATCCATTTCTGTATTTGTCAAGAACTGGCAAAGCTTCTCAGGAGACAGTTATATCAGGTTCCTGTTAGCAAGTTCTTGTTGGCATCCACAATAGTGTCTAGGTTTGTTGGTTGTATTTGGGATGGATCCCCAGGTGGGAAACTCTGTGATTCTTATTTTCTTTTCTGTCATCCTTAAATGATTATAGAAAATAACTCACATTTCAATTTATCAATATTAAACATTGTTTTTTTTCATTCTGGAAACTGGAACTCTCTATATAGTCTAGACTGTCTTGAACTTTGAATACTCTACTTCAGTCTGCTTGATTTGAGGATTTTGCTTGTATACTACCATATATGACACTCACTTTAAATATTAAAAGCTTATGTTTTGTATTGTTCTACAGGTACAGGAAAGGTGTTGCCTTCTATGTAAAATGTCTGAGTCTTATAAATCAGGACAAAATAAAAACATAACATGAATCCTTTGTGTGCATGTGTGGGTTATATTTGTGTTTTATGTGTGTGTTTGTGTATGTGTGTGTTTATTTACAACCAGAGTAATTGCTTTCAGATCATTGAGTATATTTTCTTCTTTTCTCAGTGACAATCACATAGGAAAAGAAAGTAGCAGGTATGTTGTTCCAACATCTGTAGAAAGCATTTGAAATCTCAAATTGATATTAGAGATGGGGTTTTGGCTCAGTTGCTAAAGTATGTTTTGTACCTACACAAAGGATTGGATTCAGAACTCTTGAAAATAAAAAGCAAGGATGAATACTGCTGTGACTCAGTCAATGTGAAGTCAGCTATAAGAAAATCTCTGGAGTTTGCTGGCAAGCCAGTCTATTCAGTCTGTGGATTTCAGGCTCAGTGAAAAACAGACCTGGTCACAAAAAGTATGGAGACTGATAAGGGAATATAATATGAATCATTGGCAGTCCCATGAACACAGAATGTATCTCTTACCTGCAATTATAAACAACCATACAGCTATACATGCATACACTCTATATAGACAGACACATAAAAACACAATTTATATTCATGTCTTATAATGTGCTTTACTGAGCAGAGGATGGCTTGATCTGACATTATTGGGAGGGAAAGCTTGATTCCCCAGGGTAGGGGGTGCTAAAGAGTTGAGGTGGGAGTGGGTGAGTGTGTTGAGGAACATCCTCATAGATGCAAAAGGGAGGAGGAGAGGGGGATGGAATGAGTGGCTTGTGGAGGGATAACTGGGAAGGGGGATATTATTTGAAATGTAAACAAATAAAATAATTAATAAAAAACAAACCTAAAGTCACAAAAAGGGACAAATGTCTAAGGAAAAAAATCAATTGAAAATGAACAATTTTATTGAATTTTCTATTTGGTATGAAAATGATATAATTAAATAGTGTTTGCATCAAGGGTCTAATTTTCTGTTTTATACTAGGAAAATATTTCACATTTCAGAAGAAATATGTTGAATCCATTTTGAGCAATTATGTTAAATATGTAACCATTCAAGAGAGAATTTCAGTTCTCATAATCAGGAATAAATCATAGCAAAATTATTCTTCTGATTTTATGTAGTCGTGATATATGTGTGTTTAGTTTTCCCTATATACTTGTAAGTATAAATGAGTAACAGTATTATGTGGTATGTATACTTATGTCTAATACTACAAAAAGTAAGAGTGTAAATTAGTGTCATCCAGTTGTAGGTTTTCTGGTGAATCTGGAGAGAGGAAATTTTATTTTTATGACATGTTCTGAGTGTTCAGACATTCTTTACCCTATTAACAAGTTATTTCCCCCATTTTATATCCTATAACATGGAATGAAAGCATGTTATTCACATATTTCCAGAATGCTATTTTTATTTTATGTTTCATTCGCATTCTGTATTTAATTAAAATCAATGTCTTTTAGTGTGTCACACTGCAACTAACACACTGAGTCCTCAGTATTATGGTTCATGCACAAATATCTACTACCAAAACTCTGTTCCAAGATAATGCTATACTGTTCAGTGCATCCCCTTATCTCCAGCTTCTATTTTTATTATTAACCATATTATAAAGTAAGGACAAATATTGCATATGCACAAGGTCTCGGCATCATGATATCTCTTCTCATTGATGAGAGATGAAGACTATGTATTTTTACAGTTCAATTCATCTGAACAGAAAAATATTGGAGTGAGGAAGGAGTATATATACATCAGATGATTACAAATTGATATAAATTTCTTCAAAAAATGAAGTTCAGAACAAGCACATACATAGCCTAAGATGACTAAAATGTGAATAATCAGTAATGGGAAGAAACAATAGAAATCAGCTCACTGTGACTTTAAAAATATTGAAGAGGTCTGAAGAATCCAAATAATCTCCATGGGGATTAGGTCATGGTGACTCTGAGTCAGTGTGAGCTGCAGTTCTCAAAACATCATTGCTGTTATAAATAGAATATATCTTGCTAGAGAAATATGCCTGGTACAAGGCTAAAGAAATCAAGCCCTGTACAAGGTAGAGCAAAGAACTCTAGGGCAAATGCACAGAAGAGACTGAGTTCTAAAACTATCTCTGGAATTACATTCTGTTTAGCATAGAAATCCTTAGAATGTTTCTGTTTTAAAGACTTGATCTTATGATATTGAGAGCAAATATAAGTGGAAATTGGGTCATTCTGTTTGAATTGATAGTATAGGTACATGTTTAGACAGGTATTATTTAATGATTATGGCAGCTTCAGGCATTGTAAAAGGCATAATCCTCTGAACATCGAACATTTCAGCTTAAACATTACATTGAAATTTGCTCAAATCTTTGAGATAGGCAATATTATAATATCCTTAGTGATCAACATAAGGTCCAGTTAGTACTTTCTGAAATTTAAAAGCATTTTACCTATTTCCTACTCACTTGTAATATGTGATACAAACTAAATGGAATTATAGAAAGGTGCTCTTGATAATCAACCTAAGATACCTAGATTTTTCTAGTCTATAATAATTTTATAGTATAGTTTATGTTTTATGATTAGGACCAGGGAACATGTTTTTTTTTGTTTTTTTTTTTTTGTTTTTTTTTGTTTGTTTGTTTGTTTTTTGTTTTTTAACTTTCCTACTAGAAGAATATCTTGAATAGTGGAACTCACTCTGTCCTAATTCAACTAAACACACACACACACACACACACACACACACACACAAGTGTGTGTGTTTCAGAGAAAAGGGTATGACATTGTAAATGGAAAAGCATGTGCTTTATTTGAAAATTATTCACATTGCTATTGAAGAGAGGAGGGATAATCAGAGGAGTATTAGAGACTTTCAATGCAGGCAATTTCTTTTATGATATATAATATAATGACAACAACATGATATATTATGCATGAAGAAAAATATGTAGGGCTAAAAATATGTAACCAGTGAAATCAATTGTAAACTATGGATGTTTTTCTTGAAAGCTTAACATATGCCACATTGATTTATACAAATATTATACAAACAGACACTTCTCTTACCCTCTCGACTATGTATCCTTGATTTATGAAAGACGATTAGTATTTTAGTTTTATTCAAATGGATCTTTTACTACTATGAATAGTTCCTATACTTTCATAAGTTCGGAAAGATGACCTTGTTCCAATGGACAAGACATCATATATACTTGTCGTGTTCGAACTTCAGAAAGGATTTACATTTATAGAAAACTACTTTACACATATCTTGTGAGAATGGAGTATTTTCAAATTTCTGCAAAATTCCTTCTTTAAGAAATATAACAATACATAACTCAGTGTATGACCTTACAGAAAGAAACTTCGCTTAGTCTATGTAAATGTGCTCTTTCTCGAATATCTTCAAGCAAAAGTAATAAAAGAGCTTACCTTGCAAATTGATTTTTGCATTTTGAATAAATACATTCAGGATATTAACATGAGAGAGAGAGAGAGAGAGAGAGAGAGAGAACAAAGCACAAGACAAACAAAAACAACCAAACTAACAACAAAACACCTATCTAGTAGATAGGAAATAAAGATCTGTATATTAGATAACAGGGTTGGCATTCAAAGGCTGTAACAAAGTTAAAAGAGTGTGAAATAGCTATTTTGATACAGGAATGCAGGAAGTGAATATTCCATATTAACCCTGCATTCATTATTCTTCTTGATATTTAATCTTGATTGGAACGAGTACTCAGGAATAGAGACTCATTGTGAACAACTCATGTTCAAGTGCAACATATCTCCAGAGCTTTCTCGGCTCACGCACACTTTGTTATTACTATTTTTAATGTTAGTTCTATTTCAGTTCTACTGTAACATTCAGCATTAATTTAGACACTTAGAGAAGAACATTTGTTCTTGAACATCCAAGGAGCAATTAATTTTCTTTTTAAAATCAAGTGGTGATACTCTTATTGTTTTACTAAGTTCATCGCATTCCAAGATTATATATATATATATATATATATATATATATATATATATATATATATATATATATATATATATATATATATATCTCACATTTCTGGTATTATTTTAAAATTAAGTTTAATTTTTCAGTTTATACTTAAAGTCAAACTATGGATTTACTGATATACTTTAATAAATACCAAGAAAAGGACTGTATTTGTAAGCTCAGAAAAGAAAATATTGATATAATCTTTCTCAGGTAAAACTCTGGAAGTTCATAAAACATACATTTTGCTTTTCTTTGTTTTATTTGTGAAAAGTAAAAATTAATCCTTATAAATAAATTTGTTGATGTGTTTGTATATCTAAATACCTGGTGATCCATTACTCACTTCCTTCAGTCCCAGGGACTACTGTCTTTTCATTTTGCCATGTACTTACACTGGTCTGTCTGGAGCCTAAACTGAATGTTATGAATGATTTACAAAATACTTAAGTAGTTATCACCCAGGATTTTGTTGTTCCAGTGACATACTAGTTCACTTGTGTGACTAGTGATTTGATTTATATTCTCTAAAGAACAAGTTAGCTCAAATTCAAGGATCTGAGAGTAGTCTTCCAAGGCTTAATTCCTAGGAAAGAAATATTCACCGTGAATAACTGTGATGTTTTGAACAACAATGATCCCCTAGTTGTTATTTTTAAATTTTTGGTCATTAGGCAGTGGCCCTACTTGATAGGAATTAGTACATGTGGACTTGTTAGGGTGTGTGTAGAATTTTTTGGAGGAAATGTCACTTAGAATGGGGCGGGGCACACTTTAGGGTTTCAAAGGCTCAAGCCACACACAATGTCTTCTCGCTGCCTGCTGATCCAGATGTAAATGTCTCCAGCACCATGTTTGCCTGCATGCTACCATGTTTCTAGCCATGTGGATAATGGACTAAAACTTTTAAACTGTAAGAAAGCCGCAATGAGATGCTTTGTTTATAAGTGTTGCCATGGTCATAGTGTCTTGTCACATCAATAGAACACTGACCAAGACAATTACTTACAAAGAAACTTTGTAGAAGAATTTTAGTTCAGGAACAGGCAAGGGATCACCCTCTGAAAGGCAAAACAAGAAACAGGGAGCTGGGCTGAAAAAATTCTTGAAGAGAGGACCAGGAAGGGGCATAACATTTGGAATGTAAATAAATAAAACAATTTTAAAGAGAAATATGATTTTTCTATAATAAAATCTAGAAATTATCAATACTACTACTACTACTACTACTACTACTACTACTAATAATAATAATAATAATTATTATTATTATTATTATTATTATTATTATTATTATTATTATTATTATAAAGAGAGTTGTGCAGAATGAGTGAGGGGAGGGCAGTTCAGTGAGTGCAGTTCAGTTGGTAACTGTAATGCCGGGAGTATAGTTGTGAGTCAGTGCAGCAAACACAGTACAGTGGAGTAATGTTCATTCGTGAGTTCATGGAATTTATTGCAGACCAGCAGAGGCACCTGAAACCAGAGAATAAAAAAGGAGCAAGAAGGTTGGAAAATAATGCCAGAGTTAGTTTGAGGCCAAGCAGATCAATTCAGTAAGAAGCTGAGAGAAGCCAGATTGAATAACTCAGTTTACAGATGAATTTGAGTTAGAACCAGGCATCCAGACTTCAGAAAGACTAGAGTGAACTTATTCCGCAATAAGTTTCTGAGACAACTACATAACATAAATAAATGTTCCTTTTTAATATTGGTCCCATTGACTGAACTCAGTTCTTCATGCAAACCTGGCTGCAAGCACCTTATCTGATGACCCATCTACTTGGGAAAAAAATAACTTCTTTTATTCATTCAGTAATCATTGCTTTGTTCATTTATATTTTTACAGTATTGAAATTCTCTTTTTTCACTGGTTACTTGCTTCTCACCATTGAGCATGATTTTTATTGTATTTCATGCTTTCTTTTCTACAGGTATGTGTGTGTGTGTGTGTGTGTGTGTGTGTGTGTGTGTGTGCGTGTGTGTGTGTGTGTGTTGTTATTGTTGTTGTTGTGTGGAGGACAAAAATCCACTTCAGTTTTTTTGGTTATTATTTTCCTCCGTGGTTCTACATTTCTTTCCTTTCCCCTAGGGAAACACTGATTTGGCTACATGAAACCACAATGATTTGGTCTCCAACACTCCAGCACAGCTATTGCAAACACATTGTATCTCATTGTTTTTATGTGGACATTACAGATAACACTTGAGTTCCAAAGGTTGTATAGTATGAACTTTACCCCCTGAGAAATCTACCCAAATAAACTTTGAAATTTATTTTAATACACACTTGGTTAAGAGTCATGAATAGCTTGCTTTGTTGTTAGATGCATTTGATTTATTAAATGTTAAAATCCAACCTGAAAGAACATGAAGAACACATCACAGAAGCAATCCACATTGTATAAATTCACATTCCATTTAGAAGAAGGCTTCTACCCACCATTTTGTGTTTGGTGTGTTATTTCACTTAGCAGATAAATTAACTTGATTGACTAAGTTTTGACTAAGTATTTATTACAAAATAATAAAAAACAGCATTTCACAAACAACAGGTTTTACAGGTCTCTGGGAGTTATAACTAAGAAATGTATTTTCTCAAACCTTGGTATCTATGACTCTCTGATGGAGGTTGAAAAGTTGTTCTCCTTCCCTCTTTTTTTTTTTTTTTTTCTGAGGATTGTCATTTCTGGGTGTGGTTGTGGCTGTTCTAGCCTCCTTGACTTACAAATATATCAGAAGGATTGGATTACAGAACATCTTAATGGATCCAGTTAACATTTTTTAAGTGGGGATATTCTATTTTTATATGCAGTCTCTTAATAAGATGTAATTATTAGGACTTTATATAATAACTTGAGGGACAGAGTTCATTTATAGATACAGATAAATATATTTCCCTCCGAAGTGTAAGGAAGACCAGGAGACCCAAATAACACTATAGAAATATTTCAAACTCTCTTGAAATTTTATTCTACACTTCTTATAATAGATAATTCTAGCAGAAAATTATATATGTAACTGAGCAATGGTGAATACATAATGTATAATAATGTGCCAGGAGTTCTTCATATGATTTGGACTCTGAATAATTAGGTAGAAAATGATATGCATAGTCTTCAAAATGTTTCCACACTAATTATATAAAATTTAGCAATCATTGTATATCTTAAAATGAATTATTAAATATTTAACTACACCCATTTTATTGTGTGCCAATAAATCTTCAGTAAATTTTTTCTCATATAAAAATCAGATGGGAACAGGGACATCAAAAGACTAATCTAGAAAAATTTGATAACTGGAGAGAAACTTTTAAATGCAGTGTTTCCCAATAGTCTACCATACACAGAAGTAATTGAAATAAGTATAATTCACTTCATTATTAGGTAGAAAATATTTCCTATTCCTGAAATAAAATGCTTGAGACTATTTTTTACAATCATAAGAAATAAATTAACTCTTGATATGATTTAGCAATGTGTATTTGTCATAAAGATACATTCCCATTTTAGGTTGAAAAGAAAATGTACAAGGCTCATATTTAACTTGAGATGTGGTTGAAAATTAGATGTGGGATAAACCTAAGAGATTAGACATTATACCTTAAAAAGACTTTGTGGCAATGTTCTGACCTTGTGATTTTCTGGTGGACAGGGCAAATATATTTACTACTTGATTTCTTAAACTAAAAGTATATCCTTAACAGAATAGCACATTATATCAAGCATCTGATAAGCCATAGTCTATTAGTTTACTGAAAAGTTGATCCATCTATCTTTTGTAGTTATTTTTCACCCCACAAATCTAAGTAGAAGAGTTTATTGTACAGCAAATTTTAAAGGATTTACTTTTTAAAAAAAATCCTTCAAAGATTTAGAGCATGTCAAGTATGCCTCTCCACAGTTTCCTGGTCACAAGTCACTTTTAAAGCAACAGAACCCATTGAAAACCAATATGATAGGAATGCCATGTTGGTAAAATCCTCAGGGAAAGTTATTCACATAGCACAGTCAAAGAACTTTCTGCCAGAGAGGTGTCATAGATAAAGAATCCCCCGAGTACATTGAGAAGAAGGAAAGTCACTATACATCACTAGCAGACAATCTCATTTTGCCTGACCACTTAAAATATTTAACGATTGTCTGTGATTTTATAATAAAATATATGACTTCAGGACTAAATGTTTGTGTATGTGCTGTCAGAATACATTTTTATGTCCTGAATTTCCCCATAATCAGGTTTAAAGTTTGCTCCTCATTCCAGAAATCACCTTTTCTTGTGAAATCAATTTCATCAGAAGTCAAGGAAAGAAAAATATCAGTAAAGAAGGAATCAGTGCTGGCAAAGAACAAGCAGAAAACGTAATTCTGTAAGTAAGTTGTGACACACTGGGCTATCAGGTGTTCAGTGGGATGGTATTTCATATGCAAAGCATGAAAATATGAGTTTAATTAGAAGTGTCAAAATCCAAAACACTGCTCAAAACATGAAACGAAAATTTAGTTGTAGCATTACCTTCTTTTGCCTTCTCAGTTAGAACCATTGGCATTGACAATCAAAACGATCACATTTTCCTATAATTATTATTTTTTTTCTGGCAGGATGCCCATCAAATTAACTTTTCATGATTAAGTATGGAATGGACAATATAAGCCTGAAAAAAAGTCATGTCTACTAATGAACCTCCCCCACACAAGGTACTTTTATAGAGAGGTATTATATAAAAAACCATCATTTCTCTAACAAGTACATAAGGTGATTAAATACACACTATAAAACCATTTTTTCATTTTACCTCTATGATTATTTAACTTTGGGGGAAATATGATTTTTTTTCACATTTCTCTACAATATCTTTGGCTATCCATTACAATTGGAGTATGAAGAACATAATTGAATATTTCTTTTCTAAATCAAGGCTTCCTATGACCATCAATTAGCATACGGTGGGAAGACAGGCATGCTTTAAAGGATTATTAAGGGGTGAGTCCTTCTTGTTTGGTACTGAATGGTGCCAGATGGCTTTCTAATTACTTACACTGCTGCATCTGGACTCTGCTTCCTCCTCCCTATCTTCTTTCCAGAATTGCTGTTAATAGTCTATACTCATTAATTTTCACATTTATCTTACCTACTGTCTTTTAGCCTGTGAAAATATAATGTTAATAGAGACTGCATTTTTTAAATTTAATTATTCCAATGAATACAGATGTTTTCCTTTTCTTTCACATAAGGACTAAATTGTTATTTAAATATATAGACAGATATGTGTTTGCTTCGCAAATGTATTGTAAACTACCAAATTCTATGTTGATGTTACTGAAGTTTAATTTTGATATCTCAGACATCATTGCATTCTTTGCATATATTCACACATCCTAACTCAAGTTAGTAGTCAGTATAAAAAAATACTATAGGGAAGATGTTCCATGTATAGATGTGTGTATATATATATCTATGGATATAATATTAATAGATATAATAGATATTATGAGCTATTGCTGTGCCCACTTCATGAACCCCAAAATACTTCCAAAGAGCCAGTTCTGATGCAATTGCACTAGTGTTTTTATTCAAGCTTGAGCCACAACACCATCTCTGATGTAAGAGGATGGGAAGGTAAAGACCTGATCTTAGTTTCAAGCAAGCATTTTATAGAGGTAAGCAAATATGCAAGGGGGTTTTAGACTGGCACACACCTAATTGGAGAACTATTATGAAATTTTGTTGCCCTTTAGAATAACTGGCTGTTACTTGGAGCCAAATCATAAACTTAACTTTTGCTTTTCTTCTGATTGATGATTGTTAGGAAGTGTAGTGCCAAGGGCAGGCTTATTACCTGGAAACTAGTGCTAGGTATCAAAAATATGCTAACTATACAAAATGCAATCAAATATAGTCACAAACTATAATAACTGTTCAAGAATTATTTATGCCTCATAAAACTGAGTTTATAAAATGTCAGATGATTAATTACTAACAGTATAAGATATAATAGTTTTTATACATTCCCAAAATTACTTTATACTAAAAAAGCAAAGATATTCACAAAAATCCTTACTACTACCCAGTCAATGATAGGTGAGTTTAAGCAATAGTTCAACAAATGAAATATAATTGCTGACAGAGAAACTAAAGCAAAATAAACATTCATTATGACAAAAAATTTAAAGACCCATTGTTAGACTTGCTCTTTGGTAGTATATGTTTGAATCAGTAGCATAAACAATTATATTTTTCCTCATGAAAATGAAAAAATTATATATAATTATGTTTATTATTTATGTGTATATACATATAAATATATGTATATATCTATAACTATTTAATTTTTAACTTTTCTATAATTTGGTCTGAAAGATAATCTAATCTTTGGAAAATTTTTACCAATTGGTTTCTATTATCTAATTTGTAAGCTAGATAATTTACCTACCCTGAAATAAACCAAGCAATGCCACTTCGAAATTACAGTTTGTAATAAAATCATATTTCTCAATTAATTATACTCATGTGTAATCAAAGAATATCATTTGTTCATATTTGTACAGTGTCAAAATTAGTTATTTCTAGTATTTGCACCTTCTTAGTATCAAAATGCAACCTCGTTATGACATATTTATATGCTTTTTAAGTGCATTTTGTCATATTTTGCATAGGTTGCAATAGTCAATTTGACATGTTTATTCAGCTAAACAATAGTCACTAGTTAGCTAATTAAACATTAATCTAGGTGATACTATGGAAGAGTATTTAGATGACACCAAATATATGATCTGTTGACTTCATATGCTTGAAGAATTAATTGCTTCTAAATCAAGAAACTAAAAAGTCCATAAATCACTGAGGATTTCCTCATTTTGAAGAAATTCTGCCTATAGATTTAATCAACACAATTGTAAGAGAACATTTGGGGACCATAAAGAAGAGAATTCAAATCTGGACTTGTTCTCATTTAACTATTACTAGGGAAAATACTTTAATATCTTTCCTTAAAGTGACACAAGAATTCTGAATGACTCAGAGATAAACACTAACATGCAATAATTCAAGCAGCCTGATATTTGTAAGAATTAACCAATGAAGCTCTATAAATTTAAAATGCAGCATATTTGAGACACTTTGTAGATATTAAAGTATATTTACCAATTATCCAATAAACATAGTAATAATTTCTAAAGCATATAAATAAAAAATGAAAGGCCCAAATTCAAAATTATCAAATCACATTGCACATAGGTTGCAATAGTCAATTTTACATGTCAATTCAGCAATAGTCACTAGTTAGATAATTGAACACTAGTCTAGGTGGTGTTGCAAGTACATTTTCACTATACCTCCTAAGCTTGAGGAATTGGCCTCATTACCAGCCCCCACCCGGGCTCCCTTAAATCCATGGATAAAAGACACAAGCACAGTTGTTGCTTTTAAACTTGCCTTTGTACACAATTTCTGGGCAATATAATCTCCCATATGGAAAAGCATCCCTTGGCTCAATACTCCCACCTGTCCTAATCTTAGCTGGTTAGTTGAATCTAGTTCCTGTTAAACATATCTGACCACCAATATAGGTACAGCCACAGTCCACCACTCTTCATGAGATCTCACATGGCTACCTAGTTGTTCTTTCTCCAAAGCATGGCAAACTACCTTCTTCTCCCTTGTATCTTCCTTTTTTAATCCCTGGACCCAGAAATCCCACCTGAACCTTCCACCCAGGAATTTGCCCATGCCCTTCTTTACTAATAAAGAACCAATTTAGAAACATGACCTTAGTTTCCAAACTGCCCCTACAAGGTGGTCCTGTGAATGAATATTCAGACCATACCAAATATATGATCTCTTGATTTCATATCATTGAAAAACTGGCTGGGTCTAATCCAACAGGTTGCAGAGAGAACATCCTAAACACAGTTGACGACTGTTCAAGATCTCACTTGACTGGTCATATTTTCTCCATCGGAAGCATGCCGAACTCTGCCTCTCTGCTCCTTGTGTCTGGTCTGTCTGCTTGCCTCCAGGAAATTGGAAGACTTGCCTATTCCATCAGCCCAGCAATCAGCCCATGGCTTCTTTACAAACAAAGAATTAATTGGTGAAAAGGACGTTAATAACTGAAGCACCACTAAAATAACCATAATTCAAAAATAATATGGTCAGACAAAAATGTGGTTGCACATAAGAAAAATTTCATCTAAAGTATATTTGACATGATTCCCATTTCCAGTTTTTTCTTCATTACAGTCTCATGAGCATGAATAGTTTTTAAGTTGAATCTGTGCTGACCAAGCAAAGTTAGCATTATTTACTTTTTATATTCAGCTTGTGA
This sequence comes from Mus minutoides, assembly GCA_902729485.2. Classification (NCBI taxonomy): domain Eukaryota; kingdom Metazoa; phylum Chordata; class Mammalia; order Rodentia; family Muridae; genus Mus; species Mus minutoides. Next base: position 17,192 of record LR749941.1, on the reverse strand, counting down.
GATGGAGTGTATGGCTGATTTTGCAGTTTTAATAGTGTAGTACCTGTGAGCCTTATATGTCCCATTGTGAATTAATATATTGGCACCAGGCTTATAGGCCTATTTAATGTAAATCCACACTAGTGGAATGAATTTGCTTTCCTGTGCTAACAAAATTAGTTTTTTAAGCCAGAGGGCAAGATTCTGAAGTTTGGCAAATGTATTGAAGTGATGAATGTTATCATGTGAAACTTTTGTGAGACAACATGAAGGTCTTTGCCTTTCAGGCACACAAAATATTGACCTTGGGGGAATATGTCAGAAAGGGCCTTTGGATTTGCATCTAGGTTTTATCACGTTGAAAATAGAAGTTGAGACTACTTTTCATTGCAGCATATAGATTGCCTTTTTTAATATATAATTTTCTGTATTTTAATATGTTCTGTTATTTTTTTTTGTTTTTACAATTTTGTTTTTGACAATCCACATATGTTTATAGTAATTTATGATTCCATGTGCTTCCTCTAATATGTGTAATCCGTAAGTATAATGTTTTCCTAAATTTTTTTTCTATATTTGTATCATTCTGATTTTTGGTTTTGTATATATGTTTGTTCACTTGTTTTGTTGTTTAACCATGGCCATCCTTTTTTTTTTTTCTTTCTTTATTATTATTTTTTATTATTAGATATTTTCTTTATTTACATTTCAAATGCTATCCTGAAAGTTCCCTAAACCCTCCCCCATCCTGCTACCCCACCCACTCACTCCCACTTTTGGCCCTGGAATTCCCCTGTACTGAGGCATATAAAGTTCGTAAGACCAAGGGGCCTCTCTTCCCATTCATGGCCAACTAGGCCATCTTTTGCTACATAAGCATCTAGAGACACGAGCTGCTAAATATGAAACTAGAGACAGGAGCTCTGGGGGTTCTGGTTAGTTCATAATGCAGTTCCACATAAAGAATTGTAGACTCCTTCAGCTCCTTGGGTAATTTCTCTATATCCTCCATTGGGGGTCCTGTGTTCCATGCTATAGATGACTATGAGCATCCCCTTCTGTATTTACCAGGCACTGGCATGGCGTCACTAGAGATAGTTATATCAGGGTCCTTTCAGCAAAATTGTGCTGGCATATGCATTAGTGTCTGGATTTGGTGGCTGATTATGGGATGGATCCCTGGGTGGGGTAGTCTCTGGATGGTCCATCCTTTCGTCTTAGCGCCAATCTTTGTAACTCCTTTCATGGGTGTTTTGTTCTCTATTCTAAGAAGGAATGAAGTATCCATACTTTGGTCTTCATTTTTCTTGATTTTCTTATGTTTTGTAAATTGTATCTTAAGTATTCTAAGTTTCGGGACTAATATCCATTTATCGGTGAGTGCATATGAAGTGACTTCTTTTGTGATTGGGTTACCTCACTAAGGATGATATCCTCCAGATACATCCATGTGCTCAAGAAATTCATAAATTCATTGTTTTTAATAGATGAGTAGTACTCCATTGTGTAAATGTACCACAATTTCTGTATCCATTCCTTTGGTGAGGGACATCTGGGTTCTTTCCAGCTTCTGGCTATTCTAAATAAGGTTGCTATAAACATAGTGGAACATGTGTTCTTATTACCATTTGGAACATCTTCTGATATATGCCCAGTAGAGATATTGCTGGATCTACCAATAGTACTATGTACAATTTTCTGAGGAACTGCCAGACTGCTTTCCAGAGTGGTTGTACCAGCTTGCAATCCCACCAGCAATGGAGTGGTGTTCCTCTTTCTCCACATCCTCACCAGCATCTGCTGTCACCTGAACTTTTGATCTTAGCAATTCTGACTGGTGTGAAGTGGAATCTCAAGTTTGTTTTGATTGGCATTTCCCTGATGATTAAGGATGTTTAATGTTTTTTCATGTGCTTTTCTGCCATTCGGTATTCCTCACTTAAGAATTCTTTGTTTAGCTCTGTACCCCATTTCTTTTTAGTGATATTATTTGAGTTTCTGGAGTCCAGCTTCTTGAGCTCTTTGTATATATTGGATATTAGTTGCCTATCAGATTTAGCATTGGTAAAAATCCTTTCCAAATCTGTTGGTGGACTTTTTGTCTTATTGACAGTATCTTTTGCCTTACAGAAGCTTTGTAATTTTTTTGTTTGTTTTGTTTTGTTTTTGTTTTTCGAGACAGGGTTTCTCTGTATAGCCCTGGCTGACCTGGAACTCACTCTGTAGACCAGGCTGGCCTCAAACTCAGAAATCCTCCTGCCTCTGCCTCCTGAGTGCTGGGATTAAAGGCGTGCGCCACCATACCCGACAAGCTTAGCAATTTTATGAGGTCAATTCTAGATCTTACAGCAAAATCCATTGCTGTTCTATTCAGAAATTTTTGCCCAGTGCCCATATCTTCAAGACCTTTCCCCGCTTTCTTCTCTATGATTTTCAGTGTCTCTGGTTTTATGTGGAGTTCCTTGAACCACTTAGAATTGACATTAGTACAAGGAGATAAAAATGGATCAACTCACATTCTTCTACATGATAACTGCCAGTTGTGCCAGCACCATTTGTTGAAAATGCTGTCTTTTTCCCACTGCAGGGTTTTAGCTCCTTTGTCAAAGATCAAATGACCATAGGTGTGTGGGTTCATTTCTGGGTCTTCAATTCTATTCTAACTGTTGCTGTACCAGTACCATGCAGTTTTTTTATTTTTTTTTATTTTTTTTTTATTTTTTATCACAATTGCTCTGTAGTACAGCTTGAGGTCAGGCATGGTGATTCCAACAGAGGTTCTTTTATTGCTGAGAATAGTTCTTGCTATCCTAGGTTTTTATTGTTCCAGATGAATTTGCAAATTGCGCTTTCCAACTCAGTGAAGAATTGAGTTGGAAATTTGATGGGGATTGTATTGAATCTGTAGATTGCTTTTGGCAGGATAGCCATTTTGATTATATTAAGCCTGCCAAACCATGAGCATGGGAGATCTTTCCATTTCTGAGATCTTCTTCAATTTCTTTCTTCAGAGACTTGAAGAAAGATCTGTTCTTATCATACAGATCTTTCACTTCCTTATTTAGAGTCACACCAAGGTAGTTTATATTGTTTGTGACTATTGTGAAGGGTGTTGTTTCTCTAATTTCTTTCTCAGCCCGTTTATCCTTTGTGTAGAGAAAGGCCATGGATTTGCTTGAGTTAATTTTATATCCAGCTACTGCACTGAAGCTGTTTATTAGGTTTAGGAGTTCTCTGGTGAAATTTTTATGGTCTCTTATATATACTATCATATCATCTGCAAATAGTGATATTTTGACTTCTTCCTTTCCAATTTGAATCCTGTGATCTTCTTTTGTTGTCGAATTGCTCTGGCTAGTACTTCAAGTACTATATTAAATAGGTAGGGAGAAAGTGGGCAGCCTTGTCTAGTCCTTGATTTTAGTGGGATTGCTTCAAATTTTTCTCCATTTAGTTTAATGTTGGCTACTGGTTTGCTGTAGATTGTTTTTATTATGTTTAGGTTTGGGCCTTGAATTCCTGATCTTTCCAAGGCTTATCGTGAATGGGTGTTGGATTTTTTCAAATGCTTTCTCATCATCAAAGGAGATGGTCATGTGGTTTTTGTCTTTGAGTTTGTTTATATAGTGAATTACGTTGATGGATTTCCGTATATTAAACCATCCCTGCATCCCTCGGATGAAGCCTACGTGGTGGTCATGATGGATGAACATGTTGATGTGTTCTTGTATTCAGTTTGAGAGGATTTAATTGAGTATTTTTGCATAGATATTCATGAGAGAAATTGGTCTGAAATTCTCTTTCTTTGTTGGATCTTTGCATGGTTTAGGTATCAGAGTAACTGTGGCTTTATGGAATGAATTGGGTAGAGTACCTTCTGTTTCTCTTTTGTGGAACAGTTTGAGAAGAGTTGGAATTAGGCCTTCTTTGAAGGTCTGATAGAACTCTGCACTAAGCCCTGATATGATCCTGGGCTATTTTTGGTTGGGAGACTATTGATGAGTGCTTCTATTTCTTTAAAGGAAATGGGACTTTTTAGATCATTAATCTGATCCTGATTTAACTTTGGTATCTGGTATCTGTCTAAGAAGTTGTCTATTTCATGCAGGTTTTCCATTTTTGTTGATTAAAGCCTTTTGTAGTATTATCTGTTGATGTTTTGGGTTTCCTCATGTACTGTTGTTAAGTCTCCTTTTTCATTTCTGATTTTGTTAATTAGAATACTGTCCCTGTGCCCTCTAGTTAGGCTAAGGTTTTATCTATCTTGTTGATTTTGTCAAAGAACCATCTCCTGCTTTGGTTGATTCTTTGAATAGTTCTTTTTGTTTCCACTTGGTTGATTTCAGCCCTGAGTTTATTTTCTGCCATCTACTCCTCTTGGGTGTATTTGCTTCCTTTAGTTCTAGAGCTTCTAGGTGTGCTGTCAGGCTGCTAGTGTATGCTCTCTCTAGTTTCTTTTTGGAGGCACTCAGGGCTATAAGTTTTCCTCTTAGGAATGCCTTCATTGTGCTCCATAAGCTTGTGTATGTTGTGGTTTCATTTTCATTAAACTCCAAAACGTCTTTAGTTTCTTTCTTTATTTCTTCTTTGATCAAGGTATCATTGAGTAGAGTGTTGTTCAGTTTCCACATGAATGCTGGCTTTCTATTATTAATGCTGTTATTGAGTATCAGCCTTAGTCTGTGGTAATTTGATAAGATGCATGGGATAATTTTAATATTTTTGTAACTGTTGAGGCCTATTTTGTGATGGATTATATGGTCAATTTTGGAGGAGGTACCATGTGGTGCTGAGAAGAAGGCTTATCCTTTTCTTTTAGGATAAAAATGTTCTGTAGATATCTACTAAATCCATTTGTTTCATAATTTCTGTTAGTGTTCATGTGTCTCTGTTTAGTTTCTGTTTCCAGGATCTATAACCATGGTCATTCTTGCAAGCATGGGGTTGGAACTATACTTGGACCTCTGTCAATTCATAAGATAATTTAGAGGTTAATATAGTGTCTGATTCTTTTCAATTGCAAAGCTTATGGAACAGTGTGAAAAGGGGATTTTAATTATTTCATTATTAATTTACTTAATAAACATTATTTAATCATATATAAGACACATTGCTTCACATATAGATTTTAGGTTTTGGTTATATTGATGTGAACTGAACTAATTACTCAAATGTTTAATGAAAAACTGAAGTGTTATAGAAAATAAGCAGTGGTAGTTTAGGAATATTCTAGACTTTAGATACTAATCTTAAAACTTTTGAGACAGAAGAGAATAACACAGTTGAAATATTAGAAAAAAATGCAAAAAATATTGTGTAGTGGAGCAAAATATCTAAGATTGTGGAAATCAGGGGCAGGGTATTGGAGAAGTGAAGGGAGGTAGCAATTGTAATGTATAAAGGGGAGAAGATTAAACAGAAAAATTAAGCTAAATAAAAGAAGAAATCAATTTTATTTTAAATAATATATATTACTTAATTAAACAAATAATTGAAGATAAAAGAAAAAAGGATTATAAAGTCCTATAATCTAACTGAAATCTCATTTAATATCTGTAGTTGTTTTTTTTATGCAATTTTTTTTCTCTTTATTAGATATTTTCTTCATTTACATTTCTCATAATATCCAGAAATTTTCCCTCACCCTCCCGCATCCCCGCCCTGCTCCCCTACCAACCCCCTCCCACGTAATGGCCCTGGCATTCCCCTGTACTGGGGGATATAGAGTCTGTATGACCAAGGGGCCTCTCCTCCCATTGATGGCCAACTAGGCCATCTTCTTCCATATATGCAGCTAGAGACATGAGCGCAGGGGGAACTAGTTAGTTCATGTTATTCTTCCACCTAGAGGGTTGAAGACCCCTTCAGATCCTTGGGTACTTTCTCTAGCTCCTACCTTGGGAGTCCTGTGTTCCAACTAACAGCTGACTGTGAGCATCCACTTCTGTGTTTACCAGGCCCTGGTATAGCCTCCCACAAGACAGCTATATCAGTTCCCTTTCAGCATTATCTTGCTGGCATATGCTATAGTGTTTATTTTGGTGGCTGATTATGGGAGGGATCCCTGGNTCTGGGCTAGTATCCACATACCAGTGAGTACATGTTATGTGAGTTCTTTTGTGATTGGGTTACCTCACTCAGGATGACACCCTCCAGATCCATCCATTTGCCTAGGAATTTCATATATTCATTGTTTCTAATAGCTGAGTAGTACTCCATTGTGTAAATGTACCAAATTTTTTGTATCCATTCCTCTGTTGAGGGACATAGAAAATTGGACATAGTACTACCGGAAGATCCAGCAATACCTCTACTTGGCATATATCCAGAAGAGTTTCCATCTGGTTATAAGGACACATGTACCACTATGTTCATAGCAGCCTTATTCGTAATAGCCAGAAGCTGGAAAGAACTCATGCAATATTTTAAAAACTAAGAAATTACAGAATTCTGGCAAAGTCTTAAAATAGTAGAAGAATCCTACAGTAATGTAGGGAATGCAATGAAATTACATTGCTCTCCAGTTAGAAAGTAGAACCCACAATAACAGACATCTGAGAATATCCCAGAATGGCTATCAAAGGCCAAAGAAGATGGCCATGATGAGACACAAAAGTAATCCACAGCATTTTTCAGAAACAAAATGACTCAAATATCTTGTTTTTCATATAACTGCAGTTTCCCCATTCCTTGCTAAACTGTCATCTGCCACAGGCAACAGGAATTCTGCTACCCATAAACTGTCCTGATTGCAATGGCCACTGACCACTCCCAAAATTTCTCTTCTCCCCAGGTCATAAAATACATTCAAGAGTCCCTAAGCCTTCAGGGACCCTACTTTCTCTGTCAGTTGGGCTGCTGTTCTCCACACTCATGAGACATTCTGTCAGTTTGTTCTCCAATAAACAGTTTTTTTTTTTTCTAAAAAAAAAAATCAGTTACAGTTGAAACTATAAATAGGTGAATAAGATTTTTTAATTATCCTTTCCTAATATTTGTAACATGGGTAGTTGAGGAATACAAAATTATAATTATCCCTTATATTTATTATAATTATAATATTATTATAATTATCCCAGAGATACCATTCAGTAACCTCTAGAATCTATGAGTATTCTGATATGTTAAAGAGCGTCTCTGAAGGGATTAAACATCTTGAGTGGGTGAAATTATTCTGAATAACTGAGATAATCCAATGTCATCATGAGTCCTTATAAGAAGAAATCCTTATCTTATTTTTTTTATTCATTCTGTCAAAACATTTTCTAATTCATCACTTTATCCATCAATTAGACTTCACTTTCAAACATGGCTGCTTCTTCTACAAATAAACTTTACCTTCATAGATTGGAAATAAATGTGTGTATCAGGGTGTGTAGGTGTATTCCAGCAAGATCACAATGATCTAGGTCTTTTAATGTGATCTTTGGCCAGAGCATCCATGTTGCCGGATTAAGATTCTTCCACAGGAATCGGATATTAACATCACCTGGATTGATATACTATCTGTATTGTTTAAGATGGAATGATGTTAACCAAACAATAGAGATAATGCTAACAAGAACATTCAGGAGTTTCATATATGTATAATTAATTTTCATATGTATATAGTTAACTTTGGTCATTATCTTCTTGCATGCCCTTCATTCATCAGGGAGAACTCTTCTCTTTTCAGCAATATCTTCTACCTCCCTGTCATCTTTCTTCATATGGCCAACACAGTTTAGACTCTTGACTGTGCATGAACAGAAGGCTACTTACCACAGAATAGACAACTAGTCAGTGTTTATGCCATTGAAAAATGGATAGACAATGTCTGGGCCACTGTTATTTGCACATATTTGTTCACGGAACAAAACTACTGAGGAAGTTTCCTGTAAAAATCCAAAATCCAAAACCAAGTTGTATTGCTTAAACTGTTTTTGTGTTTGTTTTGTTTTTAACCTTAATATATTTTATTTAGATTTCAGCTTTTACCTAAGTTTTTCCACATACATTCCTCCTGAGCTATTCTACCCAATCCAGATTGAGACACAGTCAGATATTGATTATCACTCTAGGACATCTTATTGCTCTTACGAAACATGCATGTTGGAAACTATCAGACCAAAGAAACACCATAAAAATATTACAGCTAATAATGTTTCATAATGATCATAAAATAATATACTTTTCTACTAAAAATTAATTGTATAAAATAACTATAACTTATAATAAATACACATTTGGATTTATTTACTTACCACTTAAAATAAGTTAAAATAAAGTTAAAACCTATGAAATGTTTATATATTTCATTTCATTTGAAATTATTTTTAAATGACATTAAAGTCCTTATAAAATGTGTCTAACAGATTTATCTCAGTGCCTTTCATATCCCTGTTTTTAATTAAATGTTTCCAATGGCAGGAACCATTTATCAGGGACTATATGTAGACAGGTTCTCTTAATGCATCAATTGAAGCCATTTTTAAGTACCAAAAAGCAGAGATAAACCTAGAGGTACATATAAATGACTGCCAATATTTCAATATTTAGTCTGCAGAAATAAGAGCCAGGACATTACATTTTGACATATTTCAGTATGTCATAGTGTGAATGGTCTAATAATTCTCCCAGATCCATTAGCATTGTCTTTTCCATTTCCCAGTCAGCACTATAATGGCTCTGCCATGAAAGGGGAGCTTCACATGTCAGCAGCACCTCCTGTTTCTGTGACAAGTGTCTAAAATAAACCAAATTTTAGATTTATCTGAATTCAACCATATTTGTGTGCCTGACATGAAATTGGTACCAAGTAGATATTATATGAATGACAAAAAGAACTCCTGAAGATCTGAGAATGTGCTTCTAGAGCATTCACCATGGTAATTATCACCTCTCTGCCAGCATATGAAGTATAAAAACAGGGTGGTTTGTATTTACATTTTGCTGTCAATGTACATGTAGTGTGTATTTAAATCATGAAATAGAAGTCTAGTTTGCTGGATTACTTTCTGATCACGTTTAGTAAAGATAGAAGAAAAAGTTTTCTCTTTGATGTTTGGAGGGTCCTTGGAACTATACACTGATCGTGCTGGAAATTTCCAAACCCATGGAGAAGTTGAAAGTTGTCCCAAGTGGTTTTGGTATTTTCTCCATGGAGCTTATGGCAGATAAATGCCTCCAAAGCACATACAACTTTATACAGACTCAGATAATGGTTATCCAAACCCTCTCTGGGAGATCTTACTGCTCCTTTAGGCAAGACAACATGCAGTTGGGAATGACTAGAACCATGTCACACTCAGGCAAACGTTACATTTTATCAATTTTATAATGACTGTGACAAGATAATATTATGCCTTTCTAGTGCAAACTCTTTTCTCAAATAACTTTGTTGTAAATAGCTTATACTAAATACATCTTTACATTTTGCAGACAATTCGATTGTCCTTGCAACAATCCAAGCAAAAATCTGCTGAGTTAAGGTCAATAAAATTATAATTGTATAGCAACTACCATACATTTCAGGCTTCACTGTTACCTAATCTTTTTTTATGTCTCAACAACTGGAATTCATCATAGAAGAGAACCATGTAATGCACATATGATGGCAACTCTGAAGTAGCCTAACTTCTTGGGTTTAAAATTTTGCTAAATATGACTCATTAAACATACTCTATTAGTGCTATACCAGAGATCCAGTGATGATAAAGCTTTTCACATAAACATTTTTAATTTTTACTTCAGAATAGAGCTCATTTTTATATAGAATCTGGCATGCAGGGCTGTTTAAAACTTATAAATGAGTTGAAAATTTAGACTGCCTGTAATGTGTTCTCCAAAATGGCATACAACACATTTTAGTATAAAATGGTAATAAAATAATCAAGCATTTATATTCAGGAGAAAGCATTATTTTAATATGGGGAAATTGGTTCCAGAGATAGTGCAAAAATTTAAAAACATAAGTTTTAAAATGTTGTGTGTATGGTGGGTTAACTGAGGCCCATAAACACAATTGTGCTAATAAATTTTTAATCCAGAAAAATGGATATGGGCTACAAAAATGTGAAGCCAAATGCTTATATTTGTATTGATCATTTTATTTTCTAATAAAGAAATTAAGTTAAATAATTCAAAGAACTAATCATACTACACAGCTGAAATTTTTACACACACATAAGAAGCATTCTTCTTACAGGGCCAACAACAAGCACATTAAAGGAAACAACATTTCACTAAAATATTATAAACTTGAATTATAGTATCTTAACTTGTTTTTCTATTTGATAAAGGCACTTAAGATTTTTGGACAAAATGAAGTTTTTAATTTTTTAATATAATAAATCATTATTCTCATATCATATTTTGAGATATGTGACAAAGATGACCTATTCCTCATCATCTAGGTAGCTATGTGGCCAATGTTTGGTTAAACAGGTTTATCTCATTCTTGTGGTTATTTCACATCTGGTGAATAAGAATCCATCTAGTATTCAGATTAATGAATATTAGTGGCTTTCTTGAGTTCCAATGCTCTAACAGAGCATAAGTATAAACAAGATCCTTCAGCCTTCCTGTGTGAATGTTATCTTTTCTTTATAATAGTTCTGATTTCAAGCCTCCAATATTTTGAATTTCCGTCCTTGTTCTTTGATGTAACTACAACCATGTACTTAATAATGCATATTTTGTTTGATGCACGGATGTCAGAAGGTTTAAAGACCAGCATAGACACAATAAACTGAGCTTGGTTTCAAGTGTCAAGTCATCAGAGGCTGCAGCAGATGAATGACAACTGAATAGGAAATTTAGACAGTTTTCATTGTTCTGTATGGCTGATGCTTTTTACTTGGTAATTCTCAGGTTTGAACACTTTGCCCGTGTATTTCTTATTTGAGAACTTAATTCACACTCCTATTTTAAGACTATTTTATCATTTAGGAAGTGATTGGATCAACAGGATGATTCCCTTTTCAATACTCGAGTCATCTTCTCACAGAGTAATAGATTATTAGATTACAAATGAAATATATTTGTATAAAAAAAGTAGTTTTTTCTTGATTGATTGAAATAATTCAAAATTGATGAAATGTTAGAGATTTAAAACACTTAGATATTGTAGCTAAATATCTGAAATATTAATGTGAAAAACTGGAAAAAAAACCCTTAGTTTTTAAGTAACTTACTCACATCCCTTCATATATTTACTCATGGCAATAGAAAACAAATTAAAGGTTAACTTTACTAATAATAGCTACTGATATAGTGGACAAATAAAATATATTGTGTGTAGGTTTTTGGATTTACATTCAAACTGTGCATATAGAAAAATCAATCATGTAAGTAGTGTTATAAATATCTTTATGGCACAAAAACATCTTTTAAATATTTTATTATACAATTAATACAGAGAATTTTCTGTATGTTTTAAATATATTCCCACCCCTCCTGCTGTAACTCCTTCCAGTCTGCCATGCTTCTTTAACTACAGAATTTTGTGTCCCTTATTTTTACATGAAGGCCTATTTTTCTGCCCAGATATGTTGTCAATGTATCTTTTCATTGGAGTGCAGCCAACTTCCTAGTGGCTACTCTTAAAGAAAGTTGATTCTGTTGTAGAAGCTGACAACTGTAATAGCTCATGAATTAGTAATGAAACTTAATGTCTAACTCCCCTCTGTATGCTTGGGTTTGCATAGGTCTTATGCATGCAGTGATAATGATTATGAGCTCCAAGGTATAGTAAGAACTGTGTCCTTTGAATAGGAAACAAAATACCCATTAAAGAAGTTACAGAGACAAAGTTTAGAGCTAAGACGAAAGAATGGACCATACAGAGACTACCCCACTGTGGGGGAGGGGGATCCATCCCATAATCAGTCACTAAACTCAGACACTATTGCATAGGACAGCAAGTGTTTACTGAAGGGACCCTGATATAGATGTCTTGTCTCGTTCACAGTCATCCATATGATGGAACACAGGGCCCACAATGGAGAAGCTAGAAATAGAATCCCAGGAGCTGAAGGGGTCTGCAACCCTAGAAGAGGAACAACAATATGAACGAACCATAACCCCCATAACTCATGTCTCTAGCTCCTTATGTAGCAGAAGATGGCCTAGTCGGCCATCATTGGGAGGAGAGGCCCCTTGCCAGGGCCAAGAAGTGGGAGTGGGTGGGCACAGGAGCAGGATGGGGGGAGGGGGGAGGGAACTTTCGGGATAGCCTTTGAAATGTAAATTAAGAAAATATCTAATAAAAAATAAAATAAAATAAAATAAAAACAAAAACAAACAAACAAACAAAAAACAATAAATACAAACTTATTGTTAATAGTAACTAAATATGTAGGTTGCGCCTCATTTATATCACAGGGTAAGGAAGTTAGCTTTAAATCAAATTTTTGTTAAAACTAGAGAATATTTATATTGTTAGTGATAATAAAAATGCTGAAAATTAAATGTACTTGAATTGTTTGGGTATACTCCTCCAAATGTATACTAGAACAGAAATTTATGGAACCAAATATAAATTGTTTCTGGCAACCTAGGAGAAAAAAAACACAAATAAACATGACTATTAATAGATTTTTAAATTTTTTTTTTGTCTTTCTATAGTTATCTAAGAGAAAGCCATGTGTGGAAACCATAACATTTTGAAACTATCGAGTTAAAAGAAGAAAATGATACTTTTAGATTAGCATAACAGATACTTAGTGACTATTAAGTTAAAAAATATTATACATTAAACTTACAAAAGGTTTAATTTAAATTGTGCTTGTTTCTGATCAAATTATTTATACCAAAAATAATCTATAAAATAACTCTATATGAAGCATAATTATCATTACAATTTTTGTAATTTGATTTCATTTTGTAGAGAAATTTTAATTCAGCAACATGACAGGTAGAAGACAGACACACACTTAGTCCACACCTTTCATCCCTCTGTTTATAATGCAGACCTATCATTATTACATACCTTGAATTCCAAACAATCACATCTAGTTGAGGGGAAGACAAAGTGATGAATCAGAAAGATTTGACAGAATGGGTCAGAAATGAAATATGCCCAACTATCACAAGAATAGACAGGGGAAAAGAGGCTTCTTGACAGCTGTGGGAGATATAGAAAAGGGTAGATTGACTAAGGTCAGTTCAGAGCAGTTATATTCATGGAGTTCAGAGGCCATCTTTCCAAGCATAGCAGAAGCAGCAAATTCAGTCAGAAACAGAGAAACCGATTTGAATCAGTCAGCTTGTAGAGACATTTGAGTTAGAACAGTTGAGTTGAATCAGCCAGACAAAAATTCAGAAAGAGCTAGGAAAAGTGAGGTTATTTAGAGGCGAGTCTCATAGGCTGAACTGTTCTAGGCCTAGGTAAGCAGATGGAGGTTAGAAGCTCAAACCTTTAAAGTCCATGGTTGCAAAAGATTAGATATTATTTGAATTTGGATTTCTTTTAAAATATCATGTGGGAGTCTGGCTGTGGAAAACCATGGATCTCCAGTCAGCAGGGATAAAGAGGGAGCAGTCTGGAGTCTCTGCGCCTTCCTGAGGGAGATTAGACATGGCTCTTACATGGCTTGTCTTGACGAACAGAGATGGTTCATGGTTTTAGAGCCTTATTGTAGAAAGGCAGAGAGAGGGAGAAGAGTAGGGAAGTAGAGGCCAGCCATGGCCAGCCACGTGGAGAGAGGGGAGAAGGAATGGGGAGAGAGGGAGCAAGAAGGCTAGAGAAGCAAGAGAATCAAGAGCTTAAGGGGGGTGGGGAAGCAGTCCCTTTTATAGTAGGCTGAGCTACCTTGCTGTTGCCAGGTAACCTTGGGGCGGGGCATACCTGGCTATTTCCAGGTTAATTATTCTAGCCAGAATACCAGAAGCTTGAGACATTGTCTATGTGATTGCTAGTCACAGGATTATGGAGTTGAGGACTCGTGGTGCCAGACACCCTTGTCTGGGAACATGGCTCACTGTTCAGTCCCTTGTAGAGTTTTTCTACTGTGTCTTTGGAGTAAGCCTCGCTCGCTCGACCAGAGCACAGACTGCCTTTTGTGGTTCCACATTTAGTGTGCTTCAAATAGACATAATTAGGTAAAATATTGTATAAGAATTGTTACAAGAGTAACATCATTGTTATTGACATCATTGTTTACAAGCCTTGTTACATACCTTATGTTACTCTTATACCACTGTGGGAGGATATCATAAAGTATATTTTACAAAGTTAAAGTAAAATGAAATAAATGTGATAAGAGCCATAGGGGTATAAATTGTATTTTTGAGTGTAATTTATTTCTTAAATGCAATTCTATAAATAAATGTCAATAAATTTGACTATAGAATATGATCTATAGTGAATGATTCCTCTAGAGATTTAAGCCATCTCTGGAGGTCATTGACAGTTTCCTAAAGCTCTGTACTTGAAGGAGCTTCAAAGGAGAGGTGAAATTTAAGCTCCTTTCAAGGAGTTCAGACTCATATACTTGGTGAATTATTATGTATGCTACAATATGCTTTTAATTGAGTTGAAAACATAAACCTTTCACCTGGACCAACGTATATCAGTTTTATCACTATACTATATCACAGACATTCTACAATTCTTTATTCCTGGGTTAGAGGAACGGCGAATTCATGTTGACGAATTATAAGATAACATCTTCAATAGGTTTCTCAAAAACATAGTTCCTATTTAGAATATAAGTGCAGTTTTATAATATACATTTTTTAACATCCCTCATATGATATAAATATGTTGAGATAATTTCTGCTTTTAAGTATTACTACAATTCTTTTTGGTAAATGAAAATGTTAATATATATATAAAATTTCATCTCCTTCGTCTGTCAATGAACATTTGTAGCTTTTGCAATTTTGCTATTTTCCAAATGAAGCTGCTGTAAATGTTTGTGTATGTAACCGAGCATGAACAGATAGTTTGGGTAAATAATGGAGGAATAACTGTACTTTATGTAATGTTTAACTTTTAAGGATCTACCAAAATGATTTTCAAAGTGTTTATACACTCAACTGTATTTGATGAGCTTTTCATGCTAACTATAAATTAGAGGCTTGTATGATTATTTCAACAAGTTGTTAACTTGTATTTATATATTGTAAAATGATGTTGAGCAAATTCTATTCTCTTATGTGGTGGCTAATGTCTGTTTGCTTACTTTGCTGAGTTGTTAATGATTGATTTATTATTGCATATCATTGGAGTTTCATTTCATCTTTTTATGTCTCTTACCAAGTGTGTCATTTGCCCTGCATTTACTAAATACAAATAACAAATATACTTATGATTGTTTTGATACAATTATGAACACTAATCTCAAGATAACAAAGATTTTTTATACATTTTTGAAGAATTTTCATCTTGTGATTTATATTTAGCTCTATGCTTATTTTGAGTTTATGCTGTGCTTCATGATTTTGTACTAAAATACCCAGTAATTACAGTATGGTTGGTACCCTTGACTATCATATTCATGTTGTTTTCTACTTCATTTTCTTTTACTCTGGTAGCACAGTCTCTTAATTAAGTTAGTTTAGTAATAAATTTGATATTAGACATATATATATATATATATATATATATATATATATATATATATATATATGTAATTTTTTCATAACTGATTTGACTTTTCTGAATCTGTAATCTTCCAAAGGAATTTTACAATCAGTTTATCAGTTTCTGAAAGTAAAGAGTTCAGTTTGGCAGAAAGATTATTCTGAATTAGAACTTTAATTTGGAGACATTTATGGTGTGAAAAATAGAGACTGTAAGATTAGCACTTGCCTTAACAACCTGAACTAATGATTTAATTATGAAAATATTTGCATTCTTATATTTTATCACAGATATTTGTTAAAATTATCTTTTACTTATACATGAAAAAAATCTTTATTTTTATAAAATATAAGAATATATTAAAAATAAAAAGATTTTAAATAATTAATTTCATAATTAATAAATATATTTTAAAATCTGTATTTTATATATTTTTGCATTTATAAAAATATGGAAATTGAAATTCTCGTGTACTTAACACTTTATTATTAATAAAAATTCTTTACCTAGATGTCTACATTTCTTCACCTTAAGCCCAGTTCTGGTCCAGTCTTCAAAGAATTTAACCTTTGACTTGGGATAGAATTTGGTATGATGCACTAGTTGTAATTTCTGGCTTTGCTTTTTGTTTTTCCTTTGTCTGATACTAAAAATTATGAAAGGAACTCTCTAAAGTACAAACATAATATCAAAATCTTCTCCTAAGGGTGTATATACTTGTATACATTGAACTATTCATGCTTGTCTAGGTTGACATTCTGTAGTGTTTATATATTTCCAGGAGTTGGACTTTTGTCTACAGGGCTGCTGTTCCCTTCCTACTCCAATGTTAATAAGTCTGTCTCCTTTCACTTGATATCTGTCTATATATCGGCTTAATTTCAGTTTCTTGGTACAAAATATGAAAATCTTCAGCTGCACACTTGTTCTACTCAGAATTTATATGGATTTTCTTTAGTTTGACCCTAAAATTTCAAATCACTTTTAATGTATTGTAAGTCAATATACATTACCAGTATCTTTGATATAAACATTCCATTTATTTTTAATATCAGCTCTAAATTTATTTTTGGGATCCATATAGTATCTATATTATCATCAATTGCCACTTTTACTGTTAATTTTTCTTTTGTATATCTTTATGTTCTTCTGGAATTGTGTTCCTCATATCTAAAATGTTTTCATTATGATTTCCAAAGCAAATACTTTTAAAGTAAATTATTGTAGATAATATAAATTATAAACACAACAATCTTGTGTATAAAATATAAACTATTTTCAATATATATTTTGGATTGACAATTTTAGAGGGGATAATTTGATGTTTATACTTTCAGCAATGATTTTCAAACCTGCCATAGTCAATGCTAATGACTGACTGTTTATAATTTAAGATGACCAAAGGAGCGTAGCATTGAATTTAGAATCAGAACAGAGGAAAATCTTTTCTTTCCATTTCATTTTAGTGTTTTTATTATCATATTTTTCATTAACAGTCTTATACCACGTATACCATATATATATATATATATTACATATTTGTATTAATGCAAGTTTCTTTCAACAAGCAGAGATACCTTCCTGAGGATGTTTTTACTGAATACACACACACACACACACACACACACACACACACACACACACA
>LR749942.1:1201744-1264008 GCA_902729485.2 Mus minutoides | reverse complement strand
TGAAGGATACATAGGTAAGGAGAAGAGAGCGCTGGCTAGCATTACACACTTACCCAATGTGAAGGGTACATAGGTAAGGAGAAGAGAGCGCTGGCTAGCATTACACACTTACCCAATGTGAAGGGTACATAGGTAAGGAGAAGAGAGCGCTGGCTAGCATTACACACTTACCCAATGTGAAGGATACATAGGAAGTAAGACAGTTCCCAAGCTCAGTTAGCAGACACTGAGATATGAATGTAACTGCCATCCATAACCTGGGGGCTAGCATGGAACTGATGCCCAGCAGTCATCTATGCCCTTTGTGTTTCTCTTTTATCTTTTAGCAGTAGCTTTTTTTTATGAATTCAAAAACATTACAGAGTCTGGAGCAATGGCTTAGAGGTTAAAAGTACTTCCCAGACTTTCAGAGGACTCCAGTTCCAGAGGATTCAACATTATTTTCTGGCCTGTACTGGCATGAGGTTCATTCACAGTGCACACACACACACACACACACACACACACACACACACACACAGACACCCACACACACGTATATATATAAAACAAATGTCCATACAGATAACATAAAATGTATAATTCTAATTTTGTTTCAATTAAACAAATAATCAGGCAGTAGTGGCACATACCTTTAATCCTAGCACCCCAGAAGCAGAGGCAGGAAGATCTCTGAGTTTAGGGCCATCCTGGTCTACAAAGTAAGTTCCATGACTGTGTAGTCAGGATTACACTGAGAAACTCTGTCTTGAAAAACAAAAACAAAATTAAACAAAATATTAAATATTATGTTGTAAAAAAATGCATAGAGTTACCAGATTATGTTGACACTTTATATTGGTCAATCATTTTTGTGTCTTTATTTCCCCTTTTTATTCCTTACGTTTTCCCATCTTTTTTTTTTTTTGCTACTATATATTTAAAAATATTTTAACTTTGTTGGTCAAAAAACTCTGATAATTTTTCTTCTATTTGTTTATTGAAAACAGATTTTTTTCATACAGTATGTCTGATTCCAGTTTCCCTTCCCCATCTCCTCTCAGATCCTCTCAGCCTCCTCTCAGCCTCCTCTCAGCCTCCTCTCAGCCTCCTCTCAGATCCTCTCAGCCTCCTCTCCCATTCAAATCCAAACCATTTCTTTTCCCTTCTTCTTAAAAAACAATCACTTACCTAGGAATTTCATATATTTATTGTTTTTAATAGCTGAGTAGTACTCCATTGTATAAATATACCAAATTTTTTGTATCCATTCCTCTGTTGAGGGACATCTGGGTTCTTTCCAGTTTCTGGCTATTATGAATAAGGCTGCTATGAACATAGTGGAGCATGTGTCCTTGTTACCAGATGGAATATCTTCTGGATATANAAAAAAAAAAAAAAAAAAAAAAAAAAAAAAAAAAAAAAAAAAAAAAAAAAAAAAACAATCACTTAAAAAACAATAAAACGTGAGTTGTATCATGGGTATCCTGAGCTTTTGGGATAATATCCATTTATCAGTGAGTGCATCCCAGGTATGTCCTTTGGGTTTGGGTTACCTCACTCAAGATGATATGAGTAGTATTTCACTGTCTAAATGTATCACATTTTCAGTATCCAGACTTCTGTTGAGGAACATCTGGGTTCTTCCCAGCTTCTGGCTATCACAAATAAAGCTGCTATGAAATTAGTGTAGTGTCAAGTCACAAACAATATGAAGCTTAACAATAAAGGGGGCAGTACCAGGTATGGGAAGAGACAGGAGAAAAGTCCAGAGGGCCAGGAGACCAAATAGAAATAAGTAGCAGGGGGTTGGGGGAGAGACCTGGAGAACCACTAGAAAGTCCCAGATGCCAGGTATGGGAGAGGCTCCCAGGACCCAATGGGGATGACATTACTGAAATACTCAACAGCAGGGAGATAGAACTGAAGAGACCACCTCTAGTAGATAGACATGGCCCCCAGTGGAAGGATGGGGCCACCCACCCATCTAAAAATGTTTAATCCAGAATTGTCCCTGTCTAAAGGAAATGCTAGGACAAAAATGAAGCAGAGGCTAAAGCAACGGCCATCCAGAGACTGCTCCCACTGCGTGATCCATCCCATCTGCAGACACCAAACCCCAACACTATTGCTGATGCCAAGAAGCACTTGCAGATGGGAGCTTGGTATGGCTGTTCCCTGAGAGACTCTGCCAGCACCTAAGACAGATGTAGATACTTAGAGCCAACCATTGGACTGGGCCTGGGACCCCAGTAGAATAGTTAGGGGAAGGGCTGAAGTAGCTGAAGGGGATTGCAACTCCATAGAAAGAACAACAATATGAACTAATTGGACCCCACTGAGCTCCCAGGAACTAAACCACCAACCAAAGAGTATACATGGGTGGGTCCATGGCTCCTGATACATATGTAGCAGAGGATTTCTTTGTCTGACTTTAGTGGAAGAAGAAGCACTTGATGCTATGGAGGCTCAATGCCCCCAAGGAAGGGAGATGCTAGAGGAGTGAGGCAGGAGTGAGTGGGTGGGTGGGGGAGCACCTTCTTAGAGGCAAAAGGGAGAGGGGTGAGGAGCTTGTAAAGGGAAATGGGTAAAGGGGATAACATTTAATATAAACAAATAAAATGATTAATAAATAATAATAATAAATGAAGTAATATAAATCACAAACAAACTAGAATAGAACAAAACAAAGAAACAAATAAATAAACAGAAGAAAAATAGCTAAAGTAAAAGCACAAGAAATGCATATATACACACACACATTCACATGCAAGACAATACTTAAAGATTATATGCTTAACACCAGACCATCAATATCTGGGGGAGAAGAACTCAAAAGAGCAGAGCAAATACTTGAATCTACGATTATAACTTAGAACTGCTCTATTAGAAATACACAGAAGAAAAAGACAGAAAATCAGCATACTTCAACACACTCCTTAAGCAACTGGATAATTTGGCACCTATAGACTACTTCACCCAACAAGAGCAACTATAGTTATCAACCACATATGGACAATTATAAATAAAAATCACATTCAGATCTATCAAGAACAACTTAACAAATCTAAAAGAATAAAAATCATTAGATGTTTGTTCTCAGATTATAGCATAACTATACTAGAAATCAATCACAGAAAGACAACTGGAAAAATCTCTCTCCCTCAAAATATAAAACAATAAAAAGTAAAGATAATTAAACAATATACTAAAAATGGAAGGCTCAAAAATGCCAAAATACAAAAATTGTAAATATGTATTAGAATACAAGAAAATGGAGAATATACTCAAAGAAAAGTAAAGAAATAATAAATTTAGGACAAAAAATGCAGTAAAATGTAAAATTGTAAAACTTCTAAAAAACAGCATAAGAGATAATCTAGATGGCTATCTATTCTACTCTGCTTTCTGTTGCTGTGATAAACAGCATGAATAAAATAAAGTTGAGGAGGGCAGGATTTATTTGGCTCATATGTCATAATCACAGTCCATCACTGAGGAAAGTCAGATCAAGAACTCAATGGCAGAAATTTGAAGCAGGAACCATGAAGGAACACTTCTTATTACTACCTTGCACTCCACAGTTTGCTTATCTTACTCTTGTGTACAGTCCAGCACCACCTATCCTAAGTTGGCACTGCCTACATTGGGCTGGGCTCTTACATACCAACCATTAATAATAATAACAGTAACAACAATAATAACAAGCCACACAGACATGTCCACAGTCCAATCAAATGGAGGTGATTTCTAGATTGAAATTCTTTCTTCCCAGGTGTGTCTGTTTGTGTCAACTTGACCAAAAACTAACCACCATACCTTCAGTATAATTTAAAGCTTCTATTCTGTGAAAGATAAGATCTAGACAGTAAGAAGAAAAGCCACAAACTAGGATAAATATCTACAAATGATACATATAATAATAAAGGATTATTGTGTGAAATGTAGAAAGAATTCTAAAAGAAAAATCAAGAATGAAAGTCAACAGAATGTAAAATAGATGATGAATTTGGCTGACAATTACTTTTCTTGTCACTGTGACAAGATGCTTGGCATTAACTATTTAGATTGGGGAAGAATTTTTCGTGGCTCTAAATACTTGAGTTCATAGACCACATTTCCATTGATTTGAGGGCTGTGGTGAAGCAGGATACCATAGAAAGAGAAGCCCTTAGAGGAGAGAACTCTGCTCATTTCATGGTAGACAATAAACAGAGCAAGGAGTGGTCAGAGAACCAAACGTTTAGATGCATGTCCCCAAGAGCTTACTATGTCCAAGTAGGCTCCACTTCCTAAAGTTTCTATTACCTTCCAGTACAGCACCACTACCTGGAAACCCAGCATCCAGTACATGAAACTAAGAAGGGTGTCTTATGCTCGGGCCATAGCATTCCGAATTGTGCTTTAACTGAAGCAATTTAAAGGAGGAAGAATTATGTATGTGGCACATGTTTTACACGTTTCCTCAAATGGCTGCATGGCACTGTGCACTTGGGCAAAACATTATGGAGGCAGAGGTTCTTAACCTCATGGTGGGCAGACAGCAACAAAATGGAATGAATCTAGTCACCAGGGACAAGCTTCAAAAGTAGCCACCCTACTGTCCCCTAAAAATTCTACTCCCAGCTGGGGACCAAGGTTGTGGGACATTTCATGTTTGAGCCTAAAATTCTAAAAAGTTTCTGCAACAAAGGAGTTATAGAGGTTAACAATCAAGCCTGTGAAATACTCTCAAGACCACATGTCATGACAGAGCTGCAGGTTCAAGAACAATAACAACAACAACAACAACAAAACACCAAAACACTATCACCACCCTGGATGGATTCGTATGCAGATGTCTCATTCATTGTGAAATGAAAAGTGGTCCAGCTATGTGGAAAGGCGCTGAGCAATTTCTTACAAAGCTATATAAACATAGTCTCACCACACAATCTAGAAAATGAGACCTGTGTTTTCCAAAAGAAGTTGAAAACAGGTATACTCTAAAACCTGAACAGAGACGTTGGAGTATGTATTTTTCATAATTATCAAACATTGGAAGCATGTAAGCTCTCCTTTATAGGGTGAGTGGATAATTGAGACAGTTGAATATTCTTTAGCATTAAAAAAAAAAGAAGAAGAAATGAGCAGTTAAAATCAGATATGTCTTTGCCTGCTGGTAATCCCAAGTGACAAGAGGGTGGATACAGGAGGTTACTGATTCACACAAGCTTAGAGAAGTGGTAAGCTTCAGGTTTAGTAAAACAGTGATGGAAAAAGACCAATGCCATCCTCTGGACTACACACACACACACACACACACATACACACACACACACACACACACACACACACACTTCAATACTAGCACCCACATCCTCACATGTATGCAATGTACATACATACTAAATTAAATAAATAATTTTTAATAAGACCATGAAAAGGCAGAGAAGAAACTTGAATGCACATTACTAAATAAAATAAGCCTCTAGGCAAGGGTATCCAGTATATGATTCCAGTAGGATTAAGATAAAAGTGTTTTTATTACGCTTTTCATCCATTTGCATGATATGTATGTACTTGTCCATTTGCCCTACTTAGCACCTAAATCACTGAGTTGTATAAATATTTTACAATGTCTAGGAAACAGAGTTTTAGATTGTTTTGTTTCAAATTTAAAAACAAGAAATACATATGTCCATTTCACAGATGATGAAACAAGTTCTGAAAGTTATGAACACCGCTTATGTCTTGAAGCATCAAAGCCTTAAATGAAAATGTGATAATCTGATTCTTAGCAAACTACAGTGTGCCCAAATTATTCCTCACATTCAAGACCCTACAGATTGACGTATTTCCAAAAGAAAACTCAACCATTGTATCAAAATGAAGCCCTGGCAATTGTATATATGTAGAATACTTATTTGAGACAATTTTACAAATAATACAATGAATTTCCTTCCTTTAATGTGAAATACATAGTAATAAATTTGACAAATAATGTTCTTCTTGTGGTCAGTCCTTAAATAGCCCTAGCCCTCCCCCAACATCTTCAGAGAAAGCTTATCTTCCAATAGGGTCAGCCTGGTAAAATCAACATAGTTAATCTTCATGTGCAATGGTGTTGGCTTAAAGCCAGTGAAATCAAAAGGGCAAGTCCGAGCAAGGCAGAAAACAGACAAGTGCCGACGAGCATAGGAGTAAAAGATCCCTTGGATAGCTGCACTATATACAAGACTCTATCCTGCAGAGAGTGTGCAATTCTAGAAGCTTATGCAAGTCAGCGACTGCTACCTCTATTTACCTGTTTATGGCCATGGATATTTTACTGAATTTCTCCAAGTTGTGGCTCATTAGTCAGGAATAAAAAAAGTTATTGTGTTTTACATAATTGTTGTGGATTTAGCTGAGCCCTGAAGACATCTGATACATAACAATAAAGCAATAAATAATAACACCTCTAATTGTTACATAGTAAAGGTGTTCCCAGAATAGAGAGATTATATAAAATCAGTCTCCAAATAGAAGGTGCTTTGCTAACTGATATTAGTTTTTAGCTTTTCATAGCTTAACAAATCACAACTCAAAATGATGAGACTACTATGACTTATTTAGACCATAACAATTCACTCCCAAAATCCCAAAGGAGTGTTTCCCTAAGGAACCTGATCACTCAGACATCATTGGAAGAGCGGGAGTCTGATAGCATTGAGGAAAGTGCAAATGAGTAGCCAACCTCCTGTCTATTTCTTTCCCTCACTTTGTTATCTCTTTCTTTATTCAGTTTCTCTTATCTGATATGTGTTTCCCCTGCTCTTGAAATCACCACTGGTTGTCAAACTTCCAAGTTTAATCAACGTGGTTGGCTCCCATCTTTTTTGACATCCAGTGACACACACACACAGTTGATTAGTTCTTCCTTCTATAAACATATCTCTTTTTATTGGATCATGTCTCGGATCGTGTTTTGGATCATGTCTTCACTGATTTTTCTCCTTCCCTCTCTTTAAATAACTTTCCCTCTTCTATTTGGTCTAATATATCTCAGTACGTTTATTGTTTTTCTGCCTACCACCTATATGCTAATAACTACAAATTTATATCTTCAGTGAACATTTTCAGACCTCTCCGTTGACCTCCTTGCTTGGCTTTCAGTTGTCTGTCTACATGGTCTCATAATATTAGCAACTTCCAAAACTGAACTCTTTATTTTCTCTAATTTTGTCTCTTCTGGTCTTGAACTATTTCTATAAATAATATTATTAGACACCTCCAACATACATAAAGACATTTACAGAAGCCAAAAATCTGGTCACATCTTGTCAAATCTTTTTTATTCCCATCATTAATATTCTACAATTCCCCAATTTGATCTTCAAAATACCCTGCCTCTATTCACAAATCTTTATTTTCACTGCTAACATTCCTATCTAAGCTATCCTGATTCTGTCTAGACTAATATCACTCTCTATTGCCAGTAACTACTTATTTTCTTACCCCAACCTAATCTACTGTCTATATACTGTAGACAATGTCGTCTTTTTAAAAGACATTAATAAATTTTGTCTACCACATGTTCAAAATCTCTCCACAACCTTCCAATGCTTTTAAATACACATTCAAATTGCCCCGCAGAACTGTGAAGGCCTGTATGATGTGTCCCACCTTGTCACTCATGTCCATCTCATCACATACTATGTTTGTCTGCAATAATTGCTCCAGATGTCTTGGCTTTTTTCTAATTTCTTGGTTATATCAGATCCCATTATAACCACAAGTCTTATTTTTATTCCTTGCTTACTATCTACAGATATTCTACCTTCCACATGCATTTCCATACATAAGAAAGGCCTATTCTGACAGCTTCTATTGAAAGAATCGCCTCTGTAGGCTAAAAACACATTATTGTTCTTTATAGTATGTATCATAATCTCTAATTTTGAATTTTATTTTAATCATAAAAATACATCTGGCCTATTATAATCACAGCTACTCATATTTTTTTTTTGCTATATGGTTAACTAAAATTCCGAATCCTTGTTAACTTAATAACTTATGTGTACATAACGCCTAAAACCCACCTCATTTCAGAGTTGCTGCTTTTGGTCTTCTAAAATATATGCATCTAACTGTAATATCCTAACTGACTAAATGCAGTTCTTTCTTTCTTTCTTTCTTTCTTTCTTTCTTTCTTTCTTTCTTTCTTTCTTTCCTCCTTTCTTTCTTTCTTTCTTTCTTTTTTGTTTGTTTGTTTGTTTGTTTTTGAGACAGGGTTTCTCTGTGTAGCCTTGGCTGTCCTGGAACTAACTCTGTAGACCAGGCTAGCCTTGAACTCAGAAATCCGCCTGTCTCTGCCTTCCAAGTGCTGGGATTAAAGGCATATGCCACCACTGCTCAGCTAAATGCAGTTCTTGATAAAAGTTATTTCATTCTTAGAAGAAAATAGATCTCAGAAAAGGAAAGACAACTTCAATCACATTCAGCTTCACATTTCACCGTCAATAATGAATAAAATTCTCTAAGCCATCTAAATCTACTGTATTACAACCAACTTCCTGTTTGTCTTCATGGACCTCTGTCCTGCCCTTAAGTTTAATTTATTAGGAAGTATCAACTGCTCTATACCAATTATTTTAAGAGAAATGACATTAGCAACATTTAGTCTTTAACATCTCAAATAGGAAATCCCCATTAGTGTGATAAATAATGTATTTGGCAGGGAATTGGCAGGCCATCTTAATCAGAAAACTTTCTGGCTGACAATCACAGAAAATTGAGACCACAAAGCATATCTTAAATGTTTCAGCACTTGGATTTTCCTAAATACTTCTTTTAAGTTCTTTCTGAACAACTTGCACAAAGATCAAAACATGCTAATTTCACCATTGCTAGCCAACATCATAAAAGAGATTTTCAAAAGCAAGCGGATAAATTTACTAACTTAGAAACACCAACAAAAATGTTTCATGGCTTTATTGAAAAGAATCAATGAGATAAAATATTTTTTTCTTGTTTATAAAATGAAGTGATTGAACTGATAGTGAAGACGTATCCGAAAACTGAAAATTCTTATTTTTCTTTAGAATAAATAGTACGTATTTCTTCTCAAAATAGAAAGTAACGTCACATATTTTTGTCATATCAATATTTCACTTTATATTTATTGATATATTGGTTATGGTGGATGCCAGCTCCTTTCTGCCTCTCTGGGTAGAAATAAGAAAAAAAGAACACCTAACTCATTGCTCCACCTAAGCAGCAACAAGCAACTTGAAGGATAGTCTGCCATTCTGCCAGCCCTGCTGCTCCCTCTTCTATTTCCTGCTTCACTCCAAGTTTAAAACAAACACTCTGACCAGGGAAGAAAAGACTAACCCCAGATCTTCAGGTCTCTCCTCCTCCTCCTCCTCCTCCTCCTCCTCCTCCTCCTCCTCCTTCTCCTTCCTCTTCCTCTTCCTCTTCTCCTCCTCCTCCTTCTTCTCCTTCCTCTCCTTCTTCTCCTTCTTCTTCTCCTCCTTCATCTCCTCCATCTTCTTCTTTCTTCTCCTCCTCCTCCCCCGCCCCCTTCTCCTCCTTCTTCTCGCACTCCTTTTTCTTCTCCTTCCTCCTCTTCTTCCTCCTCCTCCTTTCTTCTCCTTCGTTCTTCTTCCTTCTTCCTCTTTCCCATCCTCCTCCTCCTTCTTCAAATCTAATCCTCCAGTTTCACCCCAATTCTGTAGCAGATCACCTGCAGCAGCCTCCCTTCCCTCCAGACCCACATCTCCAGTGGATGACATAAATCGTCTCTCCCAACCTTCCTTTCTCCCACTCATCACATTATCCCAGGCCCCAGCATCAGTGCTCACTCTCAGCAAACTCCACAGAAAGGAAATAGCCTAACTTCAGGCCATCACCTCTCCCTCTCAAAATCTCATCAGTGTCTCACCCCAACCCATCCTTGCTCTGTAATACACCACCTTCTGCTGGGCGTGGTGGTGCACGCCTTTGATCCCAGCACTCAGGAGGCAGAGGCAGGCGGATTTCTGAGTTCAAGGCCAGCCTGGTCTACAAAGTGAGTTTCAGGACAGCCATGGCTACACAGAGAAACCCTGTCTCAAAAAAAAAAAAAAAAACCAACAACAAAAATAAAACACCGCCTTCTATGACCTCCTCCTCCTTTCCGTTCCCCCCTCCAGTGGATCACACAGTTCTCCAACCTTTCTCTATACTCATCCCCTTATTTCAGCCCCAACTCCCAGGGGACTAAACCGATTTTAGTGGAACACCTTGCTTCCCCCGCCCCTTGTGGACCCCTAAGTACCCAATTCCTAGTCCATCCCCACTCCTAAGCATCAGCTCCCAATGCCTAGAAACACATTTACCCAGAATTCCCAGTGGCCACACCTAGCAGAATCTCAGAAGAATTCATCCGTTGCTAGTGGGACTGCAAATATGTATGTACAGCCACTATGGAAATCAGTGTGACAGTTTCTTGGGGAGTTGGGACTTGATGTACCTCAAGATCCAGCTATATCACTCTTGTTCATATAGCCAAAGGATGCTTCATGCTACCACAAACAATTGTTCAACTATGTTCTTTGTTGCCAAAAGTTGTAAATATGGGTCCCATAAAAGTTGTTAATAGCCAAAAGTTGTAAACAGCTTAGATACTCCTCAACAGATGAATCGTTAAAAGAAATGTAGTATATTTTACATAATGAATTACTATTCATCCATTAAAAGATGAAATCATGAAATTTATAGGTAAATGGATGGATCTAGAAAAAAATCATCCTGAGTGAGGTAACAAAGACACAGAAAGACAAATATGGTATGTATTCACCTATATGAGTATATGTGTATATGTTATCAAATCAATTATAACTAAGCTACAATTCATAGAACCACAGAGGTTAGGTGTGGAGTAAGGAACTCGGGAGCAGGAGTCTGATAGATCTCCCTAGGAAAGAGAAATAGGATTGTTATGGGAGAATCAGGTGGGGAAGATCAAGTGGGGAGGGAAGGGGATGGGAGAAAGGGAGGAAGGGTGGGGAAAGACAGCTAAAATTAAGGGCAGTGTGAGAAGTAGTATAGAAACTTACTTCAGTAGATGCTTTCTAAAATATAAAACATATGAAGGTGACCTAAATGAAATCACCAAGTAATGGGGTGGGTAGTAGAGCCCCACCTGGCCATCTCTAGTCAGTGAATGAAGCTTGCAATACTAGAATTAGATTATATCTAACTGAATTGTTGGTCGAAGGAGTTCCATGGAGCCCCTAAACAACGAAGGTTGTTGCTAATGCTATTGATTGTTCTCCAAAGTGTTGCCAAAGCCTCATTGCTGAAGAAAACACCAACATGATTCATCGAACATTGGAGAGATGAGCTTGTGCCTAGATAGAGCCGTCACTTCTATATTCCAACATCTATGGTACAGGAGAGTGTTCTGCAAGCTACCAAAGGAGAAAGGTAAACACCAACCCAACCTTGAATACTCTGATCTACAATGATGTTTTGCCTGTGAGATATGCTAATGCAATGGTGGTACAAAACTTGTAGAAGTAATGAACCAATGTCTGATTTAACTTAAAGGCCCATTTCACACAATGAAACCCACACTTGATACTACTTAGGTGACAGAGAACCTGATGTTGGATAGCCCAGGGTGCTAGAGTAAAACCAAACCATACTCTTCTACCAAAAGAAAATAATAATAAGACAACCCTAAGGATATTTTGTTTTATTCATAGATCCGTGCCTTGCTGAGCTAACAACACCAGTGAAGCTTCCTTCTGCTGCAGATGGAACAAATACAAAGACTCATAGCCAGACAGGATACATATAGAGAGTAAGAGGCATTGGAACTCTCATCCCTAAATGGGATGTGTTCTTCCAATCCCTCCTGTCTGGGCACAGGGAAGCCTATGTGAAAGACATTTCAAGAACAAACTCATGGAAGACATAAATGTCCAACTTTGGTTTATACTAAGTTCAGCTCATTATCTATAGGTGAGAATATCTAAATTCGTGGGGGAGGGGAATCTCAAAATTGGAAGGTTTTTGCTATTGTGTCTGGTTATCATTATATACAATAAAAATCTTGTCAGCAATTACAGTATATAAGAATGTAAAGGTAGTGGAAAGTTGTCTCTAATTGACCAAACTTTTAGAGAAAAACATGATTAAAAAAATCAAACCCTATTGACAGAAAATATAATCTACAGATAAATGACAGTGGTTATAAGTATGAAAAATCTTTCTATTAAAAATTAGCACCAGGCTGGGAGTGTTGCTCCATGGTAGAAGTACTTGCCTAGTATGTATAAAACCCAAAGGGAAAAGGTATATATATATATATATATATATATATATATATATATATATATATATATATATATATATATAGAGAGAGAGAGAGAGAGAGAGAGAGAGAGAGAGACCTATCCAAGACCTCTCATCAGAGAACAGATATTAAATAATCAAGTATAAAAAATGGCTTAGCAGGCTGACATCAACCAGTCTGTGGCTTCAGGAATCTTCATGCACAAGTAATAGTCAGATGAAGCTATAGTCATGGTAACAGAGGCACAGGTTAGATACAAGCCCAGCTTCCATTTTTCAAGATGTATGCATAGACCATTGTCTCTGAATGTCTAACATTCCAGTAACAAAATCAAACACTGTATCTATGAGGCTCCATTCCTCAAGGACACTCTCTAGCTACTTGGGCCTCTTAGAACCATGGTATGGTTTGGGTATCAAAAGTACCCCCACAGGCTTATGTGTTTGAACACTTGGTACCTAGCTAGGAATTCTGTTTGGGGATGCTGTGGAATCTGTCATAGGTACTATCTGGAGGAAGTGGATTACTTGAGAATTTTGGCTCAGCTTACTTTTGCCCTCAGTCTCTCTCTCTCCTTCATGATCTATAAATGTGCTCTAGATTTTACAGCCATCAGCCACTATGAACCCATTATTGCTGCTCTATGGGATATTCTATGTCTTCTCCAAACCAGAGCCGAGATAAATTCTTCCTCCTTTGAGTTACTTCTTTTGGATGATGTATCATAGTAATGGGAAAAGTAGCTAAGGTAACACAGAAAATCGTATAATTTATTCCAACAAGAATAGACTTTGATATGGACTTGCTTTACCTGCCCAGTGTTCCACTGAGCATCACCATGCAAGAATTTGTTCCATATTCACAAGATCCCACAGAGCAGAGAAAGAATGAGGAGAAAACCCATGACAAGAAGATACACTGCTCATGCCAAGTTCCATAACATCCACTACATGTGGTCCAGATGAGAATTGCAGTAATCTCATGAAGTCACTAATTATGCTCAAATTCAGAAGTGATGCTTTTCAGTTATAAAACCATGTTTTCCAGAATGTAATATAAATCAAGGTTCAAATGATTCTGTACTGTGCTATGTTCTCAGTGAAATATAGGAAGAAATAGCCCTGCATACCATCAGTCTCAACAGCATTTTAGGAATTTACACATCTAGACTCTTGGTTCTGCTGTTTTAACGATCCTGATCCTCAAATAGAAACAAACAGTTCTTCAAGGGAGAATATCAAAAATTCCAGTTAGCTATAACCTATGGTTTTCCTTGGTACTTATTTTCCTTGTGTGCAGCAACCAACAAGAAATAAAAGGAATTATCATCTTGGAACAGGTGATTGGCCCCAATCCTCAGGAGAAGATAGAATGCTGTTAAATAATTAGAACATGGAGGAAAGTGTGTAGACCTAGCCATGGGTGTTTCTTACTACATTCTGGGAATTGCAAATCAGATGAAACATTTTTAAACAACCTCAACCTGAGACATATGTAAACTTCAAAAGCATAAAATCCTCAGTGTTGGAATCTGATACTCACTACCCCAAATCACCAAGAGTAGCAGCAGACTACTCTGTGGGTAGCCCCAGTGAGGTAAGGGGATGGAGACTGGGTAATTCCAGATGAAGAATATGACTATCCCTTGGGACTACAGGGCCACCTTCAGCAGCCGGGGCTAGGATTTATTTTTGCTGTGCTGGTTCAAAGTTCCTCAAAATGGACTTGACAGAATCCTCAAGTGCTTTCCAAATGCTTAGAAAAATGTGGATCAAAGCAAAGAGTGGAAGACTACAATGATACGGACAGGCACATTCTCTAGTGTACCCCATCTGTCTCACTGTCATACACAGACATATTTATCCCTCCAACTGCATGAGCAGTCCCTTCAAAGCCTGCATCATACACAGAAAGCTATAATTCCTGGAACAGTCCATATGTAACAACTTATCAAAGAAGTATAACCATCTTCCATCAACCCAGCCAGGAATACTTGGGTTATTTAGTTTCACATCCACTGCTGGGGTGGACAAATGTGTCTGACATCTATGTCCCATATCAACCCTCCTGCCCCATTTGATTTTCTTGCCTTTCCTTCCACAATTACTGACTCTAGTCACTGCCTAATAAACATTCTACACCTTAAACTGCATTATAGTGTTTAAAATAACTAATCCGGATTATTTCTTCTAAATACAACTTGGAAAAAGTAAGCCAAGAGTGGACTGTAAGGGACACCAAATAGATCGGGACATTTTCATATCTCTAGACAGTGAATCTATAGGTATATTCTTAGAATTATTTTTTGATTTGTACTTTTAAATATGCTAATTAAAGTGATATGTATATAAGATTGAAGCACTTTAATCATTATGCAGATTTTATAACTGTATGCCATATATCTTAAAAGTCAAGGCATTTCAGAGGCAAAAAAAAAAAAGATCTAAAAATCAACCTTGGCTCTAAGTATGGATATGATACTTTAATTATAAAATCTTCCCAAAGAAACCAGGCATAGTGGCATATACTTGTAATGCTCTCATTTGAGAATCTGAGGAGCAGAACACCATGTGTTTAAGTCTATCCAGAGCTACACAACAACTTTCATTCCAGCCTGAGCTACTTCATGAGACCCTCATTTATAATGTAAATACAAACAACAACAAAGGGAAAACATCAAGAAATAATGGAACAACACTAGCTTAAAAACAAAACAAAACAACACAACCATGTTAATCAAAGGTTCAGGTAGATTAAAGAGGAGGAACTTCAGATACCTACTGTTCAGATAAAAAATGGTGGGTGAACATATGTCTTCTTAAAAACAATTAGCAAATTATATTTAATATGCTGCTCTCTGTATTGACATTCAGAAAGTATTTTCATGGGTCATAATTAACATTAGTCAGCTTTTTATTCTTTGTCGTGGAATTCCAGATAGTAGATGACAGAGTCAAAGAAAGTTTAATGTCTTTTTAAATTATTTATTTCTATTTTTTTATTAAATTGTTGATTTAAAATGTGATATCACATCCCCCTTACCTGTTTTCCCTCCAACCCCTCCCATTTACCCTCCTTTCAACCCCACCCACATCCTCCAGCATACCCTCTCAAGTTGATAGTCTTTTTTTTATTATTCTTAAAATATATAAGCATATAAATACAACTTTTTTATTCCATTTAGTGTGGGCTGTTTGTGTATGGTTTCAATTCTGACAACTTCATGTTGGTTGATGGATTAGGGGGCTTATCCCTGGGAGAGACTAATTCTCCCTGTCTCAGCAGTCATTCCTTGCCTGTAGTTCTTTTGTCTGGTATGGGAACTTGTGACATGTCTATTGATCTTATCATTGTTCAGGTCCTGTTTAGGCAGCCATGTTGTTGTCGATTCCCTATTATTTCTAGGCAATACAATCTCACGGCAGGCTTTCTGATCCATTGGATCTTACAGCCTTTCCACTCCCCTCTTCCATGATGAGCCTTGAGTGTAGGAGTTAAGATGTAGGTGTATCTCTTGGGGCTAGGCGCCCCATGATCCCTGCATTATGACCAATTGTGGTTTTCTTTAATGATCTCCATGTGCTGTAAAGAGAAGCTTCTAAGCTGGCAGGTGGTTGCTACATGGACCCTTGGATATAAGATAAGTTTTGGAATGCAGTTACTAATTATGCTGGTCTACTAGTGGTAGTAGGTACTTGTCAGAGATCCATGACTTCTCTAGCACTTCTCTAGCACTTGGTAGTTAGCTATGTTTCTAGAATCAGCCATGATTCTTTTCCTAATGAGTGGGCCTTGGGTCCAATTACATAGATGTTGGCTACTGCCAAGATATAAATGCCACTATTACACTATTACACCTGTAGGGATTTCTTGCCATGCTGGCCATTGTTATAGTTCATTGGTATCAAGCTGGATAGGACTACCGATCTCTTCCCTCCCCTGGCAGTTTACATTCTACCTTCTGGTACTACGAAAGCTAGACCTCAGGAAAAAGTCTTTCAAGTTAGATGCAGCTTAAATCTTTTGAGTCTTGTGTCTTCAGCAATGGAGACTTTAGAGAAGCAACCGATAACAGCAGCAGTAGTCAGTATTATTTATGGGATCACTTCGACTATCCTGAACAACATCAAACAATGTTTCTTATGCTTAGTACTGGAGTTTTGCTAAATAATCTATATTTCTTTGGGGGAACATTTTAAGCCTAAATGGCTTAACTTCATATATATGTAGATATATAGATATCGTGTATAATTTGGGGTAAATATAAAATAATACTGCTCCTTGAGGCTCTATTAAACATCCTTAGTGTTATTTGTCCCTCAGCCCTCCCTGTCCTTCTGCACTGATCTCCCCTTTTTCTCCAAAATTTAAGTCTGCTTTAAAAGGACTGGATTTCTACTCCTCCAAAAGCTTTCAATTGGGAGCGTAAATTTCATGGGAAATGGTGGTAAAAACTGGCTAATGAAAATGTTTGGAATCATATAATAATTGCATGATTAATTTTCCTCTAAAAACAGAAGCATTTTAGATTTGGAATAATATGACCTCAAATTCATAAGGAGAATGTTAGTGAGCTGCTAAGATTTAGAGATCAATAGGACACAAGAATCAGCTAAACTTGCAGGCACTGCAGCCATGGCAACAACCTTGGCAGAGTCTCCACACAGATAGTAACAAGCCACTTTAAAATGACTGGGACCTGAGCCAAGAGAAAGAACTCAGAAACAAGGACTTCGTAAATCTTAAGGATAGACGTCTCCCTGCACATGAAAAACAAAGGACAACTTCTAAAAGCATTTTCTTTGATTTATTTTTCTGATCTTTGCAATTTTAAGAAACCTGGTCCTAGAGTCTGGGGGATCGGACCCAGTCTTTCAAAGAAAAGAACAAATAGTTCCATAGCATGCAAGTCCATTGAATATCAGACCCACCTGGAGAGATTCTAAATCCTATGACCCATTTAAAACAAAGGACAATATTCAATAATCTCAGGAGCATTTAGACACAAGATAAAAAGCAACAATTTGGGGCACTTGAATATAAAAAGAAAGTTCCTCAGACAGTCAAAAAAGATCTGAAGAGGAGTAGCTAAGGTTGCTAAGAGGTGATAATTGATAGAAGCAGAGATATAAGCAAGTTTTCCTGAACTGGAATTTCTTTTCCATGAGTGGGTAATTGCAAGGGAGTCATTGCAATTCTATTTGGTGGGAACAGGAGCACAGCAGTCACCATGCTAAAAGAGGACCACCAGAATAATTCTGTGTCAGCACAATCACAAATACAAAATGATGCCAAGCTATGGTAGAAGTACACCAAATTACATAATAGGGGTGTTGAAGAAACTGAGAATAACCCCAAACACCACTTATCCTTCTATCAAACTGGTTTGACTAGTCTAAAATAGAGAAGGACATTACATCATCAGCCTTTAACTAATCCCTGGTCAATGATATAGCAAATGCAGATCTCTTTATTTTGGTCACCAGAGTACTTTGCTTTCCTTTAGCCAGAATTGTAGTTTTATTATCTGGGAACAAACGCCTAAGCATCGTGTTACTATCTAGGCACATGGAACTTAAATAGAAGTCCTTGATCTAATGCTGGCAGACAATGTTTTCATTTCACAGATGCCATATTGATTAGTAGTTAGAAATCGTTGTACCCAGGGCCCTGTGTTACCTCATTAATTTGATGACTATCAATAACACAACAATTTAACTGAGAAAAACATTCAAGGGCTTTCAGGATATTAAAGTAGTGGTGGAACACTCCTTTAATCCAAGCACTCAGTGTTCCAGGACAGCCAGCTCTATAAAGAAACCCTGTCTCAAAACCAAACCAAAACAAAACAAAATCTTCTAGGAATAGTGTTATGGGGAGCAAATAAATTATGACCCCCAATAAGAAAAAAAGAATTGGTCCTAAAAAGCCACATCACTAAGCAG
The DNA here is from genome assembly GCA_902729485.2 of Mus minutoides. Taxonomy (NCBI): domain Eukaryota; kingdom Metazoa; phylum Chordata; class Mammalia; order Rodentia; family Muridae; genus Mus; species Mus minutoides. The sequence goes on along the minus strand of LR749942.1, from coordinate 1,245,777 downwards.
GAAGCAAAGAAATGTTTACATATGAATATTGGCACTTCTGAATTATATAGCACATTTAACGTTAGATAGTATAGCTTCCTAAACACTATATCTTAAAGGTTATACATCCCAGAGTACCAAAACATGACTCCTCTGTGTTATGCCATTGATAGAACTCCTCAATTAGCACATCCCTACCCAGATAACAGTACTCAAATTTGAAAGTCAGTCTTCATCAGGCTGCAGTTAAAATAACTACTCTTAGATTGAGCATCAAGTCCTCTTGATACCAACAGGAATCCATTTGTGGCAACTGACTACTGCCAGGAAAGAATAGGTAGCCAGGCATGGTGGTGCACGCCTTTAATCCCAGCACTTGGGAAGTAGAGGCAGGCAGATTTCTGAGTTCGAGGCCAGCCTGGTCTGCAGAGTGAGTTCCAGGACAGCCAGGGCTACACAGAGAAACCCTATCTTGAAAAAACAAAACAAAAACAAAAACAAAAAAACAAAAGAAAGAATAGGTAAATAAGATCTGTGCCATTAGACTTAAATACTAAAATTATTAGAGAGGAATTATCTCCAAAGAAGTGCTAAGCCTTCACAGAATTATGGAGGAATCTGAAGCCAGCCCTGGAAAAGCACCTTTAAACAGTGCTGAAGGCATATTGCTGCTTCTAAGAAATACTATACTTGCCTTCTACCCTTTGGGTCTAATACCTCCAGGGCCATTAAGTACAAATAACTCAAAGTGCCACCAAAATTCCAGTTTCAGGGCAAAGAGTGATTTACAGTACAATTGTATTCCCTTGAAAAATAGTTTAGCTTTATAGTAACATCTCCCTTCACAAATGACTTCTAACAAATGGTACAAAGTCGCAGTCTAGTGGATAGATACAGGAGAACATCAAGAATTCTTTTTCATATTCATTATCATGGAGATACCTGATGAAATAGAGTATAAGCCTTCTAACTGTATTAAAGTACCAGATAGAAAGTAGTAGTACCACTAAATTAAGAATAACACGGTTCTTTGTGGAAAAGATTTTGGCTGGTTGTGAAACATGTTGTACTAAAATCAGACCTTCTTAGAAATCTATTGGGCCTGAATTCTGGGGGCGTGAACAGAATCAAAGGGGGCCAGAAAATTAAAGAAGATGTGTAGACCCTCAAGCACATACAACATACTTTAAGTACCCTGGGCTAGAGCGCCGGCCAGTAGTCTCAGGACCTATTTATAGAAAAAAAAAAAAAAAAAAACCTACATTAAAGTGGCATTTTGCCAAAAGTAGTTATGTAACAGATTACATCATTGTTTACTTTTGGGTTCCCCAGCAATCTGGTGTTAGCCAATTTGTGCTGACTCACACCCCTCCTATTTAGATGTCCAGAACTAGCCACCTTAGCCAATACTGGATATCGTTATCAGTGCCATGTTAGGTAAGCATGAACTGGAACTATAACCCTACGCTCCCCACAACAGTAACTATGTGGGGAGAGGGATTCTTGTTGAAATAAAGAAATACAGTGATTTCTGGATACCAGAAATATACAAAGTAAACACTCAAATTTGGGGGAGGGGCAGAAAATGTTTAAACCAATCAGAGGCTAATGCTCTGTGAACTTTTTAGGAAGAGGTGAAAAAAATGTTTCTTCACCGAGGCAGGGCACCAACTACATACAAAAGTCTGATGACACCCAAGTCTATAGCTTGATGAATCAATGGATTTATTGAGTCCATTTACAAAGCATACATGAAGAGCTCCTTACAGAGGCTTTGATATCTCCCAAGTACCTACATCATCAGAAAGCCTCTCTCTATTGTAAATGGTGGCTTCTGAGCAGCAGTATAAACAGAGACTCCTTTTCGGCTAACCTTCCACACTTTATATATTCTGTCAACTCCCAAGAGCCTGAGAACTGCATGCAGCTAGGAGGTCAGTATAGCAGGTAGTGCCTAGGATCTAATTGCCCTCCTGACAACCCTTCCTTGAGGAGGCAACATCTTCATGAAGGGAGCCTGCAAGTAGTCACAGGTGCTCTCGTGAAGATGGTAATAATTGTTATATATTGTCTATATCGTAGAACTTGTGTTCTACAATAGCCACAGACTATAGGGGAAGTTTGTAGACAGAGGATCAGGGATCTAGAAATAGTTTAACAGAAAGGAGAAGGGAATTTTTGAAAGAAGAAAATAGCTTTAGGGGCTCTTTTTTTTTCAGCTTTGAGGTCATCATTGGCTCTTTTTTTTTTTTTTAATTCTTATAGTTCTCTGACATTTCTGTTCTGTGACTTGGCCCTACCAAGCAAGGCTACAGCACAATCTCAGGGCACTTTGAGGCTCTGAATGTAAGGTTACTCGATGTGATGAGAATCAGAGCTATTTTTAGCATATGTGGGAAAGTTTCACCAGCTATCACTGTTTGATGTATGTCAGCCTTGCCTGTCAGAGGCTCGATATGAAGAACTACAGTCTTAAAGTAACCTACCTAACACAGGCCTACAGGCTGTGGGTAGTGAGGGTGCTCTTGCAGGAGAGAGAATGAACCATCCTAATTCAACGACTAGAAAATCCAATTAAAGTTGATTGGAGCACATTCTAGGATGGTCTCTGGATTATCAAGGTTGTGTGATAAAATGAAAACCCAGCAGGATGTTTTCAGCAATGTTATAATGCAACTAAATGTTTCTACTTACTGAGTAGAAGATTCAATATGAGAATTACTGCAAGTGCAGGGCAGTGCATATGTTCCACACAACTGAAACATCATGTCATAGCCTGAAGAAGCAGCTTTTGGTGTAGCAGTGTGAAAGACACGATTCCACATGGTCCATTTGGGAGTTCCTTAGATCATCTAGAACAATGAATCTTGCTCTAGTATACTATATTTTTTCAGAGAAAACAAGAATTCCAAATCAAATAACATTTCATATTTTGTCCGTGCATGCAAGGCAATGAACTGCTACGAAATTTATAACTTTCAATCTGACCTCTCATTCAGTACCATATTATGGCAATGCTTATATTTTCTCAATCATTTAAAATAAAGAAACTGCTGGAGAATGTACAGTTTCAAGGTTTTACCTACAAAAATATTCTGTTCAGTAAGAAGTGGACTGCTGAGTCGCCTGTATTAAGTATACAAATACTTCGTTCATTTCAGCCTTTCTACTTTAACTGTTTTTATTCATTGTACATAATAAGATTAGTTAGTAAATTTGTCTAGGAATATTAGAATAGCATTACCTGGAGGTTCTATTAGAATACAATACTTAAACTAGGCATAACTCTAACCTGTCATCCAGCACTAGGGAGACTGGGGTAGGTGAATCATGAGTTTGAGGCTAATCTAGGCTACCAGGCTACCCTAGTACATATATATATATATATATATATATATATATATATATATATATATATATATATATATATATAAGTTTAGATATTGTCTTCATTAGAGTTTCTATTGCTGCAATGCCTCCTTTCTTATAAATCCTAGGACCACCAACCCAGGGATGATACCACCCACAAAGGGCCAGGGCCTCCTCATTGAGAAAATGTGTTATAACTAGATTGCATGGTGCATTTCCTCAACTGAGACTCCTTCCTCTCTGATAACTCTAGCTTGTGTCAAGTTGACACTAAGCTAGCCAGCCAGTACAGATGTGTATATGCATGCTTGTGTGTGCATAAGTATAATGCAATATATATACTGCATAATTTGAACAATGGGACTATACAATCATGAAATAAATGGATTATACAAAAATATAACAATATTCTTCCAGGAACCATAATTAGTAGTGTCGTAACATTAGATAGAAAAAGAGAAATGCATCAGCCTCAGATGTGATACATCATCAGTGCCAAGATAAAGACACTAAAGTTAATTAAACCCAACTTTAACTTCTAAATTTTTGTCAGGAATAAACTGACACAGAATCATCTTATTTAAGACATGAATATAGAGGAAACCAACATTAAAATGGAAAGCAAATAAGCTTTGCAGTAAGGAAATTAATTTCATAAATAAATAGTTAATAGCATATACAGAATGGTTCTTTAGTGCTTCTGAAGAAAAAAAAACACTCATCTTTTATGGTGTTGCTATTGCTGGATCAGTTGACACTGGTTGACTTACCTTAGAATGTAAGTTAAATCAGAATGTTAAATCAGAGATAGACAGATCTTTTCCAAGTTTTGTCTTAGACACTGAGCAAGCATAAAATACAATTAGGCCTTGGATAGATGAATACACGTGTTCCCTGTCAATTGAAAAACTGAAAGTGAAATATGCAAAAACAACAACAACAACAAGAACAAAACCAAAAACCTCTTGGCAACTCCAAGATGCTGAGAGACCTCTTTGCTGTGTGCAAAGACACCAACCAGACTTCAGCAGGGAAAAGGGTAGGCCAGTATTCCAATACAGTGATATCAAGGAGACTTGCAGCATTCAATCATCAGAAAATAACTTGAAGGAGGAGCAATATAACAGAAATGCCACATGAGATTCCTCTACACACCCACTCACACCTTTAAGATGCTTATGTTTAAGAATGGAGCATGCTCACATCTGTGATTGACAGGGGAGCATACAGTTCATTCTGGGAGATGCCATCCCTGCGCAGCTGGTCCTTGGGTAGATAAGAAAGCAAACTGAACACGCTAGGAGTAAGCAAACCAGTAAGCCACACTCCCCCAAGACTTTTGTGTCAGTTTCTGCCTCCAGGTTCCTGCCTTGAGTTTCTGCCCTGGCTTCTCTGGAAAGACTACAAACTATAAGCTGAAATAAACGCTTCTGCCCAAGTTTCTTTGGGTCATAGTATTTTACCATGGCAATAAAGTCCTAAGACAGAAAGTTGTGGGTTAGAAAGGCAGTAAGTGTGGCTTACTGTCATCAGTATTCATAATTTCTTGTACAAAGGAAGCAGTTGGGTGATTTCATTCAGGTATAGAAATGTTTAGAAATGCATTCATCTAACTTTTAAGGCTCAGATCATAGGAAAGGATACCTGCCTCTATACTCACAGTTTATGATTTAAAAAAAAAAGAACACTAGAAAGTATTTGAGAAATCTTATCAATAATAAATGTGTCTTTAGTGAATGTATTAGTTACCTATTCTATATGTTATAATACTATGAAATCAGTGGTTTAAAAACAGAATGTTTTTATTCTGTGCTTTCTGTGGGTCACACAGTCTATCAGGATTAAGTGGCACCTCAGCTCAGGGTAGAAGACTTACAACCTGCAGGTTGCATTCTTGTCTTGAGGCTTGATTGGTTCACTGAGCTTTTCGTTATTGGCAGATGTTGGTTTCTTGCAGTTGTAGGACTGGGTGTGGCTTTGAACTAGTTATCAACTGGATGCTATTCTTGGATCCTATAGGCCACCTGAGGTTTCCTGGACTCTGGCTATCCCCATCCAGGTGCTAACTTCATTCATTCAGCCAGGAGACTGTCTACTGCTAGCAAATATACTACAGAAACAGAGTCTTATGTCGTATGATTGTCACAGTGTCCCTCACTTTTCTATATTCTATTGCAAGGTAGAAGCTAGTCTGGTCTAATGAGTGAGTTCCCTGGCCAGATAGAGCTGGCCATACGACATCCATTCTTTAAATAACAAAAGAGGAAGAAAAGAAAATGGAAGATGCTCAAATCTCACCAAATAACCATTAAACATTCTTGTTTGGGTTTCAATTCCAAGCCTAAGTCTCCACGGCCATCTCTGGCAGCCCTCCTTTACCTGGTATTAGCTTCGCCTCTGCTTTGGGTTTTCCTTTATATCAGCTCTGAGAACCAGAAGCTGGAAGCTTCTCTGTTTTTGTTTTTGTTTTTAATACCTGCTATGTCAGGAGAAAACCCAGTAAGTCATATGAAAGCCCCAGAAGGGCTTTGGTTGATGTAGTTGGTTGATCCTTTCGTTAGATTCTGTAACCAAGATGGTATGTATGATTAATTAACCTTGGACAACTAGCTCTAGAACTAAGCTTAGGATCGATCTTACTTCAACTAGATAAGTGTAAAAGCTTACTATGCCTATGCACGCTAAAATGTTTAATTATGTAACAAAGAAAATGCTATGGCACTGTATGATGAAGGACAGATTTTCAGATCTAGGTTCAAGCAACCAAAATACTATTCTAGTGTCTGATGCATCCCCCTCCATTCTAACTCCTTTATTCATAAGAATAAAGCACTTGTATTCATTTCCACATCTGCAAAGAATAGATGTCATCCCACCAAGTTCCTGAAAGTAAGACAAACCAGCTCTACCCAGCATCCCTATTAGAGAAGAAGTCAATACAGGGAATTAACTTGATGAAAATAAACCTGCTACTCAACCAGATAGTGAGTTTTAGATATTCATGATACCAAAACAAGACCCCTGAAGCATGAGCCCAGAGGGAAGACAGTAACATCCCACTACACAACAGCATGAGATGTGGGAAGAACCAGCAAAGTAAAGAAAGCTCAGGATCCCAGAGAAGGCAGAGACCATTCCCTCAGCTGCACCATAGAGATTACATTCCCATCAGAAGCTCATCGGCTGGTTAGTACTCACATTTATCACCAAGCTAATCTGTGATCTGTGAGTTCAAGGCCAGCCTAGTCTACATAGTTAGCTCTAAATTAGCTAGAGCCACATAGGCACTGTCTCAAAAGAACCAAAGATAAAAGAAAAACGTGGTGCTTCCCTTACAGAAATCTGTGTGAACAGGTGAGAAGGCAAATGGTCATTCATTCCATAGAGATATAAATATCTTTGGGATTAAAACATTCCCAAAGAACCTCAACTTATAATTGTCTGGCCTTCAACATCTTCGACGTCATCAGTGGGACGTGGGGAGTCTAGATTTCTCGAATGGAAGAGCTTTCGTTGTTTGTTTGCCTTTTTGACACCTTTTGGCCTAGTCAGCTCTTAGCTCCTTCTTGTTGTTTGAGTCTACCAGAAATTTCACCTCTTTAGAAAAGCTTTCTCTGGACCATCCACCCTCTGAGCTTGTTCTCTCTTTAGAAAAGCTTTCTCTGGACCATCCACCCTCTGAGCTTGTTCTCTCTCTCTCTCTCTCTCTCTCTCTCTCTCTCTCTCTCTCTCTCTCTCTCTCTCTCTCTCTCTCCCTGTCAGTGGCTAAAACTTGTTCGGCTGTAGACATACATTGCAGTTCACACTTAGAGTATTTGTTAATTTTTGAGCCCCAGGATGCAGGAATGACTTCATCTTGGGCATCACACCATTGCATGCTTTGGTACTCTCCACGATATCTGCTGCTGCGTAGGAATCATTAATGTATATTTAATGTAGCCATGAGAAGAACACCAAATTCAGGTAGCTACAACTTTACCATTGTTAATGGAAATTCTTATACACAGATAAATTCTTTCTATGATCACGTGGTGAAAGAAAGTGCTTTTTCCCTATATGAAACTAATAAAATAAGTAAACATAAATTGACTATATTATTTGATAACTTCAATATTGAATGTTCTAACTACTAAAGATTTTCCCTAGGGGACTTAGACTTTTCTCATTTTAAAACTGTCCTCTAGACATAGAACAGCTCTCACCTGAAAAATCAATGCTATCAAAAACATAAAATGAAAATGTCTAATTCCCTTTCAAACCTGAGTTAAGTTCAACACAAATCAATAAAACACTTTTCAAGGCCAAAAGGGATCCATGTTACTTTAAGAGGCAAGTGAATTCATAAAACTATAATCTATGCTGTACTTAATTTTTACAAATAGATGAACATTTTATTCTGTGGCTAATAAATTATATAATAATGAAGGCTTCTTTATATTCCAAGACTAAAACAATGCAATGGCACAAATAAAGGACACTTTGTTGCTTTTTGTTTGTTTTATTTTGTATACTCTTTATATACTAGTAAAAATAAACTCTTTAATAAATAAATATATATAATAAATATTTGTAAATTGAAAAAAGTATAAATAGGTCCATTCTTCTAAAAGAAAAGTTCCATCTTAGTGTGGCATGTTTTGTAGATCAAAGTCACCTAGTATTTTGATTTTTGTTTTATGTATAATGTTCTAACCTTTCTACAAGGTCCTCAGAATTTATGAGGCAGTAATTATGTCATCTCAATCCACTTCTTCAACATGAAGTATCTATTTTTAAGATAACTGTCCAAGTAAACATTATCCAGAGACTTGCGGCGTCAGCAGCAAGGTTCACATTATCCACAGATGAACTGATTTCAGCATCATCAGTCTACTGGTAAGACTGAGCCAATGTGTCTAAGGAACTACAATCCACTTACGAAGAATGATCTTGCTTTGCTTGAGGTTAATTCCTTATTCTCAATATTCTTCTGAAATAGAGTCTTTCAGTGAAAAAGCAGACTCCCGTAATATCCTGAATGTCTTCTTCAGTGTTAATTTAACAGCAGGAACTGTGATTTTAAAATGGCTCTGGTTCATCAAGTATACATCAGTAGGTCTTTGTATAATTCTGGAACTCTTTCTGGGTCTACTGGTCTTGGTAGAAAATGGGTAAACTTTTGATGTCTTTTGGACCTGGCACCATCTCTTGGAGTTCCATCCTTGTTAAGTGCTACAAAATACCTGCGACCTGTATCTCCATGCTTATATATGTTGGACGAATAGGTATTATACCAGTTCTCTTCAAATTGTTCCCTGAAGATGCATTCAGAAGTCAATTTCTCCTTTAAAAAAAAAGAAAAGAAATAAAGAATTTTAGAAATGCCTTCAAAACAAGTTTCTTACAAAAGCCTCAAATCTGTATTATTATTTCTTTGCTTACATTATAATGTTTTGTTTTGATTTTGTTCCTACAGCATATGAAATTTTCCCCCTCTATATTACTTTATCTAGTCAATTAGTTCAAGGAACTTTAAACCAAAATTTCAAACTCACAATTTTGTTTTCAAACGTACAACAAATATTTTGAGCTTTCCCGTGTTCCATGTCATCACCACCTTACCACCATCATTATGCAGGCTGTAGTTCACCTTATCCCATCATGAGATTGATACCAAAGGCACAAGCACCAGATCTCTGCTAGCAAGTTGGGCAAATCAAGATCTTGCTACAATTTAAATTTCTAACTCAAGTTCATCACTTCAAATGAGGTCTCATCAAATAAGTATATTGTTCAATGATAAAATCTCCATGATTAACTTCTGAATAGGCTACCATTAATATCAGGGAAATGAAGTAGAAGTCCGATGTTTTCATATTTTTTCAAAATTTTCTCTCCCTCTGTCTCTCCTTTCTCTCTGTCTCTGTCTGTCTCTGTCTCTCTGTCTCTCTCCTTCTCTCTCTGTCTCTCTGTGTGTGTGTGGTCATATGTGCATACATATATTCTAAAGGTGAAACCACATTGTTTATTTATTCCAACACATACCATGAACATTGTGTGCATGTGCTTTCTCAAAATTTTATGAAATGTTTTGTAATTCTATTATCAGATCATTATGCAGTGCATTCTTTTTGTCTTTATCCAGGGCTGACATCCAGAGTTCTATTTCTGGTAGGAATGATTAAAATATAGAAGAATTGGAAAGACCTGGGACAATGGACAGAAAGGCCAGGTGCAATTGTAGCAATATTGGTTGAAAATCTAAAAAGCAGGACTGAATGACTAAATATAATATGACCTCAGTATGTTTAAATTTAGAATATTTGTTTCTAATTTCCACATACATATGTAGAAATATGTTATGTCAGCTACATGTATTAATGTCTATTAGAAATTATTGATAGATATTAAAATAGATATTCATTACTGCATAATTATAATAATAATTAAAATGATAATACATACTGATCCATAAAGTTCTCCTTTGTCATTCATCCCAAGGTACAGGCCACTGTCCACACCTCTGATACTGACCAGTCCCACTGCCACACTGATGAATTCCAGGATACCTGAATTTATAAACAAAATAGAGATTTGGATTGGTTAATGAACATATAATTACAGGATGGAGAGGGATAAATATCAACACTTTTAAATAGTCAACAAATAAATGGACACTCTCATCACAACAGGTAAATAGGTAACAAAGTTACTCCTGGTCTTCTGTGACTCTACCAGTGAATTATAAGCAATTGCAGCTTGTGTTAAGATGTCCTGTCAACATGACACAAGCTAGAGTCATCTCAGAACAGGGAACCTCAGCTGAGGACATGCTATCAGGTTGGCTGGTGGGCAAAGCCATGGTCATTTCCTTGATTGATGATTGACATGCCCTGCCTACTGTGTGCACACGGATCCCTGGTCAGATAGATGGTCCTGGGTACTATAAGACAGTAAACTTAGTAAGCCGTAAGGAGCCAGCCAGGAACAGTACTGCTTCCTTCAGGCTCCTGAGCTGACTTGCCTCAGTGATGACGATGATCTGAAAATTGCAAGATGAAATAAATCCTTTCCTTCCCCAAGTTTCTTCCAGTTCACAGTTTATAACACACATAGAAAACCTAACTAACACATTGTTCTTGCAGAGGACTCAGGCTTGGTTCCCAGCACCCAAGTGGCACAAAACCCGCTACAGCTCCATTTCCAGAGAATCTGACACCTCCTTCTGGCTTCTGTAGGCACTGCAGCACACTTGAGGCACATGTGTGCCGACAAATCCCATACAAATAAAATAAAATTCTAAAAATAAAGAGCTAATAGTTAATTTTTACCTCAACTTTAAAAATAATCTCTGATAATTAAAAGGGAAGTTGTTTTTATTGCCATGTGAGATGAAAAGAAACTGAGGCTCAGAGATATTGACTGAAATGCCTAAAGGACATGATCTTTGTAATTAATTAAAATGATGCTTGAACTTACATTTTCTGAGACCTAGTCTAATGGTTCTAGGTTTATTGAGGGGAGTACAATAGTTTCTAGACTTCGTAGGTTGCAAAATGTGCTATATTCCATGATCTGGAAAAGCATGCTGTGCAGTTCAGAGAAGCAATATCTGATATCATTATATATGATAGCCAAATACGAAGAGTTTAACATACAAATAGATTTTTCTAACCATTCTCAACTTAATACACTACCAGACTACAGTTTTAAAAGATATAATTTCTCTCTCTCTCTGGGATACCCTTTTATTTTCTCTCTCTCTCTCTCTCTCTCTCTCTCTCTCTCTCTCTCTCTCTCTCTGCTGTACACACTAACCTTTGGACTAATGATATCTTTTTCTACTTGGATCTGCCTTCCTTAATACTTTGTGCCTTCATCCCTTCACCCAGCCTTAAGCTCTACAAATAGCATAAATGTGTACAGGTTACCCTGACTCTCACTCTTAAGTCATTTCTTGATTTATTGTAGAAGTTCCTGTTTGAACTTGTGATACTCTCAAAGAGAAAACACAGAATCTGATGGTTCACTGATATGGAAGGCTCTATTCTACCCAAAGATTAATTGACTCTTTGGCAGACAAACAAACAAACAGCATAGATTCGTATTAAGGCAGATGAGCTCTTTGGAAGTATTAAGATTTCAGACTAGTAGAACTCAAGAGCTATCAAGGGATCTTACAGCACATAAATAGCCTGTAAATGGCCTGAAAGAGTCAGTGTCCCTAATGGAGAGGCTTAAGTGGGAAAGATAAGATGTAGCATGTAGGTCTAGGCTCCACAGGTCACAAGCACTCTGACAACTATGGATGGGGGAGTAAAGGAGAATCATATCCACTACCAATGTTCTCAGTGGTAGATTCATGTCAGGAACAAAAACATGAACCTGAAACATAATTGGCATAAATACATATAAATGGAATCTCACCTAGGATATAATTATAAATGCGTAATTACTTTAAATTATATTGAATATTCACTCAGATTAAAAAGGACGCATGTCTGACGAGCATCCAATGTTCCTACCCCAGGACACACTCCACCTACGCTTTAAATCTTATCTTCAGATAATGCTGTCCAAAATATGTAATTACATAAGTAAAAATGATTACCCGTGTCTTTAGAATAATTATATCCAATAGTTTTAACTTTTAAAACAACATATAAAACCATATACACAACCAGGCATAAATGATTTTTTTTGCTATGGCTCATGGAATTGATGGGGGAAACATTATGTGTGGGATTTTTTTTTTTTGCCCCTCCTAAAGATTTTAGCCACACTTTTAAATTCTGATCCTTTTTCTCACCAAAGAAATAGTATACCACCTAGTAATTTGTAATCGTTTGATTCTTAAATGAGATTTGACAAGTCTTTCTTATTTATAATATGAGGTGGCAACTAGGCTAATTCTTTCCCAAAGAATAGACATGAAGAACTTTCCTTAAGAGGTAATCACAGATTTTAGGTAGATTTTCTAATGCCCAGTGTCCCATAAAAAGACTTGGAGGTCCTTTGTCTTTCTGGTATCGTTTTCAAAGCCGGCCTTTTCTTAAATCATAATAAACAGGTGAGTCAATCCACAATGCAACCACATCAGACAAATCTAGGGAGAATAAAGGGAAAAGCTTTAAAGGACTATGTTTGATCTCAGGCTACACTTTTTTTCTCAAGGAATGATTCTATGTTTACGTGTCAGGTAAAGTCTTCCGTCTATACTACCATGCAGGAAAACTCTGCTAGAGAGATTCAGGGAGCTCAGGTAGGGTATTCTTTTAGCCTTACTGAGAACTCTCTGTCAATGTTCATTTGATATAGTTGTAAGTTTTTAAATAGCTGAGCTTTTATTGGTTGAGTTCAAATTAGTATAACATTATTTTAGTGGTATTTAATATCTTAAATAGTCATCCATGAGGGTTTTTTTCCAAATATTTAATTATCACAGAAGTGAATTTTCTTTAAAAGGGTGGGGGGTATCATTTAATACTTAGTTACTAAGGCACTAGCAAAAGGAGAATTGAGAAGCACACAGTGTTGCACACGTTAAATATGACCTTATCCCCTACCCTCTGGCAGTCATAGTCTCTAGACCACTCAGAGCACTGGAAGGTATAAAGAGTCTGCTCCTTTAGGTTCACATACTAATAAGGGTCCTTTTATATAATAGTGAATATTTTGTTTCTCTATAGTCTCTCACTGAAACATGACTTAAGCCAACACAGAAACAAAGTCATATTTTCCTAGACATTCAAAATATAAGCTTTACGGAGTATTAGTAAGAATACACCACACCCATTCCTAAAGGATCAGATTTCAGTACAGCTCTCTGAATTTTACCACATCTTTGAGTGTTCACCAATCTCTTCCAATAGAATCTGTCTTCCAAGGAGACAGAACACAGTAGAAGAGATACCACCTATGTCACAAGAGGCTTAGAGGAAGCATTTCTTTACCCAATTGGTATCTGGCAGAAAAGTCGGATGTTGCCTACAGCCCACCTTTAACGTCTGGCTGCTTTACCTGAAAGTGTTAGCGCAATGCGCAGGGGGTGGGGGGGGGTAGATTTTTAATGTAATGAGTTCAGTACTCTTCTTAAAGAAAGAAAACTAGACCAGCTGGTGTCAGGCAAATTCTTTAGAATCATAACGTCAGCCTCCTCAAAAAAAAAAAAAAACTTTCCAAAAGTGACCCCAGGTTGGCCACTAGGTCATAGCACTCTTGACTCATTGTCAGTGAGAATTTGGAAGGGATCAGTGGGAGCTACAAACACGTGGGGTTTTTTAAAAGTCAGTTTTCTAAGCCCTTAAGTGCTGCCAAATGACCACCACATGCCGCTCCTCCCATCTAAGGTTACACATGCTTCCCCAGCGGAGATTTACACTTCGACAAAGTTTTAATGAGCACTGCAAGTGCACAAAGAAATAGAAGTGGAAGAAGAAGAGAAAAACGAGACCAGAAAGAGCCACTCCGAAATGAGATGCTCCGGAAATATCATACTGAAAAGGAAAGATGTGTGTCGGGATTCCTCATGATGCTGACAAATAAAAGACACTATGTTGTGGTTTTTTTTTTTCTTTAAATAAAATGACGCCCTTCAATGACATCACAGGTTAGATAAGGAAAGTTCCTTGAGTGTGTTAGCAGGTTAATTGATGAAAAATGTAGCCACAGGGGAAGTATCCTGGGATATTAGGCTCAGAAAGCATCTTTAGCAAACTATCTGATTTAACCTGTCTTGTCTGTTGTGCGGGCCAGAAAGCAAGACTCACACTGAGAGGGGCACTTGCTAGCTACCTGGCTGGCTGGGGAGTCATTAAGACTAGATAGTTTACTGATCTAATCTAGAGTCCCCTCATCCTATTAACCCCTTCTGCTCCCGAGCATTGCTGTTGTATGTAGAAAAGATTCTCTGTGTTCCCAGCCATATCTTCTTTCGTTTCCCCCATTTCCTCTTACCTAAGGTCAATACCAAGATCTCTGCTTTCCAGTTTCGCAATTTCTAAAGAGAATCTTGGCCAGGTGGGCATGCTCAGTCCTTCTCCCTCCTCCCTCTCTCCATCTCCCTCACTCTCCACCCCCAACCAGAACAGAGAACTGCACCCAGGCAGACCTCTAAGTAGACACGTGAAGATTCACATCCTGTTTAAGAACCATCCCTTCAGAGAGAGACCGGCAGGCAGACTAGCCGCATAACTGCGGGGCATGTTTTAAGAACTGGGATCCTTCTCGTTATTAATTTTCAAAGAGGTAGGCACAGAACTGCAAGTGTGGAAGGAAGAGAAATCTGAATAGGGACCTCCTAAAATAATAAAATTGACTATGAAGGAAGGAGTGCAGGCAAGGTTGGGGGACAGATCATGGTTCCTAGTCCAACACTTTGTGCCCCAGGCAGTAGAGAAAACAGAGCAGCATTGTACCGGGAGTGAGGGACACATCCGCCCTTTCTCCCCCCCCGCACCTAGAGTTGCTCTTCTGCGTGGCAGGACAATTTCTCACACGCCCTGAGCCCCGGGACCTCGCACCCCAAATGTCTAGAGGCTCAGGTTAGCACACAGCTCATTCCGTTCCGCCAGCGTGGAGGTGGGAGGCGAGAAGAGGAAGAGGGGGAGGCGGGGGGGGGAGGGGGGGGTGAGGGCGCAAGGGCCGGATGCTTGTACCTACCGAAGAGACTGTGATCCTGCCGGGTGCCCTGCACGGTGCCGTCGGGCAGGATCTGCAGGTGGAAGCCGGTGCGGCAGTAGAGCTGCCGGCGGCGCAGGATGCCGTGCAGGTGCGCCAGCTCCACGGAACCCGGCCCGCCGCGGGCGCCCCGCTCCAACGCGCCCCGCCGCTCCCCTAACAGCGGTGGCCTCTCCCCTGCAGGAGGCAGCAAGAAATGCGACCCCACCTGCTGGCCCAAGCCCTCCAGGCCGCCCAAGAAAGCCCCGACATCGGTCAAGGGAGCCATGGACAGGATGACTGAAATTCCAGAAAACAGGAGACCTCGCCCTGCACCGCCAATAAAAAGTGTAGCGAGGATGGCGAGGCGAATGCAGAAAAATTATAGCCAAATAGGTACCAAAAAGTTAAGGTTGGGTTACTCCTGTGAGGTCCCTGCAGGGATGGTGCAGTGCACCTTCTTGGATTGATCTTCTCTCCTTGGGTAGGAGAAAGCTGGCTGCTGGCCTTGCAGAAACATCTAGAGCTGGGGGCTGAGGCTCCAGCTCAGCAAACTGATCAGATCAGAGTCCTGGGTACATACACTCCCCGTATATATGCGGGTCCTCTTGACATATGCTAATCAAGTCCTTTCATGCGCGCCTGGGAGGTTGGTTTTGTTTGAAATCTTAAACCAGCCCCCTCTCTACACGTTGTGCTCCTCGGAAGTGACTAAAATGGAGCACTTGGAAAACTTTCTTGCACTTGGCCAAAGTCAGTCAGCTAGCAAATTCGGGGAGGCTCAGCCAACAACCTGGTATAGTACGTTGTCTCTGGGACAACCATGATGTTGTTTAGCCGCTGCTGAACAAACAACCACCTTTGATGTGAGCTCATTTGCAGAGAGAGATAGCTGAGAGAAGGAGCCCAGCTTGCAGAATATAGAAGGGATGGGGGGGGGGTACGGAACCGGAGATGAGTGGGAGGAGAAAAATGAAGGCACTAGAGAATTGGACTCCTTGGAGCTTCTGGGAGCCTGCAGTGGACAGGTGCAAAGAAAATCAAGGAGGAAGAAGGGGAAAGGGCGTTACCTGAGGCTTAGACCTGCCCAGACACACATGAAAGGAAAATCAAAGCTTTGACAGTTTAACTCACTAATTTTAAAACACTAATAAAATGTACAAGCATTACTCTTTTCTTTTATCATTTAGATGGGGGATTTTCTTTACATAATCAAGCTTAGGGTAGAAACGCCTTGCCCCCCCCCCAAGTTCTCTTTAATGTTTATCTTAACTCAGCAAATGATATAACCAGGATTCCCTTATGTCTATGGAAATGATAAATTGTGTGTGGAGGTCCTGGGCTCATTAGAATAGTCAAATAGCACAGTATAATGATGGGGGGGGGGTGTAACACTCCATTCAAGTAGGCTAGCTCACATTCTTATAATTTGCTGTGAATGAAAAAATACTATCTACAATAGTGAAATAAAGGACAGACGCCTCTGCACCCTTATCCAATCTAAGAACACTTCCTTTTGTCTTAGCTGTAGCTTCCTAGAATCTAACCCTGTTGTTGTTGTTGTTGTTGTTGCTGTTGTTGTTGTCACACTTCAAGCATAAAAATCTCAAAATAACTAGCCAGAAATAATTTTGGTTCTTGATGAGTATCAGAGATTTCAAAATTACTGGTAAGCTTTAGGAGTTCCTAATCATACTTGTAAAATAAATAAATTGACCTGAGGGAGTTAGATATATAATCTAGTTATATGTTAAAATTTTGTTCCACTGGCTAGCCTAGAGAAATCCATAAGTGGCTGAAAAATTGAGAATCACTGGTCAGATGTATTCTTTTCCTGGGCATAGGGTTTCAAAGAATGGCTTAAGATTAGAATTTCCGTCTTGTTTTGTGCTCTATTCAGAAAAAACCTAAACTTGTGAGCTCAGATGGATTTGACTGGTTTATTTTCTCTGAAGGCTGGCTCTTCCTCCTCCCACCCTCCCTTCTCCTCCTCCTCCTCCTTCTCCTCCTCCTCCTCCTCCCCTTTTCTCCTTCCCCTTCTGCTCCTCCTCCTCCTTCTGCTTTGGATAATTAATTGGCAGGTGCTTTAAAAGAGGTAAAGTTACACTTTTTTGTCACCACAGGTCTAACTACTGACCCCTGTGGAACCAGGTTATAAAAGAGACCTTAAAACAAGTGATTTACTGTTGATAGATGCAAAATAAAACAAAAGCCCAGGCTAAAAACAACAAGCAGATCAATTACTTTAGAAACATATATCAATAAGTTTCTTCTAAAGGATGCACCAGGTAGATGTCATATTATTTTACCTTTCAAATAACCGCAGCCTGTTTTGTGGTGGGACCCCCAAATCCACCACAATCAAGATTTCAAAGCACATCTGTGTAAACATTATCACATCAGTGTAAAGCATCAACCAATGAGCTTTCACTTTGAACCAAATCTTCTTAATTGCAGTGTTAAATCAAAGAAAGTTAGATCAAAGTTGTGTGAATCTTATAGCAGGATAACTAAAGTAGCCAGAACATACATTGATCACTTTTAAAGAGGAGGCGCTTAAAGGTTTTAAACTTAGATCAAGTGCCTTTTAAATGAGGTCTGTTTCAAGATCTAAGTTCTATGCGAAGTATAACACTGTTAATTATTCCACAATATATTATTGTCACCTGCTCCTGGAGGTATTAGTTCAGTGTGTGAACATTTTCAGTCCTGCTGTGTAATTTATAGACATTAGAATTCTTAAATCTCTTGTATCATGCAGAAAGAGAGAGAGAGAGAGAGAGAGAGAGAGAGAGAGAACCAAACTTTTCAGGAATAGTCATCAAAGTCCAAATACTATAATAGTAGACCTTGTCTGTTATTACTCTGTTTTCGTGAGCCTTCACATTTGTATGTGTTTTCTATCACAACAGTGCCCCAGTATGATAAGCATGACCAAGTTATTGAGGAGGAAAGTCCTGTATCCAGTTGGGTTTCAGTTCCGAGTCTAACATCCTTTATTTGTAAAATAAAGACAGCCCTATTCCTTAGTTCCCTGTACTCAAGGTTGCCATGAAACATAAATGTGAAAATACACATTGGAAAGAGGCTTGAAAACGACAAGGTTTCCTGTGTATAATGCCCTACACTACTTCAATTGTCAAGCAAGGTTTTTTTTTTAACTTTATAATTCAGCAGGTGCAATTTGTCTGAAATGCAAAATAAATCTTTTTTTTTACCCAAACCAAAGCTTTAATGTGTAGGTTTTGAATGGTGCCTAATGCTATTTTATAAAAGACCAGAATAGAAACAAAAAGATAAGGATTTCTTTTGTTTGCTCTAGTCATGTGACAGGAAAAGATAACGTTAAAGATTTTTTTTTTTGCACATGCTGTGATGATATCATGGGAAGTTAAATAATTTTGAAGAGTGTTTTACAAGGGTAAATTATTCGACTTTTAAGTATACATTGTAATCTAATCAACTTTACCTGGTGCTTCCTAGAGACCTCACTTGCCTTGCTGTTGTTCAAATATGTGGTATGATTTTTACTCACACAAAATGTAGTTTCAGATCACATAATCATATACACCTTTTCAATCAGTGTAGTCTTGGAACATTTGGTTTTACACATTCAATGATTCCATATGTGCTTCACTTAAGAAAAAAAAATAG
The DNA here is from genome assembly GCA_902729485.2 of Mus minutoides. Classification (NCBI taxonomy): domain Eukaryota; kingdom Metazoa; phylum Chordata; class Mammalia; order Rodentia; family Muridae; genus Mus; species Mus minutoides. Next base: position 1,227,138 of record LR749942.1, on the reverse strand, counting down.
CTCCCTTAAAAGTCATGATTTATATTTTCAATAAAACAAAAGTCTCTATGTGCAACATTATTTATTACTTTTAATTATAAAACACTGGTAGCAACATGGATATCTCTATATAATAAACTAAATAAATGATGATAAGCTTGGGCTATTATATAACTGGTTAAAAAAGAGTAATATATATATAAACTAATATCCATTATCTTTAGAATACAATACAAGACTTAAAAGTATATGACTGACAAAAGATTATATACAGAATAACATCTTTTTTAGAAAAAAGAAGGAAAGAGGAATTTTATATGTATGTGCTTTTTAAAATTAATTGATTAATTAGAATATATGGAATGGAAGATTGGTGGCACTTCTCTGAGAACGATTTTACAGAACTTTGACTTTTTTTTTTTTTTGGTTTTTGGTTTTTTGAGACAGGGTTTCTCTGAATACCCCTGGCTGTCCTGGAACTCACTTTGTAGACCAGGCTGGCCTCGAACTCAGAAATCCGCCTGCCTCTGCCTCCCAAGTGCTGGGATTAAAGGCGTGCGCCACCACCGCCTGGCGAACTTTGACTTTTTTAAAGTGTTTATTTTTTTTTTCAGGTAAAATGAAATAAGCAAAGGGTGATTGAGAGGTAGAATAAAATCAAGAGCAAAAGAACCTAGTCTCATAATTTAAAGTGAACAGCATCCCACAGGCCTGTGAGTGACAATCACACACACACAAAAATCATGGCGTTCAGGAAATAAGCAGTTCTGCAAACCACTTCTTTGGTTAGAGAATCCAGTTCTAAGCATATAAATAAATAAATAAATAAATAAATAAATAAATAAATAGATAAATAGATAAATAGATAAATAAATAAATAAATACTGAACTCCATCAAGAAAGATTCCTTTTCCCAGCAGTATGAGTTAGAGAGTGGTGGACTGAGGAAGTAGATAGATACAGTGTGCAGGAGAGAGGAGTTTGCATAAGTAAGGAGAGGAGGGAAGATGTAAATTTACTCAGTAGTGTTGAATTACAATCTCAATAGCCAGTATTAGCACATTCTCTCTCTCTCTCTCTCTCTCTCTCTCTCTCTCTCTCTCTATATATATATATATATATATATATATATATATATATATATATATACTTTCTCCTGCCCCCACCGTGTGTGTGTGTGTGTGTGTGTGTGTGTGTGTGTGTGTGTGTGTGTGAGGCCCACAAAGAGGGCCCAGATGAAAACATGCCCAAGCAGTAAGCACACCTCACATCTAGAACTTGGTCTTTTTAATTTATTCGCCTCCTGAAATTATCTGGGAAACTTGGAGAAATTATCATACTGGTTCTAGGATTGGGCTCTTTTTTTCCAACTGACAAGGAAACAGAGATGAGAAAGAAAGAACTCTGTGACGATTTGAGCATCAAAATAAATGATACAACAAGATGTTTATAGAAAAAAAATAAGAATATACAAAGGCAAACACTTAAGGAAACTATCAAATGATAAAGGGAAACTTTGTCCTGTGGAAAAATACCAACTAATAAATAGCAAATAATAATAATGATGATAATAATAATAATATGGAATTAGAGAAAGACCACATTTTTATACTCATCAAAAGAACACTGCTGGTTCAGACACAGTAATTAGTGAATGGTAAAGCTAATTAGTAAGTTTTGACAAAAACTACTAGAAATGAGGAGGAGGGATAAAGAGTGTCTATTACACAGAGAACAGAAACAACAGTTCATTATTGTAGTGACTACTGTTCTACCCAAGTAATAATGACAGCCATGTGACAGAAAAATCCTATTTTCCTTTTATGACTGCATTAGTTAGTTACCTGAGAGAAATATTTAAGTGAGGAAAGTTTCTTTGGTTCCTGGTTTCGGAGGGTTCAGTCCATAGTTGCTTGGTCTTACGTGTTTGAGTAGAAAAATGTAGCCATGTAAGCATGTGGTAGATGTGATTCACCTCACTGCAAATGGGGTGCTGAGTGAAAGGAGATAAAGAAATAATCCCATGGGCTAAAGAGATGGCTCAGCGGTTAAGAGTGCTTGCTGCCCTTCCAGAGGACCCAGGTTCAATTCCCAGTATCCACAAGGCAGCTCATAAGGGTCTGTAACTCCAGTTCCAGGGGATTTGACACCTTCACACAGACATGCATGCAGGCAAAACATAAAAATAAATAAATTGAAGGAGAGGAAGGAAGGAGGGAAGGAAGGAAGGAAGGAAGGAAGGAAGGAAGGAAGGAAGGAAGGAAGGAAGGAAGGAAGAGGGAACCCAAGGCACAATCTAGTCCCACAGACATTTCCCTCCCTTCTCCCTTTTACCTCTTCCCAATAATATTGTCATGTTATGACCTCATCAAGAGATCAATCTGCTGATTACATAAGAGCTGCCATGATGTAGTCCTCTCTGAAAACACTCAGTGAAAACTGGGAAGTTTACTTTACTAATTGGCATAGTGTCTCTCAATCCTGTCAAGTTGACAATGGATAGTGACATCACAAACAGAAGAATACAATGCTACTTCTGTCTTACACCAGTCAAGACTTCATAACCTGATTTCATCATGATAACAAATAACTCCAACTGAATGACAGTGCACAAAACAACTGACTTGTGCTTCCTTCAAAATGTCAAAGTTTCAATGTCTCACATAACCTTTCATTATCACTTCAGAACTCATAAAAAAATCACTGTAAACATACTTAGTATTAATTTCGTGAGAGAAACTTAACCAGATCACCTCAACTGAAGAGCTTCATTTGACAATGAGTAAGGTAGTTTATGTCATCATCATCATTAATACTATAGAGCTAATGAAAAATATAATATTTAAATCAATTCTAATTGTACCCCCTACTTGTCTTGAGGTAGATCAAAGAAGAAAAGTCAATCGCATTGCTAATGTTAAGAACACAGATCTTGATAGCATTGTTATTTGAAACTGGCCACATTTGAACGCTGTCTGGTTTCAGTGTTGTGCTAAAGAGAAATATAGTCCTACTATGACGAAAGCTCAAGCAGGGAAGGGTTTGTATCTGTTCAGCTCACTAAAGTTAATTCTATTCCTAACAAATTAAGCTACAGAGACCTAAGAAGGTAATAAAGAGTCATTTTCTATAACAATTGAAGTATATGAAAAACTGGTTCAAAATGGCAACACTGTTTAATCTACAACTGAAAAGTGGATTAGGGAACATAATTACAGCAACTTTCAACCCTTTTTATTATCTCACTATTAACATGTCCAGAGACACTACCAAATTGATTGTTATTTTTCCATTTCATGTAAAGAAACTATTCTTTAAATAGACTTCATTCTCTGGAATGAACACTACAGAGTTATTTTTATTGTGATAATGTACACATTAGATCATCACATTCAAATAAGTTAACTTTTCCAAGAGAATGAAACTGCCACAAAAACCCCCTTCTAAGTGGTACTCTTTCAAACAGGGAATCTGTCCATAAAATATAGGGAATAAGTTTTTTGTTTTGTTTTGTTTTTTTTTTTGGTTTTTTTGAGACAGGGTTTCTCTGTATAGCCCTGGCTGTCCTGGAACTCACTCTGTAGACCAGGCCGGCCTCGAACTCAGAAATCCGCCTGCCTCTGCCTCCCGAGTGCTGGGATTAAAGGCGTGTGCCACCACGCCCGGCGGGAATAAGTTTTAACAATTAAAGAATTTGTTGTCTCTTTGGAATTAGGTAGAAATAAAACTGGCATTACAGAGAGAAGAGTTCAAGTTTAATCTATAGTAGCATCAATAATGAGAATGAATGACATTCATTTTGAAAATCAGAAAATGGACTAGTGGCTTCTTAAGCTACCTCGAGATTTGATATCATGATAAGAGGACGAAAGCTTATTTATTCTTCTCTTTTAATGAGAACTCTGAGCTAACCAGTGCAGTTTATGAAAGACTGGAGCCCAGCCTATAGTAAAAGCTGCCCAGAAGTTTAGCCAGACCAGAGCTAGGGGAGTAGGGAAGTGTCCATTAAAGAAGACTTAGGAGTTTTTTAAACTTGGCAGCTGTTCGGAAGACACAACTCGTCTTTCTACAATGACCAGTCTAGAGTGAGAGGCATGTGCACACAGAAGTAGACGAGATGGCTGAAGCTAGTGTCAACTATGTATGCAACAACACTGCCATTCACCACTTATTTGTCTTGAAAGGAAGTTGGGGGAGATAAGCAAAAAAACAATTACAGTACTGATGTTACAAGCACAGATCATGAAGTTTAATTTTTTTTAATTGTCTGATTTACAAATGGTCTGGTTTGAATTCCATCCTAACAAGGAATGCTGATTCATCATTACAGCCCCACTAAAATGTAAGGTCTGTGAAGGCAGGAAAAGGAAATTAATAGAACAGGGAAAGTTAACGTGGGAGGGGTGGCCAGACAGTGGTGGCGCATGCCTTTAATCCCAGCACTTGGGAGGCAGAGGCAGACAGATTTCTGAGTTCGAGGGCAGCCTGGTCTACAGAGTGAGGAGTTCTAGGACAGTCAGGGCTATAAAGAAAAACCCTGCTGTCTGGAAAAAAAATGGGAGGGATGGAAAGACAGAGTAGAGGGAAAAATATGAGGAGGAATGACAACATTAAAAAAAAACTTTGAAAATACCATATGGAAATTTATGGAGACTTCCAGAAATATATACATATAAAAGGAATTTAAGCATCGTTACTCTATAATGGGTACAAGGCTCCTCCAAGAGACCATAGGCTATCAAATAAAAAGCTCAGCCAGTGCCAGATATGAGCTACCTCCTTTTGAATTGTTGGTTAGTGTGGTCCCATAGATGCTCCCAAAGCAATGCATTTGACAGCTGTTGCTTTTGATTATCCTCCAGAACCTGAGGGTAAGACCCCATCGCTGAAGATGCCACAGACTTGAGCCCTAGGACACAGAGGAATCAAGATGGTTTGGACCTGGAAACTTCATCCTTACCGACTGTGTTCCAGATTGACAGGTGTTATGCAGGCCACTGGGGTAGGAAGGTAGTGAACAGTTACATTGCTGTGAGCTCCGTGAGTTACTGTAACCACTGGCCTAACAAGATACACTCACTGCTGCATTAGTGGTGTGGGTGGCATAAGAGCAAACAGACATTTTTTTTTTTAATCATTAGCTTTAAAGCACTCTCCACAAGACAGAACTCAACCCTATTACCACTAACTGGAATCACAACCCATGACTAGCCAGGTCATAGGACCTAGGTCAGAACCTAATTCTATTTTCTGCAAAATGGACATAGTGATAAACTGCCCAATAAGTTCTTACATTGGTATCCATTGATTAATGCATTTCTCAAGCCTCATCAGAAGTCTTTATTTGGTTGATTCTGTAGTAGACCGCAATTAATACGACACCTCATGACCAGTCAACCTGCAGAGAATAAGAGACTTTGTAAACCTGAACTTAAAATGGAATGTCTATATGTCCTGCCTCCAGGATCACATCAGAAGAGGAAGCATAAAAATAGTAAGAGCCAGAGGAAATAGACATCTGCAGAAAAACAGTATTTTCCAGCTATGACAGCCCCTCCGCACAGATGAACCCTCCTGGGCGTAACTTCATGTACACGAACGACCTGCTCAAAATCAAGCCAGTTAAAATCTACCAAAGAATGAGGGAGAGGCTGGCTAAGTCCTGACCCTAGATAAGGAGTTACTCTCAGTTGACAACTGCTAGGACAAAGACTGAGTTGGTTTTCTTCAGGGCTGTGGTCTGTGAGAGGCTACCCACCCCATGCTCCAGTCTGGTAGCCCAGCCTGCCGCCCATGAATACACACAGGCAACACTGTATGGACTCAGTAGCTTTTAGGAAAACAACACATGAAGATGACAAAGGAATGTTGGGAAAGAGATGGGGGCGGGGAACCGAGAGGAAGCTTGTATGGGGTTGATTCGGCTATACAGAGAAACCCTGTCTCAAAAAACCAAAAAAAAAAAAAAAATTATATGCACCAACCAAATCTCCAATAATGAAAACTAGAAAAGCTACCAGTCCACATCAAACATATGTAGCTATGAACTCTGAGGTATTGTAACAACTGGCCTTGGAAAATACACTACGATCTCTGGCATATTTTCCACAGTAAATAAAATACCTATTCGTTTAATTGATATGCATGTTTTAAACTTTTTCAGAAACCTCGAGCACTTGCTTTAATTTCTTGAATTTATTATTGCTCACAATTAACAATGATTCTAAGTTGTATAATCCAAAGAGGTAAAAAAAAAATGTAACTTGACTCTCAAAAAATGGGTACATTTGGAGAAATTTATCCTTGGTCTTGAAAAACAACCTAGACATAAATCTAGGTTGTCTTATCCAACCTAGACATAATTCCAGCTGCTGCTGTGGAAAAGCGGCTGCTGGCCTCACTTGGGTCAGCCACTAGAGGACGGTGTGCTCACACGCCACGACTTTGATAAAGCTCAGCAGGGATCCTGAGAGACTGAAATGATTGCTGCCAAGTTTCTTTGCCCAGCTTCTGGTCCTACCCTTGGCAGATCCTGCTTGTAATTCTGGCTTCCAAATGTGGAGAGGAGAAAAGAAAAAAAAAAGTAGCGAAGTTAGAATGAGTAGGTGATTGGCAAGATTTAAAAGTCACAGAAAATTGTGACAATGTCAGGAGTCTTGATGGGGAAGAAAATGCAGGTCAGCAGCCACCGTGCAGCTGTCAGGACATTGAGAAAGTGTTGACGCTGTGAATATTTGACTCAAGCTATTCCTGCAAACAGGCTATAAGGTTCGAGTGCGCAGTGAAACTTGGAGCGGAATTCAAGGACGAGAGCTGAGTCAAGTAAACGGAATGACAGGGAGCCAGCGGCTGGGTTTGGAGTCCACTGCTGTCAAGTATAACAACTACTAGGTTAAGAACTGTAAAACTGTAACCCTTGTAAAGCTGTGTTTGCCGGAATCGGCAACAAAATAACAGAATTACAGCAGCAACACACACAGTGGGTTTTGTAAAATAAGACCTGAAAAAATTCTGACAGCCTTTTATGTCTTTAGAAAACTCGGATCCATAATAGCTCCCTAAAGCTGTCAATTTTAAACTGTGTTTCTAAGGAGCTGTTCCAACTGAAATTTATTTTGAAGCTCCGTTTTTTTGTTGTTGTTGTTTTGTTTTGTTTTGTTTTGTTTTTCCCAGCTGGAAGATCGCTACCCTGAGGAAAGAAGTCCTCTGCCCATTAGATTTGCATAGATTTTAGGTAATTTTATAGAAAACAAATATTTTTTTCTGGTTTTTTTTGAGACAGGGTTTCTCTGTGGAGCCCTGGTTGTCCTGGAACTCACTCTGAAAACAAATATTTTATTCTTTCATAAATATAAGGTTCTGTTTGTTTGCTTGCTTGCTTGCTTGCTTGCTTGCTTGCTTGCTTGCTTGCTTGCTTGCTTGCTTGTTGAGACCAAGTCTTTCGACACAGCCTTGGCTGGCCTGGAACTTGCTGTTTAAACCAGGCTGGCCTCAAACTCACAGTATTAGCCCTGTTTTCTCAGTGGCAAAGAGTTCCTTTTTTTTTTATATTAGATTCTTCTCTCATTCAACACATCCCACATCTTGACCACAGTTTCCCCTCTCTCCACTCCTCCCAGCTTTCTGCTCACCCAGATCCAATCCTCCTCCATTCCCTCTTCAAAAACAGATCAGGACTCTAAGAGATGACCATCAAACAAGATAAACCAAGATCCAGTAGGACAAGGTAAAACCCATCATATCTAGCCTGGACCGGGCAACCCAAAAGCAGGAAAAGAATCCCAAGAGCAGGCATAAGACTCAGAGATACACCCACTCCCACTGTTAGGAGTTCACCTTTTAAAGTAATCTAGGATTGAGCCTATCCCAGCTCCCCAGATTGTAAGTTCTTACTGCTTAATAGGCAACGGCTATCCTCTTAAAAGGTAAAATGCAGCGGAACCCTCCTGGAGCTGTAAAGTCTAGCTGTTGAATACAAACAAATGAGGAGGAATGCTGCAGGAGGGGGAGTTAGAGTGCTTCACTCGAATTAAGGAGGTTCATAAAGCCACCTCTGGGGAAGGAGAAGCATTTCAGTTAACACACAGGAGTCCTGAGGAGAGGACCAAAGAAAGCAGAGGCAGAGACAGAAGCCAGTTTCGCTTGGCAAGTATGTCTTAGGGTTTTACTGCTGTGAACAGACACCATGGCCAAAGCATGTCTTATAAAGGACAACATTTAATTGGGTCTGGCTTACAGGTTCAGAGCTTCTGATCATTATCATCAAGGCAGGAACATGGCAGCATCCAGGCAGGCATGGTACAGGAGGAGCTGAGAGTTCTACATCTTCATTTGAAGGCTGCTAGCAGAATACTGGCTTCCAGGCAGCTAGGATGAGGGTCTTAAAGCCCATGCCCACGGTGACACACCTATTCCAACAAGGCCACACCCTGAGCTGAGCATATACAAACTATCACAAAGTAGGAATTCATTCTGTTGTCTTCTCTGAATCCATGTCTCTAGTACCATCCAAACTAACACCCTATAATACTCCTTTCAAACTTCATGGAAAAATTTAGTAGAATAATATAGATGGTAAGCTGACTTTACAGACTAAGTTTTGCAAGTCTATCTCTTCAAATTCCTTAAATTCTCCTGCCCTTAGAGTCAGAATTCTAAGACGAAGAAGGGAAGAAGATTCTAGCATTCAGACTCAAATATCAACACTTCGTCAAAACAAACCCATAGGTAAATGTTTTATATGGGCATGTATAGGCTTAGATTTTTTTTTCAAAACCTACTTTAATTATGGTTCTTTAATGCTTCAACCTTCCTTTTAGCCCACCACTCACCAGAGGTAAGGGAAAGGAAAGGTTAATAGGGAACGGGGTGGTGGACCTGTTTAGAAATAGTTCTTTGGGGGCAATTCCAATCTTCATTGCCAGCAGTCCAGTCCACTAGCAAAACACTAAGCAGTAGCTACAGCTTGGCCCAACTATTGGCAGGAGTCCTCTGAAGTGGCAAAAAGCAGTTGAACACCACTACAAGTTCTTTGGTGTGTTTCTCTCTACAAAGTCTTGACAAGGAAAGATCATTGTCTCATGTGTCTACTTCAGAAAAACATCCTTTCATAAGGCAGTTTCCAGAAAAACATTACATGACATAACTGAGGCTCCAGGGAAACCAGAAATTCCCACGTCACGCATGAGCGAAGTTTCTGTAATTCTCTTAAACAGTATTTCCACAGGTCTATCTACAGCTTCCCTTTTGTTATTGTACAAATGGTTATCTATGTAACAAAATCTTTTTTATTTTAACATTACCCTCTTTTATATAAACTTTTAAATCATGAGTTTTAAATAAATACTGCTTTCAAAACTCAGCTTTCAAAATTTTGCTTTAAAGATAAAAGCTAATTTCAGGTAATTTAAGGCAATTTTTTTATTAAGTAGTCACCTAAATTTCAATAACTACCTTTTAATGATCTCTATGCCAGCTATGAAGCAACTAAAATGCTCATACATTGTTAATAAAAATGTAAAATGGCCAGGCATGGTGGCACACACCTTTAATCCCAGCACTTGGGAGGCAGAGGCAGGTGGATTTCTGAGTTCAAGGCCAGTCTGGTCTACAGAGTGAGTTCCAGGACAGCCAGGGCTACACAGAGAAACCCTGTCTCGAAAAACCAAAACAAACAAACAAACAAACATGTAAAATGGCACCACCACTTTGGAAAATGATTTCTTTTTTAAGTGGCTACACACATATCTAAGCAATTATTAAGCAGTTCTACATGCAGGCATTTATCCAATAAAAATAAAACGATATGTCCAAACGAATGATTGTGGAGGCTAAAACTGAATATAGTACATATTCCCCTCAACATGAGCGTGGAATGCTATCCCACAGTATAGACAAGTAGAATTCTATTTTGCAAAAAGAAAAATTGGTATAAACAAAAACCAGGATAGATTTTAATAACATGCTGAGTTAAAGCACCCAGGCAATCAGGTTGATTGAAAGTGGTTAACATCAATTTGTAAAAAACTTCCAAAATAGTAAATACCACAGGATACAATGACAGTTAGTTATAGATGTCAGATCAGATCAGTGTTAACTTCTGGATGTGGAAGGCAGAGAGTTAATTGGGTGGGGCTGAAGGAAGCTTACTGAGGTGACAGAAATAGTCTGTCTTGAACTTTCTTTGCCAAAACTATCTGAATGGAACCTTTGACATCTAAGCACTCCAGATTCTCATTAAATGTCAATTACATTTTAATGAGAAAAAAATGAGCATGAATTGAACATTCTTTTGTTTTAATTTTTTCTATTAAATATTTTCTTCATTTACATTTCAAATGCTATCCTGAAAGTCCCCTATATCCTCCCCCTGCCCTGATCCCAAACTCACCCACTCCCGTTTCCTGGCCCTGGCCTTCCCCTGTACTGGGGCATTTAATGTTCGCAAGACCAATGGCCTCTCCTCCCAACGATGGCCAACTAGGCCATCCTCTGCTACATATGCAACTAGATGAACATTCTTTACAAACAAAAAAGGGGGGGCCCTCCCAAAGGTGCGGTTCACATCAATGCAGTAGCCTCTTCTGGTTTAATGTCCTGTCAGCCTGCGTTGTCATCAGAAAAAAACATTTGACATAAACTTCACTTCAATAAACAGACTTGAACTAAGACCAAAGGAGCATTTGAACCCCATTTTGAGGTTTATTGCTCAGGCTCTGTCCTGTTAAGACTATTTCAACCCTTCTTTCTTCAGTGGGGTAATTTTCAATTTGAAAGATAACCTTATCTTTTTGGAAAATATGTTGAACTTTGTGGGTTGGCTTTAATTGTACCCTTTCATCTCAGCAGATCCACCATAAGGACAAACTCTGCTGAAGCGTATCAGTGAGTCAGTCAGTGTAACTTCTGTATTTCACTGTAGCCATGAGTGCAATGATTAATTGTGGGTATTACAAAGCATACATCTCTATGACAGAAACTCTGATCAAAGTATATGCCTCAAAAAAAAAAAAAAAAAAAGATCAAGATTCTAGTCAAATGTGGTTCCCTTATATTGCACTCAAGGGACGAAAGAACAGATTTCTTTATTCTAGAATGTTATCTTGTTCAAGGATACCTGTACACCTGGGTAATGATGTTATGGTAGATTGCCTAGTGGTTTCCTATAAGGTCTTATCACTAAGTAAAAAGTCTACTTCTTTTCCCTTGATGTGGTCACTTGGGGTTTGTAGGGGGCTGAGCATAAGATTTGAGATGACCTTGACAGATTGGATGACCTTGACAGATTGGATGACCTTGACAGATTGGATGACTTTGACAGATTGGAAGCCATTTTTGAACTGTGTGGGTTTTGATAAGCTTCAGTTGCCAAAGCACTTAGAAGCGCCTGTGCTTTCAAACTTTGTATTGAGATCAATCCCCAATTTCTGAGACACAGTAATTTATTTTAAAAGAAAAAAAAACACATTGAATAAACGATTCAAACATTACTTTTGTTTATGACCGAATACCTTCATGTGGATAATATACAGATTTTAAGTGGAGTAAATGTAAGCTTTTATTAAATGCAATACATCACTGATATATGAATCTGAAACCTAGGCTGATCAAATCTAAAAATTATTGTTTGCCTATACAAAACCCTCATTTCCTGATATTATTAAATAAAAATATTGCTTTTAAGTGGACTCTTGCAGATTTAGCCACAGTGGCCTCTACCTGGTGTGAATAGTGTGCTGAGCCCAGGCAGTGTCTGCACGTTTGAAGCACTACCAAATTCTGATAGAAGGAACAGTAAAATGGTATTGCGTAGGCTACTGAACTTAACGAACAGTCTTGCAGAAGTGGGAGGAACTGGGGTCTTCCTCTTCATTAAAGACGAACAAATGCATTTGGCCATTGTGTCTGGAGACAAATCGTCACTTCTGTCTTGTCTACCTTGTCTCATGCTTGTGTCAGTTGTTAAAATTTCCAAAGGTTTCTGACCAGTTATATACCGTGGACGGGACCAAACGCTGAATTATAGAGACTTATCATTAGGTAGATCGCATTACAAGCTATTATAATTTACATCCATCCGCTAAGTATGAATACAAAGTGTACTGAGTACCAAACTCACCACTCCTGTTCATTTTGCTGTCGCTGTTTGCACCGTCCTTTTGCAAAGAAAATAGTAAAACCTTTTCTCATGTATCTGTCTCTTCCTGCTGCGGACTCCATCATCTTTTTGGAGGAGCTTGGAAGAAACCGTGGTGATCGGCCTCATTTTCATGGCTCACTCACCCTTAGCACACCTACTCATCCATTTTCTTCGTGTGGATTCTGAGCTTGCCCTGGATTTTTTACTTAGTCCAAATTCTGGATAAGCAACATTAGCTCACAGATGTTGGATAAGCGACATTAGCTCACAGATGTTGGCAAAAGACGAAACTGCTTTGCTAGCCTTTTCATTTTCTCCATTCTCGCACCTTGAATTCGCCTGGCTGCTTCTCTACCGACACCCTCTTTCTGCTGAGTTGTCCATCTGTTCTGAAGGTTTTCCTCCTGTCTGGATATCTGCCCTTAAAGCAATTTCTCGTCTAACATATGACAGTCTGCAGTCGGCGCCAGAGATAAGGGTGTGCACTAGTTATACTACATCTTACGACCAGGTTCCTACTGAGTCTGTCCATATGGGCATTTCAGAAGAGAGTAATGCAGGCCACAGAAGAGGGAACACTGGGTATTTGCTCACAAATCCTTTTGGCTTTCCTTATGAATAAGGGGGGAAAGTAGCTAGGGACCATCTTTTGTAGTTTCCAGACACTGAATAGGATACTCTTCAATTAATGCTCTGTAGTCTGTGCCAAGATCATCTACACCTCCTCTTAGTTTTGAACACTTCAGTTAATTTTATGGTTTTGGTTCACACTAAGCTCCAGACGGTCCTAAATTTATATCTTGCAACTAAGATTTTCCAGTTGTTAAGATGTAAGAGCATCAAGAAGCATTTTTTTAAAAATTTATTATAAACATTTTATGTCATGGCGTATACAAAAAGGGCTTGCAAAATTTGAGAGTCTAGCTCTATGAATATTCAGAACAAAGACACTCTCTCATCTCACCCAGAACATTCACAGGACTCGGAAAGTATCTCTTCCTAACTAGTCTTGTCAGCAGCAGCGTCCTAGGGATACCGACTACCCTGAGTTCTAATACTATAAATAACTGAATAGGGCAGGCTGAGAGGTCAAAGGCACTTACAGGCCAAGCCTGAAAATCAGAGTCTGATCACCAGGACCCATGTGATGGGAGGAGAGAACCAACACATGCAGGTTGTCCTCTGTCCTCCATGTGCACGTGACTCATATCCACTTGTGCACACACATACACACAAAATAATAAATAAGTTTAATTTTTAAATTTACTTTTATGCATATGACTATTTTTGCCCACATGTACATCCGTACACTTCATCTGTGCCTTGAGCCCTTAGAGACCAGAAGCAGCTATCAGTTCCCCCATGAGTAACACACAGTTGTGAGGGTGTTGGGACTCAAACCAAGACTTGCCAGTTCTTAATAGCTGATTCATCACCCCAGCTCCATAAATGAGTTCTTGTGTTTGACTTCTTAGATTCAGTTTTATCCTATGAAATTAATCAAGATGATTACATACAATTGCAGTTTATAATTCTTTTTTAACTATTCTATCCACTTGCTTTTTTTTCCACATCCACACTTCCACTGAAGAATATATGAGTAGCTTATAGTCTGTTGACAATTACAAGGGATGCTGCTTTGAATACACACCTATGACTTCTGGAGACTTATGTACTTGCTCGTGTTATTTCAAGGAGAGGTAGAATTAATTGGCCACAGAACATGCATATGTTGAGTCTTAGTAAAATATTGCTGACAGTTTTCAGAAGCTCATTAGTTATTTTGATACTTGGGTGTTGCAGTTGTGTGATGGATGACTAGCAGTGAACTAGGAACCTATTTTCTGCCAGAAGACATCCTTTGTTGGTTATGAACCTTTAATCACTATCACTTCTGTGGTAGTCAACATTGGGGACATCATGACCACACCAACTCTTATAAATGGAAACGTTTCACTGGGGCTTGCTTATGGTTCAGAGGTTTAGTCCACTATCATCATGGCAGGAAGCATGACAGTGGGCAGGCAGACACAATGCTGTAGAAGGAGCTGAGAGTTCTACATCTGGGAGGGCAGGCAACAAGTAGAGAGGGATACTGGGCCTGGCTTGAGCATCTGAAACCTCAAAGCCCACCCCCAGTGACACACTTCCTCCAACAAGGCCACACCTCCTAATAGCACCACTCTGCATGAATCTATGGAGGTCATATTTCTTCAAACCACAACACATGAACAACAAAAAAAGAGTGACTAAGATGATTTTGTTTGCTTTGGATGGGGGAGAGGGGGTTGTTGGTAGTAAGTCTGAGTGGCTATTCCACACTATCCTTTAAATAATGGAAAAGTCCCTACCAGCAAGTGGCAAGCAAAGATGGGAATTTTAAGGACTACAAAGGAGGAGTTGGGCAATAAAGCACCAATAGCAAAGACCTTGAAGTTGTGAAGAGTGCATCTAAAAAAACTAAGTAGATGTGATGGTCATGGTTAGAGTTCTACTTGCCTTAGTGATGATAGTATATGCATCACTAAGAATTTGGCTATTGCTAACAAAGAGATACATGAGAATAAAAAAGGACATGTGACTGTCAGGCCAGTGACTTGTGACAATGGATAATGGTGAACTTCTTTAGGGAACTTAAAGCACTGAGATTTAAGACTCCAATCCAATGTGATTGTTCCAGGTAATATGTACAGTTCTAGCTCTGAAAATCTTAAAATCTCAGATCTTGTTCTTGAATTAACCCTTCTCCATGACCAACTTCCTCCTTTGATTGTTTCCATTTCCCTTTTGGCCTCTACACTGAGCAACGACTCTCTGGAGAAATAGAACCAATAGAATGAATGTATATTATAAAAGGGGAATGTATTTGTTTGGCTTACACGATTGATCGATATGGGTTAGGGATTTCAGCAATGGCTGCCTACATGCGAAAGAAGCTGGGGATCCTAGTACTTTCTCAGCCCGTGAAGTCCATGAGACTCAGAAGTTCCAAACTGGCTCTGAAGGCTTTCCCTAGAAAGCCACTGGCATTCAGTCTACCTTGGAGGGCTGACATCAGTGGGAGGACTGTGGCAGCAGATAGACACAGACAGTTGGGAAGAAGCAGCCAGAGGTAGACAGGAGCACCCTGGGGCTTTCTTTTATCTGGGTCAGCTGTTCTGACCTAAGGTACCTGCCTTTCCTTAGTTAATCCTATACCTGCCCCCCCATTCTCCTGATCATTCCAAATCCTGTCGTGCTGATAATCAATATCGACCATCACAGCCTCCCATTTAAATCAATCACATCTCCAGATGTGCAGCTTGATCTTTCAGGAAGTAAATCAGTTTTTTATTTAACGTGAACTCTTTGCTGGAATCTCATGTATATAAAAAGGGTCACTCTCTCTACTTCTGTATCCCCTTATTATTTTCCCCCCTTCACAATCATAATAAAACCCCTTTCTTTTAAGGAACACTATTGATGTCCTGTGACATGTGGCAGGGCTGGGTTACATAAATGTTCTGGGATAATGGTTGGGATAACGTTCCTCAAAAGGAAGATTTAGAAGACTGTCACAGTCCTGCTGCTGTTGTCAGGACTGAGGGGACCTGGTGTGTGTGTGTGTGTGTCTGAATGAACATGCACAGATTCAGGGCACACGCTTCTCTTATAGCTAGCTACTCAGGCTTTAGGAGCTCAGGTGCAGTCTAAGACAAATGGTAAGCTTCTATAGGAGCTCTGTTAAGTTGTTTCTGATGAGTCCACACTGTCAACAAATATAGCAAAAGGTTAACATCACTAAGTCAGAAGTTGCAATTTCGAAGTTGAAAACACAAAGCAAGTAGGGCAATTGCAGATTTGAAGAGATACGATATGAGAGATACTATGTACTGTAGAATTGAAAAAAAAAAAACAAAATCAAATGCTACAAAATGCATGTGTATCTATATGAAATGAAAGAGATCCAGGAGACATATATAGCCCTGCAATTTGAACCTGTGGCCTCTGAGACGCTATAATAGTTGCTATACAGTCAGGATGAGAGCTCAGATCTCTAGACTGTGACTACTAGTTGTATAAGATACACCCGTTTCTGGAGAATCATTTCTGGGTTAATCCTTGCATGCTTTCCAGAGCATTCTTTTTCACTTAAGACTATAGTGACTGCTTCTTTGGCTATTTTAAGGTCTCACTGTGAAGCAGGGCTGGAGGGCAATCACTGATCTCTTTAGAATTGATCCAAGCGAGGAATAAAAGTTCGGCTGAATCTATACTTACCTGAAGTTTCAAGAAGTACCAAATTCCCAATACAATGTTTTGTTTGTTTGTTTGTTTGTTTGTTTGTTTTGTTTTTGTTTTTTTAATCACTTTTACTCTGGGAATTAAACTTAAAACAATTTTTCAGATAGCATAGCAATTTGGCTATTTTTCTGTAGCAACTGCCACAGAGCATATAACGTGGGGAGAAAACAATGATTATTCTTAACAGGGTTTGGGTTTAAAAGAAAGAAAGTATGGAAAGTTCAATAACTTCTGTGCATGAGACATTTTAATCTACATTTGAATACTCTGTAGAACTAAACTCTGTACTTCTTACAGCAGAATTTGGCTTTTTCCCAGAGAAAATAGAAATATGGCCTATAAATTATGACTGAAAAAATAACTATGTGCATGTCATATACATATATCTTAGATAATTCCTTGTTTTTCTCATTGTAACGACAGTATCTATTACTTTCCTGCTTCTCTTTATAGCTTCTTAGCTTTATAAGTGCCACGAATAAAAATCTAGTCTGTCCAAGATTTCTGGTAATAGTCCGTGTTGGAAAATAATAAAAATACCAGGAAATTGTGCTCAGTTCAAAGACAAGTTTAGAAGACCTATGCTACATACATCGCTATATATGTGTACACACACACACACACTTATACATACATACCTTCGGGAAGTAAATGCTTTAGGAAAACTAAAAATGTTTGAAATCAGAGACGACAAGAAAATGAGGGAAAAAAAAATCCTGGGAAAGTATGGAGCTGCCACAAGTCACCCTAGTGGAATTAACAGGCTTCAGTGGAAAACAGAGAACCTAAAATAGATACTGTCCTTATATGTCGCAGACATTTTTTACCATTTTTAGTATCTTTAAGGAAGCAAAATTCTATTAACCTCTATTAAAGCAAAACGAAACACAGCGTATATGATAGATTACTTGCAGGTAAGGGACAGACATAGCTGGATATAGGCCATAGAACCAAGCAATTAAACTATTGGATGTTGACTATCCTTCTAGATCTGAAACTTTTCAGGGGTTCCTGGCACCACTCCACACGAAGAGTAAAGCGGGGATAACCCAGTCAGTAAAGCTGACACTGGCAACGTGTGCGCGCACACACAAAACGTATAATGTGCATAAAAGAGGGCACACTGCATTTCTCAGTTACATTTATACCAACAAACACTCACACGCACGCACACCCACAAAATTGAGTCATAAGAATGTTGAAAATCCGTTGTTTCACATATTTGACAGTTTTATTGAACTGAGTAATGTCACATACACATACTAGTGTTTCCTAAAAAATATTAACGCTAACTATAAATCATTAGCCTGTCCTTGCCCAAAGTCCAGAAGCCAGCCTTATGGAGTCCAACTATATTAATTCAGAACTGCAGCTTGATGGACCGCGGTCTTTATGATTGAAGTAAACATCTGCTTGCAACCAACCACAAAGCCCTCGGAGCGTCAGAGGATCGGGCACCGAGCAGAGCAGTGAGCGGAGCCCGGCCTCTCTCGGAGGGGCGCCGGGTCACCCTGCAGCCTCGGCCCCTGAAGTTCCGCCGCCCAGCGGTTCCCCAGTGTTGGGGTCACTTGCCCCTTGCCGTGGCCACGGGCGCCGTCCTCTACGACGGCGTGGCTGGGCTGAGGAAGCAGGAAGGAGAACAGCCTGGACTTGGGCGGCTTTGGAGCTTCTCTCCGCCTTGCGCCTGCATCCAAAGGCTACTCTCGGGGAAGCCCGGCCAGGGCGACGGAGGACCGCCGGTCCGCTCGGGGCTCCAGCCTCGCGCCGACTTCTCGCGAGATTTCAGCCCGCCCCTCCCGCACACCCCCCCCCCCACCGTCCCCTCGGCTCGGCCCGCAGCTCCCGCTATGGCTGCGCTGCGGAGGCTCCTGTGGCCGCCGCCTCGGCTGTCGCCTACGCTCGCCCCTCAGCAGCCCTTCCTCTCGCCGTGGGGGCGGCCCGCGGGGACGACTCCGGGGATGTCGGGCCGGCCCTTCTCCTGCCGGGAGGAGGACGAGGGCGCCGTCGCGGAGGCGGCGTGGCGGCGGCGGCGCTGGGGCGAGCTGAGCATCGCGGCGGCGGCGGGCGGGGGGCTGGTCGGCCTTGTGTGCTACCAACTGTACGGGGACCCCAGAGCCGACCCCTCGGAGCTAGCGGCCCCGGGACTCGAGGACCCGCCCCGCGGCAGGGGGCTACTGCCCATCCCAGTGGCTGCTGCCAAGGAGACGGTAAGTGCCTGAGCGCGTGCGCGCACCGCGCAGGTGACGCCAGAGGGCTGTCAGGTGTCCCACCTGCTTGGGGGTCGCGATGACACTTGACCGACACTCGTCAGTGGAGGTTGTGGAAGCGCTGCGAGCTCCTGTAACAGAGTGAGGAACCTCCAGTGAGCAATGTAGATCCACGCCAGGCGCGTCTGTGTGCACCAGGATGCTAGGGGAGAGATGATTATGATGCTGTCACTCATGCCTTCAGCACCGTTCTGGTTGCTGCAGCTACCATCGAGCAACCAAATACAAACCAGACACAGACACAGACACACACACACACACACACACACACACACACCACCCCACGATACACAGTGTCACAACTAAAGGACTTGACAGGCATAAACACGAAGAAGTAAGTGATGAGTGAGAGAAAGACAGCAAGAGCAAAGGATCCTGGAAGCGAGTGCTGGATGCATTCTGAAGGCATCTTTAGATATCAGAGTCTGACCTCATTAGTGAAAGGCAGCCCTGAGAGAGGTGTTGCCATACCGGGAAAGGAAACGTTACTCAAAAGTAGTGCACCTCTCTTTCTCTTTCTTTTAATAAACCCAGAATCCCTGACGTAATAGGTTAGAACAAACCAGAAGAGAGGTCATGAAAGGTGGTAAACTTTGAGTGAAGCTAACTGCAGAAGCATCATATAAACACATTGAGCTACAATGCAGTTCTGATATAAGGTAAAGACTGTAAGTCATGAAGAGTAAGGGATGTGTCCCGTCCCTTACCCTTTCCCCCAACACACATACACTGCTCTCTGTTTAATTGTCAGGTAAATGACTTGGAGAATTAGCAGAGGGAATATTTCCACATCAAGACTGGAAGGATATGACAAGATTTGGTGAAATAGTACCCCCTTTAACCTTAATGAAATTGTGTATTTTTTCCTCCTGTGTGTAGGACTATAGCGATCATGTACAAGTACTCAGCTTCTTTTGTTTGTTTTGGATGAAGGTTGGCAGTGCATTTAGGTTAGGGAATCTCTGCCGTGCACCTTTGCTTAGTGATAAATCACACACACACTATGTAAAGTACTTTTATACAAATATATAAATAAGAACTAGCAAACACTGTCAGCCTTCAACCCCACACATACATACATGCTATTTTGTGGCTTAGGAGAGTAGCATGATATTTGTCTTTTGATTGACCACATGAGAACTTTTAATCAACTGGAGTTGGTTTGGAAACAGATTAAGAAGGTAGGGAATATGCAAATAGTGTTTTCTTTCCTCCTTTTAAAAAATGAACATTACCTTTAGATTGGAGAGACTGCATCACATGGTTACATGAATGTGCTCAGAAAGCAAGACTGACTCAACAACGCTGTGGGCATTAACTAAGTTAATAGATTTGGAACAGAATGGAACGCCTGGTGTGTAGTAAACCTTTGTTCGTTTTGCCTTTATTCATTTATTTTGTGTTTTTGTTTCTTTTTATGTTACTAGTGACCAAGTCCAGGACATCACGCATGCTGCATAAGTGGTCTATCACAGACTAGCCTCCTTAGGTCCTTTATTGTCTATTAATATTTACTAATTAGTATTGTTTCATGTGCATACAATTTCCTGTGTGATGTTTTAGAAATAAACTGATACTAACATCCCGTGTTTTTCCCATCCCAGTCTCTGCTTCAACATTATAGTTGTCATACCTTTTGCATGTGATAGTTTTTCCTTCTGTAAAACGTGTTATGTCCTTTTATTATGCGAATACTAGAGTTTTCACAATAAGGAGCTTTGGCTTGAACACTTTTATTGGAGTTTTCACGATGATGAGCTTTGGCTTGAACATTTTTTCACTGCTTGTACTAGGTGCTTTCATGACAAAAGACCTTTCATTGTGGAAATTCATGTCAAAAAGGTTCATAGAATGTTTCTTATACTATTTCTGTCTTTTTCTTCTCTGGAACTGCTGAGGGTCTGAATTTTAGCCTGACATCCTAATGCTAATTTGTGTCTTTTAAAAAATCCATCTACTGGGCATTATAACCAGGCTTCAGCATGACTAGAAAAAGACATGTTCACTTGTAGAAGTCTAGGTTTGGTATATAACCTAGAGGAAGAAATATTTATTCTTCCAGATCCATGCAGATTTGGGATTTGTATTAGCTGTATCATATTTGCCATGAATAGTACCTGACAGGAACAGTTGAAGGGAGGAGAGTTTTATCTTGACTCACAGTATCAGGGGATAGCCATCATGACCGCAGGCATGTTAAGTGCTGGTCACATGGCATCCACAGTCAGGGTGCAGAGATGGATGCTTGTGCTCAGCTTGCTGTTTGCAGGCTGTTTGCAGCCCAGTCCAGTATGTCACCCACAGTTGGTCTGGGTCTTTGCCAGCCCACCTGATCCAATCAAGAAACTCCCTGGGAAACATGCTCAGAGATTTATCTCCTAGATAGTTTGGGGTCCTACCAAGTTGATAACCAACATCAACCATCATAGGGCTGTCGTAAAGAAAATGTAGCTATCCTCTTAGAGACTCTGTAATTTATCTTTAATAACTTTAAAGAAGTGAAGATATTCTACCTAAAGGTTAAAGAGGACAATTGAAATCATTAAAATAATTATATTAACCCTATACTTTATTGCATTTAGGTATTTATGCATCATATGGTATTTTTACATACTTATATATGACACATTCACATATATAGTATATGTAATATATATAATACATATATAATGTATATAACATGTATTATATATATTACAGTTTGAATATTAAATATCCTCAATAGCCTCATTTGTTCGAATGATTGGTCCCTAGCTAGAAGCATTGTTTGAGAATTAGAAGGTTATATCTGTAGATGCTAGTGCTTGGCTGGAGGAAGTATGTCTACTGGACAGAGTAGATTTATACTCTAGCCATACTTCCCATTCTCTCTCTACTTCCTGCAGGCATATGAAATGTGATCACTTTGCTTCCAGCCAGACTAGTTTGGTACTCCTGCTACATGCCTTTCCCACAGTGATGGACTGGAACCTTAAGCCCAAATCAACCCTGTTTGCCTCTAAGTTGCTTTTTGTCAGTATCCCATCTGTCTTAGTTAAGGTTTTGTTGCTATGAAGAGATATCATGAGCACAGCAACTCTTACAAAGGAAAACATTCAATTTGGGATGGTTTACAGGTCAGAGGATTAGGTTATTTTTGTCATAGTGGGAAGCATGGTGTCATGAAGACATAGTACTGGCAAACAGTGATCCGCTCCACAGCCAGCGGGAAGAGCACTCTGGGCCTGGCTTGAGCTTCTGAGACCTCAAAGCCCACCCTCAAGTGACACACTTCCTCCAACAAAGCCACACTTTCCCCAGCAAGGCCATACCTCCTAATAGTGCCATCTGCAAGAGCCCACTGAGCCATTTTCATTCAAACTACAACACTAAAATAGCACCAGACAAGTAACTCATACACAAACTTTGTAGGATAATTAAGTTGAGCTAATTTACCTTCTCTTCCAAATTTTCTTTTTTTTCCCCAAAAAAGCAGACAAATCCCGTGCTGTACCACATATCCATGAGGACTAATGACTAGAAATTTAAGTTATCATAGCATTGGAAGGTGTGGAAAAAGTAATTATAGGGATTTTTGCAATTGGTATAAATGTGTATATTTATTTTTTTCATCACTAAGCAAGTTTCTTTTCAAACTTAAATTATTAAGGTAAAGGCATATTTCAAGAAGAAACAGTGTCCAGTTTCTAATTCCAGTTAAGGTTACATTCTAAATCACTTCTTTGGGAAAATTCAAACTGCTTTTTTTTTCTGTATATAACAGACACCCAGCACCAACACTGGAAAACGCACACTGATATTTCAGGGTAATGTGTAAATCAAGTTTTATTGGTAGATGAGAGACAGCAGATATTGGGCCTGTTGTCATTCTTGCTGACCCTCACCTCCAGATGTAGTGATCTTCAAAGGAATAATTATTTAAGTGAAGATAGTTTTAAAATTAATGATGAACATGAAACTATAGAATATATTGTAAACCTGTATAGTTATACAAAAAAAAGTATCTCAGCTTTTGAACCTTAATTCCCATCATTTTCAGGGTGTTATCTGTTACAGGATCTCATCCTCAGGGCGGTTTTTACCTTGGAGTTTATGAGAGGCCACATGGATGGCTCAAGTGAGATCAACTATGGCAGGATGTTTTTAGCTCTAATCTTTCATGAAGGTCCGTTTTAGTTCTCAGAGTCACTTCTTAGTTTTCTGAGCCTTAATTTTGGGTACTACTTTGCATATGAAACTTAGTGCAAATTAAAGCTCATTGCGTATCACCTCCTGAAAGTTGACAGTGGCTGTTGCCAAAGTATACTATATTATATGCCTGAGATTTTGTCCAGGCCCCTGAGCAGACAAATCCCGTGCTGTACCACATATCCATGAAGACTAATGACTAGAAATTTAAGTTATCATAGCATTGGAAGGTATGGACAAAGTAATTATAGGGATTTTTGCAATTGGTATAAATGTGTATATTTATTTTTTTCATCACTAAGCATATGATAAAGTGATTTTCTTTGAAAACATATTTAGCTTCTCAGCATTAGTATTTCATTAAATGCTTTTATGTTTTTCTTATTTTGAGATGGATGTACATGTAAAATTATATATTGAAACTGTTCACCACCTGGCTCATAATAGCTATCAATTTAGTAATTCTGTCAGCAAGTGGCTTCTTTCATCCCTAATTAGTTACTTCTGCATCTCTTTGATCATACAATCTGACATTAAAAAATTAAGCTAGCAGAGATTTATTTTGGCTCAAAGTTTTGAACGTTTTCAAGCTATCATGGCAGAGAAAGCATACAGAGCAGCCGGTTCACAGCGCAGAAACATGTGGAGACAGTGCACTATGAAACAGCCAGGAGGAAACCTAGGCTACTTCGGTGACACTCGCAAACACACACTCACCTGGCCTCATAAAGACTTCCTTAAAGAACACCACCAACTTGGGAAGATGTCTTCAGAACAGAAGCATATGGGTGATAGCTCACATTGAAACGGTGACAGTCCCCTCACTTTCTGTTTTTCTCTTTTTTAAATAACATGTAACATGTTAATTATCCTTGATATGCTAAAGGATAATACATTTTCTAAAGGTGATTATTTATGGCAATGGACATAAGTCTGTGTAAATAATTGTTTTTTATTGTATTTATTTTGATGATGCTGGAGATCGTACCCAGGATCTTGAGTAGGCAGATTACATCTTCTATTATGATTTGTGCCTCCAGCACTAAGTGCTTAATATTTTTTAAAACTATTGTACCATCATTCCTTTGCTTTTGTTTATTTCATGGATATAATATCAAGATCTGTTTCATGTTCCATTTGGAAGTATAATAAATATATCAATCTGGCCATTGTTCATTTAAATACTTTATTCATAGAATACTTACTAGGGACAAGTATGGTAATATACATCTGTCATCTTAGCTTTGGGAAGGCAGAGACAGGAAGATTTTCTACAGCATGGGCAATAAAGTGACTCTGTGCTCAGCTTGAGCTATATGGCAAGGTCTTACATCAAAAATAAATAAATTTGAAATATTTAAATAGGTACTAGCAATTTAGTGATAAATGAAATAAATGCATATATGTTCTCAGTTTATAATATGATGAAAACACACAATGTAACATGCTAAAATGATGTGATGGGAAAAAGAATGTATCATGAGACCACACAGGAAAGACATATACCCCAGACACCACACCTGAAACTGTGTCTTCCTGGAAGACGTAGCCTTATGATGGCACTTGGAAACTGAATAGGAATTACTAGTTACAGAGGGAACTGAGGGCTGGTAGGTAGTATTATAGGAGGGTCCTTGCCTAGTGCTTAGGAGGCACTGGGTTCCTAACCCAGTATCACCACCAGTAAAATAAAATCAATATTAAAGAGTGGAATGAGGATTAAGATGAGGGACAAATTTCCAGTTGGATACATAGGAGAATCTCAGTGTCTTTGTGATAGAAATAAAGTTGGGAGATTAAATAAAGTGGAGATTAAAGTGGGGAGTTTACTCTTAGGTAGTGGAGGCTGTGTCATTTCCTTTCTAATGTGGGAGGCAGAAGGAGAAATAGACTATCTGACTATTAGCAAGGAAGAGAAGTTCTTGACTAATGTCCTGTGCTTACTATATGAAATAGGAGGTAATACCATTCTGAGAGCAAAATATGCACACCAAGAAACAAAGATTTGGGGGAGGGTAGAGAGTCGCTGTATGACAGCCTTCAGGAGGTTGGATTTTAGCTCATTGGTAGAGTGCTTATTAACACACCTAAGATCTGTATTTTGTCCCCAACTCCAAGAAAGAACACTTGCAGAATCTTTTTGTCTCTCGTGATTCATATTTACAGTGTTAACTATGATTTTTTTTTAAATGATGAAAATTCAATTTAAGATATTTTCACCCTATTACAAGTTATTATACTTAGCCATGGTCACCTAAACTTTTCCTATGCTCTTACACATCTGACACTGACATGGGACTTGTCTTTTTCATGTGAACACTGTTCGTAGTAGATTAAGAAAGAGAGTGGGCCGCGCCATCTTTCCTCTGAGCCCAGCGGACACAGCTAGGGACACCCCAGGACTTTAAGATCGCATTGGGGTTACGCGTGAGTGCAGAGGTGGTTTTGGGAGCAGCGGGTCAGCAGTTCACTCCAGGGGCAGGAACTGAGAACTCCGCCCCTCCGGAGGCTGGGCCTCCCCCAGCCAGAACCGCGCC